>JAPDPK010000025.1:6402500-7002500 GCA_031772115.1 Heritiera littoralis | reverse complement strand
TCATCATCATCGTCTACTGCAACTATTATTTTTACAGACCACGTGAGTAGGAAAGCCTCATATCGCATCTCCTTGCCCAGCTATCTTCACCTGCCTGCATCGGTTCGCTACCACCTTCTACGGTAGTTCCTGCACCAATTGCACCACCGTTGTTTTTGCTATCTCCGTCATCGCTGCTCTGCTCACTGACATCTTCGTCCGAGCAAGCTTCAACGGTCACTGCACCAGGGTTTCTTGCTGCCATCGTTGCTGCCAAATAGCCTGCATTATCGTGACTTTCACATCAACACGAATCAGCATCGTCATCTCCATCACGCCACTTGCCACAATACCACCTGTACTGCTTTCACAAGGCACGCACCTTGCCACAGCACCGCTCGTCTCCAGCAAATTGCTCCTCGTTCCCTGTTGCCACGTGCTACAGCCTCTACCCCATCATCACTTCTCCCAAAAGTCCTGTTGTGGCCTTGATTCTCCCTTTCTCTTCACCGCCAGTGCTATCCTCATCATCTTCATATCTTCAAGACTGCATCTCCATCATCTTCATCGCACAACCTAGTTCCAGTCGTTGTCTAGCTACTGTGGTGTTTTACGTTGAAGAGAAAGGAAATATTAGTTGCCAAAGAAGGTAAGAAATTCTAGATCATTAAATGGTATCGGTATACATGTAATCAGATTAAGGTTTCTTTAATTATTTTAGTGTATTTAATGCCTACTGTTATTTATAATTTAATATGTTCAAGTATCTTCATTAGTTGGGTTTAGTTTATATAATTTAGGTAATTTAGTTGAAGTTAGAACATGATGTTAAGATAATTAATTTGAGAAATTGACTTTGGTAAATAAATTAAATAGTTAATGTGAATGAAATAATTTGATTTGGCATGTTGATATTCTATATTTTTGTTGACGGCTTATTTATACGTTTGTTTATTTTAGAATTAGGATTAAATATGAATATGAAATTAGGACTTCCTCAAACTTTAAAATAATTATTAAATAAAACTATAAATGATAAAAAATTAATAGAAAACTAAAATAATAATTAAAAAATAAAAACATTAATTGATTATCAAAAATAAATGTGAATTATACCGATGATGACATTTTGAGAAAGTCAATAGAGACATCTTAAAACTGTCTAGGTGAGGAAATTCTTTCTTAAGTTGAGCCAAATCGATGGAATACTTTTGAAAGAATTTTCAATAAATTATAATAAATGTTTATTCTTAGTAAATTAAATATGAATAAAATAAATATATATATAAATAAATAAATATAAATACGAGAATATAAATTAGATGAGAAATTAAATAAATAGAATGAAATAGCTTAGATTGAAAGTAATTAGTAATTAATACGATTAAATAATAAAGAAATAAATGTGAATCATACCAAGGATGAAATTCCAAGAAAGTCAATTGGGACTCCTTGGATATTTCTAGGTGAGATGATTCTTTCTTAAGTTGAGCCAAATTGATGGAATACTTTTGAAAGAATTTCAATAAATTGTAATTCATGTTTATTTATAATAAATGAAATATGAATAAAATTAGATAGATATAAACAAATAAATAAACAACTAAATAGCTTAGAATAAAAATTATAGGAAATAAAAAATATGAATTATGCCAATGATGAAATTTCAAGAAAGTCAATTGGGACTCCTTGAATTTTCTAGGTGAAAAGATTTCTTTTAAGCCGAGGCAAATTGATGGGACGCTTTTAAGAAAATCTTCAATAAACCATGATTCATATTTATTCTCTAAATAAATAAATAAAACATATAGATAAGATTTAGAAAATATAGAAATTAATATGGAGTCAATATTATAGCCAAATTTAAAATATTTATAATAAGAGTTTCATAAAATATTTCATCGATCCGACGATGGAGTTCAAGAAAGTCAATCGAGACTCCTTGAACATCTTGAGGTGATGGTGATTTTTAAGATTGGAGCCAAATTGATGGAAAAATCTTAGAAATATTCCCAATATGTAAGCATATCGAAATTAATATAAACACAAGGCAAATTATAAAGATAACCAAAAACTAGTTGGTACCATTTTAGGATGTGCGTTGTAGGGGTGCTAATCCTTCCCTACACGTAACCGTACTCCCGAACCCTAATATCTTTGAACGTAGACCATGCCTCATCTTTAGTTTGAATAGGTGACCAATCAACCTAGGTAGAATGGTTGGTGGCGACTCCCATAATTTTAGTGTCTAGCTATTAGGTTTTTCGAAACTTAATACGTTATGACAGAACTGTAGACACCATTTTTGTCCAGGTCTTCTTCAAATATTTTTAATTAATTAGTTTTTATATATATTTTTTTATTATTGATTTTTATTTTTTATTTTTTATTCTTAATTTAGATTTAGAAATAAATTTCATATTTTTTATTTTGTTTTTTATTTTTATAAAATATAATAAAAAGGGAAAGAAATCGGAATTAATTTTGATAGGAAAGCAGACTTAAATGAGATTATTAAAGGTTGAAATTTAAATTTTATGGGAAGGAAAATTAGAATTGATATCGGATTTAAGATCTGATTCTTGAAATCTAAAATTTCCTAAAAGATTGATTCTTGATTTTTATTACCAAAAACAAAAGAAGAAAACCTAGGTCTATAAAAAGAACAACACAAGAAAAAAAGGGGGAGGAAAAAAAGAAAAGAAAACCTAAAAAATTTTTCTACTAACTCTGAACTAGAAGGTTGCCATCGTGATTTTCTACTTTGGCAGCCGCTACCTTTATCCTTCATCTCTAGTCTATCAAACATAGCCTTGCTTTTGCATCCATCTTGATCCATATTCAGTGCTGCCGTTCCAACCCCGTCATCATCATCGTCTACTGCAACTATTATTTTTACAAACCACGTGAGTAGGAAAGCCTCATATCGCATCTCCTTGCCCAGCTATCTTCACCTGCCTGCATCGGTTCGCTACCACCTTCTACGGTAGTTCCTGCACCAATTGCACCACCGTTGTTTTTGCTATCTCCGTCATCGCTGCTCTGCTCACTGACATCTTCGTCCGAGCAAGCTTCAACGGTCACTGCACCAGGGTTTCTTGCTGCCATCGTTGCTGCCAAATAGCCTGCATTATCGTGACTTTCACATCAACACGAATCAGCATCGTCATCTCCATCACGCCACTTGCCACAATACCACCTGTACTGCTTTCACAAGGCACGCACCTTGCCACAGCACCGCTCGTCTCCAGCAAATTGCTCCTCGTTCCCTGTTGCCACGTGCTACAACCTCTACCCCATCATCACTTCTCCCAAAAGTCCTGTTGTGGCCTTGATTCTCCCCTTCTCTTCACCGCCAGTGCTATCCTCATCATCTTCATATCTTCAAGACTGCATCTCCATCATCTTCATCGCACAACCTAGTTCCAGTCGTTGTCTAGCTGCTGTGGTGTTTTACGTTGAAGAGAAAGGAAATATTAGTTGCCAAAGAAGGTATGAAATTCTAGATCATTAAATGGTATCGGTATACATGTAATCAGATTAAGGTTTCTTTTATTATTTTACTGTATTTAATGCCTACTGTTATTTATAATTTAATATGTTCAAGTATCTTCATTAGTTGGGTTTAGTTTATATAATTTAGGTAATTTAGTTGAAGTTAGAACATGATGTTAAGATAATTAATTTGAGAAATTGACTTTGGTAAATAAATTAAATAGTTAATGTGAATGAAATAATTTGATTTGGCATGTTGATATTCTATATTTTTGTTGATGGCTTATTTATACGTTTGTTTATTTTAGAATTAGGATTAAATATGAATATGAAATTAGGACTTCCTCAAACTTTAAAATAATTATTTAAATAAAACTATAAATGATAAAAAATTAATAGTAAAAAGTTAGAGTAAAATAATAATTAAAAAATAAAAACATTAATTGATTATCAAAAATAAATGTGAATTATACCGATGATGACATTTTGAGAAAGTCAATAGAGACATCTTAAAACTGTCTAGGTGAGGAAATTCTTTCTTAAGTTGAGCCAAATCGATGGAATACTTTTGAAAGAATTTTCAATAAATTATAATACATGTTTATTCTTAGTAAATTAAATATGAATAAAATATAAATATATATAAATAAATAAATATAAATACGAGAATATAAATTAGATGAGAAATTAAATAAATAGAATGAAATAGCTTAGATTGAAAGTAATTAGTAATTAATACGATTAAATAATAAAGAAATAAATGTGAATCATACCAAGGATGAAATTCCAAGAAAGTCAATTGGGATTCCTTGGATATTTCTAGGTGAGATGATTCTTTCTTAAGTTGAGCCAAATTGATGGAATACTTTTGAAAGAATTTCAATAAATTGTAATTCATGTTTATTTATAATAAATGAAATATGAATAAAATTAGATAGATATAAACAAATAAATAAACAACTAAATAGCTTAGAATAAAAATTATAGGAAATAAAAAATATGAATTATGCCAATGATGAAATTTCAAGAAAGTCAATTGGGACTCCTTGAATTTTCTAGGTGAAAGGATTTCTTTTAAGCCGAGGCAAATTAATGGGACGCTTTTAAGAAAATCTTCAATAAACCATGATTCATATTTATTCTCTAAATAAATAAATAAAACATATAGATAAGATTTAGAAAATATAGAAATTAATATGGGGTCAATATTATAGCCAAATTTAAAATATTTATAATAAGAGTTTCATAAAATATTTCATCGATCCGACGATGGAGTTCAAGAAAGTCAATCGAGACTCCTTGAACATCTTGAGGTGAGGGTGATTTTTAAGATTAGAGCCAAATTGATGGAAAAATCTTAGAAATATTCCCAATATGTAAGCATATCGAAATTAATATAAACACAAGGCAAATAATAAAGATAACCAAAAACTAGTTGTTACCATTTTAGGATGGGCGTTGTAGGGGTGCTAATCCTTCCCTACACGTAACCGTACTCCCGAACCCTAATATCTTTGAACGTAGACCATGCCTTATCTTTAGTTTGAATAGGTGACCAATCACACCTAGGTAGAATGGTTGGTGGCGACTCCCACAATTTTAGTGTCTAGCTATTAGGTTTTTCGAAACTTAATACGTTATGACATATACTGTTCTATATGCCATGCATGATGTCATGTGAGGAAAATTTACAATCAGTCATTCTCTTATTCATCATGCGATCATATACCTGTAATATTCTCAGATTCAGTTCATCTTTGCTTCAACATGTCCTGAAATGTCTAAGTTATGAAACCATGATATAACCTTTGACATGTAATTATGAACGAAGTAGTTACAGTCATAAAACATGTAATACATATTCTTTTAAACAAGTTCAAGACATGTACAATATCAATACATTTCATGTATTCTTTTAAGATGTGCTTGAAATATGCAAGCTTTTTCATTTCATGTCAAGTATGCTTTTTGAAACATATTTCATATCACATATACTTTTTTGAAATACATTTCATATCACATATGCTTTTTGAAGCACATTTCATATCACATATACTTTTTGAAATACATTTCATATCGCATATATTTCTTTGAAGCACATTTCATATCATATATACTTTTTGAAATACATTTCATATCGCATTTATTTCTTTGAAGCACATTTCATATCATATATACTTTGAAAGTATATTTCATATCACATATAGCATCAAAATGCGTTTCATATACTGTAGATCAATATCGAGTTTAGAGTTCATTTTCATTTTAAAGGCATACTCTAAACTTCATTTCATATCATTTGAGACTAGGCTAGATCCCTATCTCTCTATCAATAAAGACTTAGTTCACTGTAGCTAGCAGTGAAGAATCATATCGTCGTCCCCTGGAAACCACTAGGGTGCTATCTATGGCCATAGACCTCAAATCTCTCAGTCCCACTGATCAGACAAGACTGAGACCTGTCCACGACTATTGTCGGACAAGCTTCTATGCCTAATGAGTAATCTCCAATTAGACGGCTTCCACTATGCTTTATTGAATTTAATTCTCTTAGGGTGCCTATAGTCTCATAAAATAATTCAATCTTTCATATAAAAATAGTTTAATGTACGTAATGCTTTTCTGAAGATCATTTACATGTATATACGTACATATGTGAAAACTATCATTTCATTCTTTTCAAAGCCATTCAAGCATCCAAAATGTTCTTGTAAACATGATAAGAATAAATCATTTCAGTTTTTCATGTATGGTAATAAGTCATGCTTGATGGCAATAAAATTCAAGGAAGTGAAATAAGACCATAAAATGACATGCTCATGAATTGCTTGAATGTTTATCATTTCATCTCATAATATCTATGAACCTATACCATATCGATTCACTTTCGATCAATGTCTCTCACCTTGGTACTTTATCAAGTCGAATACATTTCATTTCGTTATATTCAATCTCTAGGTATTCAATTCATTCTACTGTAAGATTCAATCCTATACAGGATAATCCTACTTCAACTTTATATAAATTTCTTACCTAAGGCGAATTTAGCTGAGCGTGTCCCGTGTCCAGCTAGACCGTGTCCGCCGTCCTCCCGTCGTGCTTATTTTCGACTGACCATCTTGTAGGAACACCCTCACAGCAGCCTCTAACACCCCGTGAACAGCCCTTGAACGCCGGCTGTAACCACCACCAAAGGCCGCCTGTTCTGGCCCTTGAAAGCCCTTCGTTTGTGGCTGGAAACGCCCAGCTCAGCCACCACAAAGATCACTTCTTAGTGTTCTGATTCAACACCCACATCTAGCCAACAATGTCTTCTTTTCCATAACATTGACTCCTCCGTTCTGCCCCCTTTAAACCCTAACCTAGCATTTCAAAAGATCACAGCCTATCCCTTTTTATTTTCAGCTTGTGATACCACCAGTACAGCCCTCGTTACTGCCCTATACTCGATCTGTAAATTCCACGCACAATCCCTCTTTTAAATCAGTTTCCTACCTTTGTTTCTTGTATTCAAATGGCGTCATTGCATCCTTCCTTTTTCAGCCTTCACCAATACCATTTTTGTCTTCTCTTTTCTCAGATCAAGCTCGTTTTCCGACAAGCACTTCCAGCCATCCGTTTTCTGCTGCATTGCCAGCCTCAACCCGAAGCCCCTTGCACCTGCCAGCACTTCATCGTGGTCTATTCTGCTTAGACCAAAAACGTGCGTCATGAGGAGGGGGAAAGGAAGGCACGGTGGATAGAAAATGAAGCTTAAAATTTTTCACAAAGGAAACGAGAAAGAAAGGTAACAGGGGTGTGTTCTTGAGCTTTGAAAATAATGGCAAAAAAATTTAAGGACGTGATAGGGAGACAGTATTGTCTTCCTATGACAATGACGGGTTAGTGGGTGTTTCCCACTAACCCGAGTATATATATATATATATATACACACACACACACACACACACTTGGTTTCTATTAACTTATTTATTATTATTAATTTCTTTTTTTAAGGTATCATTCTTTTATATCTTATATATATATTCTATACATATATATATTTTCTTGTTCTTACAACTATGATTTGTACCTATATACGTATATTCCCGAATACGTATATGTATATATATATATTTCAAATTTCATGCATGTACTTTGCAATGATACATGTCACGTACACACTTATTTTTGGATATATCTCTATTTACCCAAGGCTTACGTATTTAAATTCCTTGTATACACATACGTTGCATATACTGTATTAGTGTACGATATACGTTCTACTTGAAGGCTTCTTTTCTATGAATATGAACCATAGTAGTTTTATATATTCTAAGCTTTTCCTTGAAGTACATGTTTTTACCACATACACATAAATCACACCTTGAGTACATATATATTTTAAGAAAATCACGGTTCTCACATCCAAGATGAAAATTTAAGCCCAATGTAGCTGGCACCAATGCAACTTTTCTCAAGATAAGAAAATCAAGTATACTCATTCAGTTTGATTATGACATTTATGAATCCAATCAAGATTGAAGAATAATTTTTGAAAGAAAAAGTAAATTCTAAGACCTCCGGGCAAAATTTTAAGGCCTCCGGGCACCAAATTCATGATTTCAAGTCCTCCAGGCATAAATTCTAAGTCCTCCAAGCAAAATTTCAAATTCAATTTCAATGCTAAGTCCTCCGGGCATAGATTTCAAAGTACAAGTCCTCCAGGCACAAATCCCAAGTCCTTTGGGCACCAATTTTAAACTTTTCAAACATATTCTAAGACCTCCGAGCAAAATTTCAAAGGCCTCCAGGCACAAATTGCAAATCTTAAGTCCTCCGGGCACAAATTAAGACCTCCGGGCATAAATTGTAAATCTCAAAGCACAAAGTATAAGTCCTCCGGGCACAAAGTATAAGACCTCCGGGCACAATCTCAAGACCTCCGGGCACTAAGTGTAAGTCCTTGGCGCATCAATTTTAAGCTTTTCAAATAAATTCTAAGTCCTCCAGGCATAAATTTTAAACTTTTCAGGTAAATTCTAAGTCCTCCGGGCAAATTTCAAGTCCTCCGGGCAAAATTTTTAAAGTCTCATCGTCTCTGTTGCAAGAGGAGCACATTTCAGAAGGAATTTTAAGTTTCATTGCCTCTGCTGCAAGAGGAGCTTTCTCGAAAAAAGAAAAATACAAAACAAAGAAGAATTTAAAGTTTCATCGCCTCTGCTGCAAGAGGAACACATTCCAGGAATTTAAAGTTTCATTGCCTCTGCTGCAAGAGGAGCACATTTTCAGGAAAGAATTTAAAGTTTCATGGCCTTTGCTGTAAGAGGAGCACATTATAGGAAAGAAATTTAAAGTTTCATTGCCTCTGCTGCAAGAGGAGCACATTTTCAAAAAAAAAAGAAGAAATTTAAAGTTTCATTGCCTCTGCTGCAAAAGGAGCTTTTCAAGAAGAAGAATTTAAAGTTTCATTGCCTCTGCTGCAAGAGGAGCACATTTTAGGAAAAATTTTAAAGTTTCATTGCCTCTGCTGCAAGAGGAGCACATTCCAAAAAAAAAAAGAAGAAGAATTTAAAGTTTCATGGCCTCTGCTACAAGAGGAGCACATTTTAGGAAAAATTTTAAAGTTTTATTGCCTCTATTGTAAGAGAAGAACCTTTTCAAGAAGAATTTTTAAAAAAAGACAAAAAAAAACAACAAAAAAAAACAAAAGCAAGAACGAGAGAAGTGGGTCATAAACCGGACAAAATTGTTGTATATTGTCTTTGCCCTATTCCTGATTCTCAGCAATGTGCAAAGAGAGGCAGTTGTTGACCCCTAATTTTGTCCGAATTCAATAAATATTATTTCGTATTTGGATCACATAGATTTTTAAGAAGCTTGTCACCAAGGCCCAAAGCCCACTTTGAGTTTTGAATTGTGAATTTTGATTGGGCTATGAATTTAAAGCCCAATTTTTTTATTATTTTATTTTATTTTATTTTATTTTTATTTGCAAATTAATCCAAACAATTAAAAAGAAAAACAAAAATAAAAAAGAGAAAATTAAAAAAAAGAGAAAAATTAAAAAAATGGTAAAAACCAAAAATGGAAGTAATTGTACCGTGTACGTCACCAACCTGCTGCCCTCTCACAGCTCCTCTCCCAAGATTGTAACTCAGTCACCTGCTAATTCTGCAACCCTTATCCCCGTGAATGCCAGCCACCCGATCCTTAATCTAATGACAAACACCTTAATGTCCAAACGATAGCTGTAAAAGCCTTAAGGACAAAACCAAAAAAGTTGGATAAAGAGAGGTGTCCTAATTTGATTAAAAAGGACATTGCTTTACAAGAAATGGGGAGTTGGGGGTCGGCCATTTTCATTTTTTTCTTAGCTCTATCTTACAAAAAAAAAAAACCTAGACTCCTCTCCATCATCACCACCAAAGGCCACCGGAGCCTTCCAAACGCCTGCCTTTCTCATCACCACCACCGAAATCCACCACCTCTTTAGCTAAACAACAACCCATTTCAAAACAAACAACCCCACTGCTCTAAACATAGCACAGCCAAAACATATAAACCAAAAATAAAAAACCTACGAAAAACCAAAAGAAGCCAAAAGAGAAAGGTTTTTATTCTTTTGTTTTTATTTTTTAATTTCTTCTTTCATTTTCAGTTTGAGGTGTTAAACCTTTTTTTTTTTTTTGGGGGTTGAAACTTTGCAAAGGAGTAGGTTAGAGGGTGGTGAGAGACATTTTAAAAAAATCAGTCATTGGAGCGGTAGAAGGTAGGGTTTTAGAGTTTAGAATCCCTGGGTTTAAGCTTAGATTTAGGAGATTTGGGACATTTTTAGGAGAAACCAAATTTAGAACAAGAAAGGGGAGGTCAAGAAGATGCTACTGTTGAAATTTTAAAGCAAACCGCCGCCGGCAAGTGACGGCCAGCGGTGGACAACGGTGGCCGACGTGGTGGCTGCCATCCGTCGGAGTCTGGAAATGTAAGGGCCGGCCCCGCCTTGTTCACAGAGAGAGAGGCGAGAGGAAAAAAGAACAAAAATGAAAGAAAAAGAGAAAGGAAAAAAGAAAAGAAAAGAAAGGAGTTAATAGGTGTGGGTCCACTTATTGGAAAAGTTAAAAATGATTCATGTAATTGAAGTAGTTGGTGGGAAGAAAATGGGGGAAAATGATAAAGAGGTTGTGGGTCCCACGTATTAGATGAAGAAAAGAAATAAAATATAAAAATGAAAAAAGAAAAAAAATAAAGGAGATGGGCTTTATAATGTTCATTGGGCTATTTATAGGATTAGTGGATTTTGGAGTGTGGGAAATTTTTAGGGCTCGAAGCTTATAGGCTTTTGGTGTATTGGGTTTAGGCTTCTTGTGTTAGAGTGAGATGTTTGGGCTTTAAATCCATTGAATCTAAGTGGATAATCGGCAAATAATCACTCGGAGTTTGTGCGCTCGATCATTCCAATCCCGATCAGATTTTGACTCGTTCCAATTGGCTTATAGTTGGTAAATTCTTAATCTTTCTTTAATTTATTATTTCAATTTCATAGAGCATGTGTTGTTTTATTCTAAGTTTATGATTAAATAGTGTGTTTGTTTAATTCCCTTGCATTTTTATTTAGTCATGAAAGTTCAATAGAATTTTAATTTTGAAAATTTTGCCCGATAATGGGATGTTATGAAACTCACAAGTAGTGATTTCTTAACTGATCCCTAGGTGAGAAGAGTCGTACTAAATGTTACCAGAGTATTGGGATATTTAGTATGATTTTTCAATAATTTAAATTTTTCTTAAAAATAAAAAATAAAAAATTTATTTTTTTATATAAAAAACAAAGAAAAATAAATAATAAAATTTAAATTTAATTAAATAAATGCCCGATGATGGGATGTTATGAAATTCACAAGTAGTGATTTCTTAACTAATCCTAGGTGAGAAGAGTCGTACTAAATGTTACCAGAGTATTGGGATATTTAGTATGATTTTTCAATAATTTAAATTTTTATTAAAAATAAAAAATAAAAAATTTATTTTTTATATAAAAAACAAAGAAAAATAAATAATAAAATTTAAATTTAATTAAATAAATGCCCGATGATGGGATGTTATGAAACTCACAAGTAGTGATTTCTTAACTGATCCCTAGGTGAGAAGAGTCGTACTAAATGTTACCATAGTATTGAGATATTTAGTATGATTTTTCAATAATTTAATTTTTATTAAAAATAAAAAATAAAAAATTATTTTTTATATAAAAAACAAAGAAAAATAAATAATAAAATTTAAATTTAATTAAATAAATGCTCGATGATGGGATGTTATGAAACTCACAAGTAGTGATTTCTTAACTGATCCTAGGTGAGAAGAGTTGTACTAAATGTTACCAGAGTATTGGGATATTTAGTATGATTTTTCAATAATTTAAATTTTTATTAAAAATAAAAAATAAAAAATTTATTTTTTATATAAAAAACAAAGAAAAATAAATAATAAAATTTAAATTTAATTAAATAAATGCCCGATGATGGGATATCATGAAACTTACAAGTAGTGATTTCTTGACTGATTTCTAGGTGAGAAGAGTCTACTAAATGTTACTAGAGTATTGGGATATTTAGTATGATTTTTCAACAATTTAAATTTTTGTTAAAAATTAAATCAACAATTTTTTTTAATAATAAAATTAAAATTTAAATAAATAATTTTGTCGATTATGGGATGTCATGAAACTCACAAGGAGTGATTTCTTGACTGATCCCTAGATGAGAAGAGTTCATTAAGTGTTACCAGAGTATTGGGATACTTAGTGCAATTTTTTGATAATAAGAATTTTTTAAGATAAATAAAGGAATATTTATATAAAAAATCAAAAAATTCATTTGCATCATTTATGATCTGTTTACATCATATGCATTTATAATAATTTTTTAAACGAGTGAATCTTCTGATGATGAGATTCTATAGAACTCACAAGTAATGATTCTTAAGAAATCTCTAGGTGAGGAAATTATCCGAAATACTACCTGAGTATTGGGGTACTTGGAGATAATTTTCAGTACAAAAGATTTTCACTTACTTCAAATAAAAAAATAAAATTTAAATGTTACAAAATTAATACAAATAAAAAATGATTTTGAATAAAAAGAATAAAATTGATTGTAATAAAAATAAAAATTATTTTTAAATATTAATTCAAGACCATTTTATTAAAACCAAAGGATAACATATAATTATAATGGTATCGTTTTCTAACGGGCGTCGTGGGGTGCTAATCCTTCCCCACGCGTAACCGTACTCCCGAACCTGATTTTTGTTTTCGCAGATCAAAATTGTCTTTTTAATAAAACTTAATTAATTTTGAGATTTTGTTAAAAAGATAAATATTTTTAGGTGACCAATCACACCTTACAAAAAAAGATTGGTGGCGACTCCCTTGTTTTTAAATGTTTTCAAAATCGTCAAGCGCGAAGCCGTTACGACAGTTTGACAACTCCACTGGGGACGCTAAGAGGGTCAAACCATTGAATAACCATATGGTATCTTAAATTTTAATTTGATAGTCTTGGTTGGCATTTAAATTTAATTTTCTTTTTTAAAAAAAAGGTGAAATAGAAATAAATTCTACATAGAACTCAAAATAAATAAATAAATAAATAAACTTCATTTCATCTATTTTGATCATTTGATTCATTACATTCTTTATGTATGAGATTGTTGTTGAATAAATAAAGTAGAACATATACTCATTTACTGTTGCATACATCAATACATTCACATGCATGAGCCCTACACCCGGGTTCTATCCTCTTTAGGAGGGGGTAAAGTAGCTATGCTCTCGTGAGGTAATCACCTCCGCAATGGCAAATGAAATACTCCCACTCAGATCTGTTCCATACTAGTCCAGTGTGGACGACAGTATGGAATGATTTGGGAACCTTGTATATGTGAAACCTTGAACCAGCATATAGTATGTTGTGAGGAGACCAGACTAAGTTAGAGCCATTCCTTCCCTTTTATGAGAGTGACCTTTGATAGGACATAAATAAGCATCACATCCTTTATCTGCCTTTATTTCAATGTTTATATTGTTTATACACATACTGATTTGTATTTGTTTTTTTTTTGTTCTTTTTGCATGAATCTTCTTGCATCACATAGTCACATAAGAGGGTATTTTAACCATGGCTCTCTTCAATGAGGAATTTTTCACTGAATCCATAGAAAGGCTAGCTTATTCGTCATCTGTCAACGTTCCATGTGATTCCTACCGGGAGGTACAAATTTGGTTTGAAAAGGTTCAACAAGTGAAAAGGGATTGCTTGACTGGGAATTTCATGTCCTCGCTCCCACAAGAAGTGAATCTAAACCTCCAGCAAAATAATCTAATAGATTTAGCCAACTTATGGGATCAAATCAGCGAAGAAGGGAAGAAGGATTTCCATGAAAAATATGGCCAAATAGAGTCTTTGATTGCTGTAAAAGTTGAAGAACCACTGATCAGAGTTGCTATTCAATTTTGGGACCCCTCCCATAGGTGCTTCTCTTTCAATGGAATGGACTTGACACCCACAATAGAAGAGTACTCTGTCCTATTAGGTATTGACTTTAAAAGTCCGGATAAAATCTATGTTCGAAAACCAAAATCCGGATACCGCAAAAAGCTAGCCAAACTGATGGGAGTCAGACCGAAGACATAGATTCCCATAAAAAGGAGAAGGGATCCAATGTTTGTATGCCGTGGGATTTTCTTCAAGAATTCATCAAGGGACATCTTAGTGACCAGCAAGGGTTGGTGAGTTTTGCTTTAGCGATCTATGGTTTGGTTATCTTCCCTAAGGTGTTAGGGCATATTGAAGTAGCAGTGATAGACTTTTTGAACAAATTGAGAATAATGGGAATCCATCACCTGCCATACTAGCCGAAACCTTCAAGTCATTGAATTACTGTAGAAGGAATGGAGAAGGGCGATTTGTGGGATGTGCACAATTACCGCATGTTTGGGCCAAAAGTCATTTCAAATGTGAGGAAAAGGCTTTCAAGAGAACTTTCCTACATCATCATGCTCCAGTTAAAGAGTTCTGCAACAGTAAGTGGCCAAAACCGAAGAGTGAGGAAGAATGAGTGAATTTTTTGCAAAGACTTGGGGAAAAACAGATTGTATGGATGACGCCTTGGATGCCTCATGTACCGGTTTTATATCGATGCGGAGAAGAATCATGGGTGCAACTTCTATGACCATGGGGAGTGGTGAGTTACGCACCACTTATGGTGCTAAGACAGTTTGGAGCTAAATAGTTTATTCCACTAACACATGGGCTTAGTGATTTAAAGTTTTCTTACGGTGAGCCAAAGGCAATGAAAAAGGGAGAGCAAGTGGTTTGATCATAGAAACAAGCACGAAGAATCAACCTTGGACCCATCTTTGATAAAGCTACCCCGGAATACTTGGTGTGGAGGACAAAGCAAGTAAGGGAGGTAGTTTTTCTCCCAAGAGAATGCAGCATGCCTTTAGAACCAGAAGTAGAAGTATTCGAGGCCGAGATCGCTAGGCAGCAATTCAAGATAGAAGAGGAAAGGTGGAAACAAGAGAATTTGAGGCTTCGGAAAGAGATGGAACAACTCAGTATGAGGTAGAAATGCGAGAAGCCAAGCTTAAGAAGGTCCAACAAGAACACAATGTCACCAGCAAGGATCTCAAAGTCTGCACCTAGAGAACAAGAAGTTGAGATCTGAAATGAGGGTTAGGAATTATGCAAACTTCAAGTGAAAGGAAAAGGGAATTAGAAGACTTGCACAAAAGGGCAGAACACTGGGCACACAAAGCGAAGAAAAGTGAAGAAGAAGTTGTCTATTTGTCCCAAGAACGACAAAATTGGGAAGGCATGTACGCAACAAGTGCAAAGAAGTTAGCCCAATGTCAGAAAGAGAATGAGGAACTAAAGAGAAGTTGAAAAAAGGAAAGCAAGTCGAGATAGATAGTGAAAAAGCTACATTGCAACAAAAGGTTCAGGTGTTAGAGGAACAGCTACAGGAACACAAGAACCACATTAAAATGATAATAGAAGACTAGGAACGAAGTGAAAACAACTGGAGTTATGGATATGACATGGCACAGGATGCAAGCATGACATGGAGAGTGGGAAGCCTCGGGAGACAGCAATATATAGAGCATATGGCCACTCAAGTTTGCAAAGCTGTGACAAAGGTGAGGGAAATGGTTGATAAAGCCGAAGTTTTGAGACAAGAAATCCTCCCAACAGAAAAATATAGGCAAAGGCTGCTGAACTTTTTAGACGAAGCCAAGGATCAATATCAGCAAGTTAGTCGTTTTTATGGATATAATCAGAATATGATTGGAATGTAACAAATGACTTGTTAAATGAATGAAAGTTCCCTTTTGTTGAAATTGTTATGGCTTAAATATCCCTTAAAGTATCATTCATTTCGCATCACATTCATTCATCACATTCGTTCATTTATTCATATGGTTTAAATAAAACGTAATATTTCAAAGTGCATCATGTAGTAATTAGCTTCTTATTGTGGTAATCAAGATTCAAGGATAGCTCCAACATTCAAGATTTCAGCCCAAATTCCCAAACACTCATACAATACCCGGTCACGTTCAAGAGCAATGGAGGAAGAACATGATAATAGGATGGATAGAATGGAGAAAGCACAAGAAGAAATCTGAGGGCAGTTGGCCGCTTTAATGGAAATGATGACAAGGACGAACCGTGAAAAAGAAGTGGCTAGAGAAACACCTAACCCAGGGACTAATCAGCCCCAGGAAGATGACAATCCTAAATACCCTCCAGGATTTACCCCACTTTATGCCCAATCCTCACAAGGCATACCTCCACCTCCACTTTATGCCCAATCCTCACAAGGCATACCTCCACTCTACCTTATGCCCAATCTTCACAAGGCATACCTCTATGTCCTCCATAGCCTATGGGCAGCTACGCCTACATGTATCCGGGAGCACCGAGCACCTCAGCACAACCTCATATCACAATGCTGATACCTTCCGCTCAAGGGACAAAACCTGCTGATCCAATTCAAGTCCCTGACTTAGATGATCCAAGAGAGCAAGGGAAATTAAGAGGTAGTGTGTCGGAGGTAAAAGGCGATTCAGACTCTAAAAAGTTTAGCATTATAGAGGAAAGGTTACGGGCCATCGAAGGCAGTGATTTCTACGGGTCAGTGGATGCAATGGGATTATGCTTAGTTCCGGATGTGGTAATCCCTCCTAAGTTTAAGACTCCTGAGTTCGAGAAGTACGATGGGACCAAGTGCCCCATTACTCATGTGTCACAGCCCGTGACCCTTTTCTCACCTTATTCTATACATCTTATTTGGTTGGGCTGTCTGCGATACTTTACTTTTCTTTTACATATAAACAATTTCACATTAAATTATAATATGAATTACATCCCCTATCTTAATTCATAAGGAAGTAGTACTGTAAATAAGTCTAAATACAGAAAATAAATGATCATACCTTATTAAATAAATCAAGCTGTAGCATCGTCCCCAAATGCACAGCCGAAGTCCTTCAGATGTCAACTCTTAGTCCTCGAAAACCTGAAATGTTAATATTAAGGGGTGAGCAAACCACAGCTCAGTAAGGGAATTATATGCATACTTGATATTCAGCTTCTATATGCTGAAAAACTTTTTCGTTTTTCCTATGGGGCTCTAAGCTCGCATGTAGGAAGGATACTACAGTCGGCTAGGGATCTGGATGGAGTAAGGTAGGTATTTTGAAATACCTAGCTTGTCCCGGAACCTAGAAGCAACTGTAGAGAGTAATTTTTTTCTTTTCGTTTGGAATTTAAATCTTTTTTCCTTTTATTTCCATATCGTTCTCATATTCTTTTCAAAATAATGCTTTTATGAAATAAAGCATTTAAATAAAATAGCTTATATTCATATATTCTTTGAAAAGAATATAGTCAAATTCTCATCATTCTCATTTAAAACTCATTTCATGTTTTACTGTACAACTATAATTAGTACAATACTTTAAATAGCAAAATCAACTATTAAATCCTTTTCGTATAACATATATATCATTTAAATCTAATATTCAATTTAAATTTCAAAATAAGAATATTAGATTTATTTTTCCTCCTCTTTCCTTTTTGGAAAACATATCACATATCACATATTCGTGTCACATATAGTCTAATATTCAATTAAAATCATAGTAAGAATATTAGACTTATAAACTCTTTTTCCTTTCTAAAACATATCACATTTCATATTACATATCATATGAAAATCATCTCATAGTACTAAAATCAGTACTGAAATAAGCATTTTGTAAAATGCTGTAAATCACTTTCATTTGATTTATCACATATCATGTAAAACATTTTCATTTCACGTATCACGTATCATATAAAACATTTTCATATATGGAGACTTAGGCACACACGCCCAGCCCGTCCACTAGGTCGTTACTCATATCATGCTATAGACCTCGAAGGGTATGAATAATCAGGTCAGATCTATGGCCATAGTCTATAATTGTCCTTGGCGGATCACTGATCAGGTGTCGCCCGGGACTACATATCACATATCACGTATTACATATCACATGTCGGCATGATAGAAGGCCAACTAGTCTCAAAACCATGTTTTCATCATAAAATAACCTTTATGAAATTTATAAAATATATAATTTCATAATTTAAAATCATAAAGGTTATAAAACCATTTAGTGAATATTTAAGAAATAATTACGAGAATATTCATAAAAATATTCACTTTACTTCTTTTCATTTTTCGTCTCATATTACTTGTATTTTACATATTAAGAGAATTTTCGGTGATTTCATAATCACCATTCTCGAAGAGGATTTTTGGTGATTTCCTTATCACTATTCTCGAAAACATGAATAATTTAAAATCATTTTCATTTTATTCATGTTTTTATGAAAATATTCATTTTCTCAATTTTCGTGGATGAAAATAATTTCCGTGACATAAAATCATTTATTATGATTTTCAGTAATTTTTAGGAATTTTTCGATAATTTTTAGGCAGTATAACGGCTGCCGATTGGCTAGCCTCTGCACGGAAAATACAGTTTATAATTTCAACCGGTACTTCACCACAATTTTCCAACTAATCATTCATCTCAATATTTTCATAAATATTTTCATAAAATATTTCATAATTAAAATCATGCAGACTGAATATCCCTACAGTGCTGCACATGCATCCCTACCTTTTCCGGGTAGGCGACTGCCTCGTTCGTCTCGCCCGTGTTCACCTCGCCCGATTCCATCGTCTCGGTCATCGAGGGAATTTTCTGGAATTTAAATTCTAAAATTTAGAATTTTTCCATAATTATTTAAATAAATAAATTATTTAAATAATTTAACATTTTTTCGGATTTCTTATCGATTCCCGTAATTCCCGGGTTCCGAATTCTCGGGATTTCCCTTAATTTCCAAATTCTTCTTCTTTTTTTTTCCTCTTCTTCTTTTCCTCTTTTTCTTCCTTTTTCTCTTTTCTTTCCTTTCTCTTTCTTTTCTTTTTCCTTTTTTTCCTCCTCCTTTCTTCTTTCTGGTCTGAACCGGTTCAGACCAGTCCAGCCTCCTCTTCACCACCGGTTCTCCTCCAGTGGCCGGTTTTCCGGCGGCTCGGCGTCTCCACAACTAGCGGACATCACGGGGAAGCTGGATCTAGCCTCCGTTCATCCTGGATCGGCGGCGGTGGGGTGGCGGATCTACTCGGTTTAGGCCGACGTCCTCTCCTCCTCCGTTCGTTCTTTCCCGCCATCGTTGGCCTCGTCGGTGGCCTCCTTTATCTTCCCCTCACCTCTGCCGAGGTTCGGGTTGTGGTGGCGGTGCCTGGAACGGCCGGCACCGCCGATTCCCTCTTTTCCTTTTTCTCCCGTTTTCCTTCGCTTCCTGTTTTCCGTTTCGCTTTCCGCTTCTGATTTTCCTTCCTTCTTTTCCTTTCCCGTCGCCGGACGTCCCTCTCTGTTCCTCTCTTACCGGCAACGACTCCCCCCTCTTCTTCTTCTTTCCGCCGTCTGCGGTAGTTTTCCTTCTCTGTTTTGTAACAGAGAAGGAAACAGGGATCGAGTTATATCCGATCCCGTTTCTTTTCTCTTTTTTTTTATATATATAATTATCTTTATAATTATATATAATTATGTTATATATATATATATATATATTCTTTTAAACAATATATATATATATATGTATTCACAATTTAATTTAAAATTTATATGTATTTCATATATATTTATTTATATACATAATTGTATATAAAAATATACATGTGTTTATTTAAGACAAAATAGTATATATTTCATTTTATAATATATACTAAAATTCATATACATACAAATGTAATTATATAAAAACATATCAAAATATATTTATATAATCTAATTATATAAATATATTTCTATACGCATTCTTATTTTATTTAATTTTGGATTTTCTTAATATCCAATTATTTTCTCCTTTCCTTATTTTCCATAACTCCGACTTTATTTTTATTTCATTTTATTTCCTTCACCCGAATTTCCTTGTTCATCACTTCCTCACTTTTCGGAATTTTCACCAATATTCTGTTATCAAAATTTTATTTATTTATTTATTTCAACTTATCTATTTTCTTAAATATTAATTTCCAAAAATAGTAAATTTGCAGTTATCACATCATGTGACAATGTACTGTTGCAAAATGGCCGCTTATAACCACGATTACAAGCTGTAGATACATGTTTTCCAAGACAGCCTCACGGGGTCCGCTGCTGGGTAGTATGTGCAGCTAGATCGTACACGCATCCACAATTGGAGTGACCTAGCTAGAGCATTTATTGCTCAGTACAAGCATGTCACGAATATGGCCCCAACAGTTGTCTCTGCAAAACATAGAAAAGAAGGCCAACGAAAGCTTCAAGGAGTATGCTCAACGTTGGAGAGACTCGGCAGCACAAGTCCAGCCACCTTTGACTGAGAAGGAAATTACGGTGCTATTTGTCAACACTCTGAAGGCCCCTTATTATGAACATATGATAGGGAACGCAACAAAAAATTTCGCAGACATGGTCATCACCGGTGAAATAGTTGAAATGCAATTAAGAGTGGGAAGTTGGAAGACAGTGATTCGAAGAAGGGTGGAGTGTCCAAAAAGAAGGAGGTCGAAACCCAGGCTGTAACCCATGAAGCACCTCGATATAGGGGATATGCACCTTACCTACCTCGATTTCGACCCCATCCTCAACCTTACCACAAACCCTATTTCTTGGCCTCAAACAATGTCTCTTTCGCTCCCTACCAAAGCCCATTACAACCACCAACTTTTCGTCCAAATTTTCGTCCTCCAACACCTTACTATTCACCAACGCCTACGGCCCAACCTTACCAACCAAACAGTAACCCCACCGTTAACCAAAGACCGCCTCGAAGAAATATTGAAAGGCCTCCTCTTGATCCTATCCCCATGTCATACATAGACTTATTCCTGCAACTTGTGAAAGGCTATCTGATCGCCTCTCTTTACATGGAGCCAATGAAACCACCTTTTCCAAATGGTATGACCCCAGCGCTCGATGCGATTACCATGGTGGCGATCCGGGTCATTCTACAGAGAATTGCACAGCTCTGAAATATAAGGTGCAAGTTTGGTCAAGTCAGGGAGGTTGACTTTTTCGAAAGAGGTAGAGCCCAGTATCAATGCTAACGCACTGCCCAGCCACAGTGGGGATCAGTTAGTGCAGCTGAAGTTGGGGAAGTGTTGCATGAAGAGACACATGGAAGAGGTTAAGACTCCAATGAGCCTAGTATTCGATGTTCTAACCAAGGCCAAGATGATTCAGCCTACACCGTTGGAATCGAAGGTCCATCAAGATGAATTCAGCCTAGATCAAA
Source organism: Heritiera littoralis (assembly GCA_031772115.1). NCBI lineage: Eukaryota > Viridiplantae > Streptophyta > Magnoliopsida > Malvales > Malvaceae > Heritiera > Heritiera littoralis. The sequence continues at coordinate 6,981,147 of JAPDPK010000025.1, read as the reverse complement.
TGTATGAATATCATATGGGATCTGTGGGCCACTCTATCCAAAACTATCATCAATTTCGATGAGTGGTTAATCAATGATGGATTCATTCTTAATAGAGTTTTATACGAAGGAAGAGGGAGATGTAGTGAGCACTGCCTCGAATGAATTTTCTGGATATGATTACCCTTGGGGGAAACCACTGACAGTGTTTTATAAGGAAAAGTCGAGTCCCGAGAAGGAAGAAGCTTATTTTGTTACTCCTCCCACCATGACAATCAAAGTTCTAAGCTCTTTTCCTTACAAGAGTAATAAAGTTGTCCCTTGGAAATATGAATTCAAAGCAGAGATTGAAGGGTCAGGCAACGTAGGCTCGGACAAGTCAGCTATGCCAGATAATGCCAACATAAGTGGGTAGGAGGAATTATGCGAAGCGGAAGATGTTACACAGCAGAAATGCTAGAGAAGGCCCGAAAGGAAAAGCAAAAGAAAGAGAGGAGGACGGTCAGATGGAAAAGGGAGAAAAACAAGTCTTGCTTTCCAAAGACCAAGAGGAAAAACTGCAAAAGTGGGTATCAGAAGAGGATGCAAGAGAGTTTTTAAAGTTGATCAAGCACAGCGAGTATAGTGTAGTCGAGCAGTTGAATAAGATGCCTGCTCGAATTTCACTTTTATCCTTGTTGTTGAATTCAGAATCGCATCGGAACGCCTTAATGAAGGTGTTGAATCAAGCCTATGTGCCTCATAACATTCCGGTTGACAGTATGGACCAGTTAGCGGAAACATCACAGCAGCAAACTTTATATCTTTCACAGATGACGAAATTCCACCGGAAGGGCGAGGGAGTATTAAGGCCTTGAACATCACTACAAGCTACAAGGGTCACACAATTGCCAAGGTTTTGATTGACAATGGCTCATCGATCAACGTCATGCCTATGGCCACGCTAAAAAAGATGCCTGATGACCTATCTTACATAAAACCGAGTAGAAAGTAGTCGTCAAGTCAGTAGTATAGTAGTGTAAGACCTAGTACAGTAGTAACATGATTGTGAGGGCCTTTGATGGTTCTAGAAGGGATGTAGTAGGTGATATTGAAATTCCAATTGAAATTGGGTCGGTTACTTTCAATATCCAGTTTCAAGTGATGGATATTTCCCCGTCATACAGTTTCCTGCTGGGGAGACCATGGATTCATACGGCGGGCGCTGTTCCTTTGTCACTGCACCAGAAGGTGAAGTTTATCGTTGGTGATAAACAAGTATCTGTTTCTAGAGAAGAAGACCTCTTGATCACTAAACCGTTGTCTGTACCCTACATCGAGGCAGCCAAAGAAGCGTTGGAATGCTCTTTTAGGGCCTTTGAAATCGTAAAACAGCATATGTGGGAGAAGGATCAAGAATACCCACCCTTCGGTTGTCAACCACTGCTAAGATGATTGTTAAACAAACACTGTAAAAGGGCTAGCGTGTCGGAAGAGGCTTAGGGAAAAATCTCCAAGGACATAGGAAACCTGTAAAGGTCATAGAGAACGAAGATAGGTTTGGCCTCGGATATAAGGCCACTGGTTCAGAGAGAAAAAAGATTTTGGAAAAGAGAAGGAAGAGAAGAATAGCCCGCCTTCGAGGATACGAAGAAGAATCAGAGATGGTGATCCCGTACTTCTATGATACATTTTGTTTTGTCGGATGTTATCACCCTGATTCATTAGAAACTGAGAAGAAGGGATCTATGTTGCTGAGGAAAGGATCCTCTCACGGGTTCCTAGTTTAGATGGTGCATAGGGAAATGGCAACTTTTGTTATAGAAATGATCGTGTTGTTGGGCACAGAGCTAAAAGACTGAATTGTTGAAAAGATACCTTATATCTTTTTGTTTTTCCTTTTGTAATGTAGTGAGGTAGATTATCAACACATCGGTCTAGAAAGCTCTAGAAGATTCTTTTGTAAACTTGATCTTCATCATCATTTCAATAAATTAACAAGTTCAATGCATTTTTGAGTACTCTCTTTTCATCCATCATCATTTCTATAACTGTTCTTTCTTTTCATTCACTACCATTCGTATAAACAACCAACCATATCTGTCAAATTTTTTTTACTTTTTTCAGGAAAATGAATAATGAATGTGAAGATAACCTTAACAGTTATCCGGGGTTTGATTTTGAAAACTCTATGCATGTTGATGAACTCGATAACAATGTAGATTCAGATAATGGTGCTTTGTCTCTAGATCTATTGAAAATAATTGAGCAAGAGAAAAAACCGATCGAACCCTACAAAGAAGCTATCGATATGGTCAATTTAGGGGATGATCAGAACGTCAAAGAAGTCAAAGTGGGCACAGCACTTCCATTGGTTGAAAGGTAAAGGCTAGAAGAGTTACTTCATGAGTACGTTAATGTGTTTGCTTGGTCTTATCAAGACATGCCTGGGTTAAACACTGATGTTGTGGAGCACCGTCTGCTTTTGAAAATGGAATGTAAGCTAGTACAACAGAAGCTTAGACGCATGAAGCCTGAGATGTTGTTAAAGGTGAAGGAAGAAGTGAAAAAGCAATTCGATGCGGGGTTCTTAAAAGTAGCCAAGTATCCTGAATGTGTGGCTAACATAGTCCCGGTACCAAAAAAGGATGGGAAAGTAAGGATGTGTGTAGTTTATCAGGACTTAAACAGAGCTAGCCCTAAGGATAATTTCCATTGCCTCATATTGATACGCTGGTAGATAATACAGCCCAACACTACATGTTTTCGTTCATCGATGGTTTTTAGGATACAATCAAATAAAAATGGCTGAGGATGACATGGAGAAAACCACTTTCGTGACAGTTTGGAGCACATTTTGCTATAAAGTTATGCCCTTCAGTTTAAAGAATGCCAGAGCCACCAACCAAAGGGCAATGGTAACTCTCTTTCATGACATGACGCATAAAGAGATAGAGGTGTATGTAGATGACATGATTGCTAAGTCTCGAGGAGAGGAGGATCATGTAACCAATCTTCGAAAGCTGTTCGGGAGGTTACGAAAGTTCCAGCTCAAGTTAAACCCTGCCAAATGCACTTTTGGTGTTAAATCGAGAAAATTGTTAGGGTTTGTAGTTAGTGAAAAAGGAATCGAAGTGGACCGGATAAAATCAGTGCAATACAAAATTTGTCGCCTCCACGCACACAAAAGGAAGTAAGAGGCTTTTTGGGAAGATTGAACTATATTTCCCGTTTCATCTCGCAACTTACGCTTAAATGCTATCCCATTTTTAAGTTGCTTCGGAAACAAGATCCGGGTGAATGGAACGGGGCATGCCAAGAGGCTTTTGAAAAGGTGGAAAGGTACTTGTCAAATCCACCTATTCTAGTATCGCCAGTTGCAGGAAGGCCTCTGTAGTTGTACATGACTGTCAATGAACATTCTATGGGATGCGTGTTGGGCCAGCATGATGATACGGGTAAGAAAGAACGAGCCATCTACTATTTGAGCAAGAAGTTCACTGATTATGAGACCAAGTACACTATAATAGAAAAAATGTGCTGCGCATTGGCTTGGGTTGCTCGTAGATTGAGGTAGTATATGTTGTATCATTCGACTTGGTTGATAGCTAGATTGGATCCCCTCAAGTACATCTTTGAGAAACCATCATTGTCAAGAAGACTAGCTGGGTGGCAAGTTATGCTGTCTGAGTATGACATTGTGTACGTATCACAAAAAGCAATCAAAGGTGGGGCAATAGCCGACTTCCTTGCAGATCGTGCTATCGATGAGTATGAGCCTATCAAGCTAGATTTTTCAAATGAAGATATAATGTCTATCTTTCAAGCGGAGAAGGAGGAGCCCGACGGCAAACCATGGAAAATGTTTTTCGATGGCGCGTCTAATACCTTGGGACACGGGATAGGGGTAGTTTTAATATCTCCAAATGAAAAATATTACCCGTCCACAGCCAGATTAAATTTCAATTGCACCAACAACATGGCTGAATACGAAGCTTGTGCAATGGGCTTAGAAGCTGCAATCGAGAGGAGAATCAAGAACTTGGAAGTTTATGGAGATTCAGCACTAGTTATTTATCAGTTACGAGGTGAATGGGAAATGAGAGATCAGAAGTTAATTCAATACCAGAAGTACATAGCGAAACTTGTACAACAATTCGATGACATCGTCTTCCAACACTTATCTTGAGAAGAAAACCAGGTCGCTGATGCCTTGGCAACACTAGCTGCAATGTTTAGAATGGAGGTGGAAGCAGAGGTCTTGCCTATCAAACTGCGGATGAGAGACTCTCCAGTCCACTGTTCTAGCATTGAAGAGGAAGCAGACGGACGACTTTGGTACTATGATATTATGCAGTACCTTAAGAATCAACAACACCCAGAGCATGCATCGGAGAATGATAAAAAGATCCTCAGAAGACTGGCAATGGGATTCCTTGTTGATGGAGATATTTTGTATAAAAGGGGTCGAGATCAGATGTTGTTGAGATGTGTAAAAGCGTCTGAAGCTAAAAGGATTCTGGAAGAGGTACACGATGGAACTTGTGGGGCACATGCAAATGGTCATTTCATGGCTAGACAGATTATAAGGGCAGGCTACTATTGGACTACACTAGAAAGAGATTGCATAGATTATGCTAGAAAATGCCACAAGTGTCAAATCTATGCTGAAAAGATTCAAGTCCCCCCAACATCACTGAATGTCATGGCACCACCGTGGCCTTTTTCTATGTGGGGAATGGATGTGATTGGACCTATCTCTCCCAAGGCATCGAATGGACATAGATTCATTTTCGTGATGATAGATTACTTTACAAAATGGTTGAAGCTGCCTCTTATGCCAATGTGACTAAGTGTACTGTTTGTAAGTTCCTAAAGAAAGAGATAATATGTCGGTACGGGCTCCTAGAAAGAATCATATCAGACAATGCCCTCAATTTGAACAATGACATGATGAAAGAAGTATGTGCACAGTTCAAGATCAAGCATCACAATTCAGCCCCGTATCGCCCGAAGATGAATGGAGTCGTTGAGGCTGCCAACAAGAATATTAAGAGGATTGTAGGGAAGATGACTAGCACATAAAAAGATTGGCACAAGAAGCTACCATTCGCTTTGCATGCTTATAAAACGTCAGTGCACACTTCTACTGGGGCAACTCTTTTTTCTTTGGTTTACGGCATGGAAGCGGTGCTGCCTGTTGAGGTAGAAATCCCCTCCCTAAGAGTCTTAATGGAATTAGACTTGGACGAGGCTGATTGGGTTCGAAATTGCTTTGAACAGTTGAATCTTATAGAAGAGAAAAGGCTCACAGCACTATGTCATGGTCAGATGTACCAGAAGAGAATGATGCGAGCCCATGATAAAAAGGTTCAACCTAGGCATTTTCGTGAAGGGGAATTGGTGTTGAAAAAGATCCTCCCAAATCACCACGATAATCAGGGCAAATGGACACCAAATTGGGAAGGACCATACGTGGTAAAAAGAGCATTCTCAGGTGGAGCGTTGATCTTGACAGAGATGGATGGGAATGATCTGCCTAATCCAATAAATTGAGATGCCATGAAGAAATACTATGCTTAAAAAAAAGAAAAAAAGAAAAAAAAGAAACAAGAAAAGAAAAAAAAGAGAAAAGAAAAAAGAAAAGGAAAATGAAAGGAGAATTCAAACTGAAAACCCAAAAAGGGCAGTTGGATTAAAGGGGGATATCTAAGTTGAAAACCTGAAAAGGCGGCTTAGATGCGGAAAACATCAACACATAAGGATCAAAATCATACGGAGCATGGCATCAGCCGGATGAACTCAGTGTGACAGGGGGCATCAACGGATTAGTTTTTTCTAAAAAAAGCACTAGTGTGGCTCGTGAAGAGTTATCTAGACATTCATTATTTGTTTTGAAATTCACCACTTGACCCTTGTGGCATTCGCTACCCAACTGTACTTTTGCTGTCATTGTCTCTTGTCAGCCCAATAATAAATGCTTCTCTTCTAAATTTTGTTGTCCTTTTGGTCATTCCATAACCAACCGATAAAGTGCAAGAATGCATTGTATTTGTTAACAAAATTGAAAGGAAGATGATGATTAAAATGATAATCTACCTGCTAACATGACTAAAGAAAAATAGAAAAAAGAAAATAAAGAAAAAAGAAAGAAAAAAAAGAAAAGAGGAAAAGAGAAATAAGGGAATGAAACAAAGGAGATTGAAAATTGTGACAAGTACATGTTATGAACCAGCTCCAATTCGAATGGTGACAACTATTCTGTGAAGCACGAGTAAAAGGATCAAAAGACACAAAAAGGACAGTTCTGAGAATTTGATTACCACAATAGGAATTGCATGACTTCGTCAATACATGCTTTGCATTTCATTCACATTATGAGAATTCAAGTACAAAAAAAAAAACAAAAACAAAAAGCACGAAAAAAACAAACAAACAAACAGACAAAAGGACAAACAAAAAAAAAGAAAAGAAAAAAGAGAAGAAGTAGAAGAAGAAAAAAATGTTTCAGCATACCTCAAAAGAAAGAATTTAAAGTTTCATCGCCTTTGCTGCAAGAGAAGCACATTCCAGAAAAAAATTTAAAGTTTCATTGCTTCTGCTGCAAGAGGAGCACATATCCAAGAAGAAATTTAAAGTTTCATCGCCTCTGCTGCAAGAGGAGCTTTCTCAGGAAGAAATTTAAATTCATAGCCTCTGCTGCAAGAAGAGCACATTCTCAGAAAAATTTAAAGTTTCATCGCCTCTGCTGCAAGAGGAGCTTTTTCATGAAGATTTTTAAAGTCTCATTGCCTATGCTGCAAGAGGAGCTTTTTCAAAAAAAAAAGAATTTGAAGTCTCATTGACTCTGCTGTAAGAGGAGCTTTTTCAGTAAAAAAAAATTAAAGTCATCGCCTCTGCTGCAAGAGGAGCTTTTTCAAAAAAAAAATTTAAAGTTTCATCGCCTCTGCTGCAAGACGAGCTTTTCATGAAGAAATTTAAAGTTTCATCACCTCCGCTGCAAGAGGAGCTTTCTCAAAAAAGAATTTTAAAGTCTGATTGCCTCTGCTGCAAGAGGAGCTTTCTCAAAAAAGAATTTTAAAGTCTGATTGCCTCTGCTGCAAGAGGAACACATTTCATGAAGAGTTTTAAAATCTGATTGCCTCTGCTGTAAGAGGAGCACATTTCAAAAAAAAAGAGAGAAAAAAAGAAAAAAAAAGAAAAGAAAAAGAAGAAAAAAAAAGAGAAAAAAAAGGGAAAGAAGAAGAGAGAAAAAACGAAAAAAGAAAAAAGAAGAAGAAGAAGAAGAAGGATTAGATCTTGGGTTGGACAAAATTATTGTCTATCGTCTTTGCTCTATTCCTGATACTCAGCAATGAGCAAAGAGGGGCAGCTGTAGACACCAAATTTTGTCCAAATTGATAGTTTTAAACTCAATTGGACTCTCAAAGTCCAAATTAAAACATTGGGCTTCAAAGCCCATTAAAATGAGTAAAATTTTATTTTATTTTTATTTTATTTGTTTTTATTTTTATAATTATTTTTATTTTTATTGTTATAATTATTTTTGGTTTTCATTTTTATTATTATTATTTTTATATATTTGTTTTTATTTTTATTTTTATTATTTGTTTTGTTATTATGTATATTATTATTGTTATTGTTGTTGTTGTTGTTATTGTTATTATTATTATTATTATTATTATTATTATTATTATTATTATTATTATTATTATTATTATTATTATTTATTATCACATGTGTTTTATTTTTATTATTATTATTATTACATTATTATTATTTTTATTGTTAGTGTTTGTTGTTATTATTATTATTATTATTATTATTTTTGTTTTTTGTTCTGTTGCCCTAGCCGCCGGTACCGTTCCTATCACCCATCCATCATCCAGGTCCTCTGCCACAACTACCGGTTCTCCAGTCCTTCATCCCAAGTCTCGGGCATCACCAAAATTCATCTTCCCCAGGCTAGCCATCCCATCTCTGACCACTGCCTTGAAGGATCGAGAAACAATTTGGAAAACCCATATTGGTTCTAATCCACCAGATCAAAGGAAGACTCTAAATTTGTTTAAAAGACCTGAATAATTCAAGCACCAGATCTTTTTTTAGAGAGACTTCCGGACACTAAACCTATCAATAGAAACTTAAGCCACCATCACCGCAGCCACTACTCACCACCACCGAAGCCACTACTCGTCCTACCACTAAACACCACCTTCACCACCACCATCGAAACCATCAAAAACCATCACCAAGCCTTCCCCACTCACCACCGAACCTCTCAAACACCCTCTCCTTCACCACGGCCACCCAAACATTACCCCGCAAACCTACCACAACAGAAACCCAAATCCGGAACCCTAGAACCGAGACCCTTAGGATCTCAGATCTGGAAACCCTAGATCTAAAACCTGCAAAAACAAGACAAAAACCAAAAAAAGAAATCACAACACAATAGCCAAGAAGCAGATCCAAACCACGAACCAGAAATATACAAAATAAAACAACACAAACAAAGAGGGGAAAATGGCTTTCGGGAAAGCCAGATCTGGGAGGTCAAAGTAATTTTTAGGCTAAACGGAGCTCGGATCGGAGTAGAGGGAGAGGAGTGGAGTGATTTTTGGCTTTCGGGGAGACCACTGGCGACCGACGTACGGCGGCGCACGACGGCCGATGTGGCGGAAGTCACCCTGCAAGGCTAGGGGTTGAGAGGATTTTTTGGAGGGTTTAGGGATTTTTTTTTGCAAAGGTCGGTGGAAATGAGGGGCTAAAAAAATTTGGGGTCTTTTATAGGAAGCAAAACGGTGCGTTTTAGAGAGCTGGGATCCGCGTGCTGCCTCGACCTGACCCGGAATCCGCGTGACCTGTCCGGCAACCCGACTCAGCATCTGCTAGCAACCCGCGTGCCAACCCGACTCGCTTCTCGGTCCGACCCGTCCGTGCCTGCCCCGGCCCAGCAGCTTCAGCCCATTATTCTGCCGTTTGGGCCTGACTTTTGGGCCCTCTTTTGGGCTGTTTTTGGGTATATTTCCTTTTCTTATTTTATTTATTCATTTATTTGTTAATTATGGCAAAAAAAAGATGAACAATAATAAAATAAAAAATATAATAAACTAAAATATAAATAAATAGTATAATACAATATATATAAAAATATAATAAAATAAAATAAACATATAGTTTTAAAAAAAATAAATATAAAATATGTAAAATACGTAGTTTTAAAGTATATAAATTTTATGTACATAAAATACATATAATAATAAATATATAAAAGAAAATATAAATATATAGCTTTAAAATGTATATAAATAAATGAATATGAATACATAAAATAAACATATAAAGTATATATAACCATTTAGTTTTTTTTATATAATAAATTTTTCCTTATTGAATAATTTACTATAAAAAATATTTTAAGAAACTAAAAAATAAATACATAAAAATAAAAAAAAATAAAAAAATAAAAAAAAATAAAATAAAGTAAGCATGAACTTCCGATGATAAGTCTTTGTTGAACTCGCAAGTTGCGATTCTTCGAAAAACTTTAGGTGAGAAGAATTATATCGAATGTTACCAGAGTATTGGGATATTCGATATTATTTCTCAATATTCGATTTCATGCTTATTTTTTAAAAATATATATAATAATAATAAAATACATAAAAATAATAAATCAATAAAATTAAAATAAAATAAGTATGAAATCCCAATGATAAGTCTTCGTAGAACTCGTAAGTAGCGATTCTTCGAAAAACTTTAGGTGAGAGGAATTATATCGAATGTTACCAGAGTATTGGGATATTCGATATTATTTCTCAATATTCAATTTCATGCTTATTTTTTTTAAAAAATATCTATAATAATAAAATATATAAAAATAACAAATAAATAAAAATAAAATAAATAAATGAAATTCTTCCGATGATGGGATGTCATGAAACTCACAAGTAGTGATTTCTTGACTAATTCCTAGGTGAGAGGAATTAGCTGAATTTTACCAGAGTATTGAGATATTTAGTTAAATTTTTCAATAATGAGAGTTTCATTAATAAGAATTAAAATATAAAGTGCTTTTTATAATTCCATATGCATCGTATACCATATTGCTTGCATCATGTGCATAAATATTAATTTTAAAATAAATGAAATTCTTCCGATGATGGGATGTCATGAAACTCACAAGTAGTGATTTCTTGACTGATCCCTAGATGCTAGGAATTAGCTAAATGTTATCAAAGTATTGAGATATTTAGTTAAATTTCTCAATATCAAGAGTTTCATTAATAAAAATTAAAATATAAAGTTCTTTTCATAATTCCATATGTATCATATACCATATGCTAGCATCATATTTATACATATTAAAATCAATGGAATTCTTCCGATGATGGGATGTTATGAAACTCACAAGTAGTGATTTCTTGACTGATCCCTAGGTGAGAGGAATTAACTAAATGTTACCAGAGTATTGGGATATTTAGCCAAATTTCTCAATATCAAGAGTTTCATTAATAAATATCAAAATATAAAGTTCTTTTCATAATTTCATATGCATCATACGATCAATTATAAAATAGCGTGAGCCCCACCGAAGATGAGATTCTATAGAACTCACAAGTAGTGATTCTTAAGAAATCTCTAGGTGAGGAAAGTTATTTCAAATGTTACCAGAGTATTAGGATATTTCATTTAATTTTTCAATAAATGGTGTTCATGTTGATTTTTATAATGAAATTTTTTAAACCATATATAATAGTGATTTTTTTAGCAAATGCACGATTTTTTTAAAACTAATAAACGAATTAAACTTAAGCCAAGACTATTTTATTAAAATTAAAAGATACCATGTACTTAGGATGGTACTGTTTTTTAATGGGCGTTGTGAGGGTGCTAATCCTTCCTCACACGTAACCGTACCCCCGAGCCCGATTTTTGTTTTCGCAGACTAAAAATTGTCTTTTTAATAAAACTTAATTAATTTTGAGATTTTGTTAAAAAGATAAATATTTTAGGTGACCAATCACACCTAGTCAAAAAAGATTGGTGGCTACTCCCTTTGTTTTTAAATGTCTTCAAAATCGTCGAGCGCGAAATCGTTACGACAAAGGCCTTTGTTGGAGTGCCGTTCAACATGTAGAAATTTTCTACTCCACCTTTAGGGCAATGCGCAGGGGACAAAGGCCTTTGTTGGACTGTCCTTCAACACTTAGAAATTTTCTACTCCACCTTTTGGGCAGTGTGTGACCTTGTTCAAACAAAGGCCTTTATTGGAGTAGTGTTTAATACTTAGCCATTTTTCCAACTTCGAATGACTAAGGCTCCATGTTGTGTTAACAAAGCCTTTTGTTATGGCAATTTCCATACTTAGCCATTTTCCAAGCCTGAACAATGTATGTGCCAAGTCGTCTTAACAAAGCCTCTTATTAGGGTGACTTCTATTCTTAGTCATGTTTTCAAACCCAAACAATTGATGTGCCAAGTTGTCTTAACAAAGCCTCTTATTAGGGTGACCTCTATACTTAGTAATTTTTTCAAGCCCAAATGATGAAAGATCTTCTATATTTAGTTGTTTTTCAGATTTGGATGATTCACGTTCTTTGCATTTGAATAGACTTTCTTGTTCATTTTTACGCTTCATACTGGTGTTGTACATAGCAAATGTTAGGCCATTTTTAAGCTTGAAATGGCTCATACTTCTTGTGTTTGAGCAATACCCATTGGTAGGGTGGCTTTTGGCCATACACACCTTCTCTTGTGTGGACAAAACTCTTTGTTTAGACGATTGACACATGCTTATTTTAAATAGGAAACTCATTTAGTTAAACCACCAACTCAAGGCTAATCTTTACCTGGTTGGTTAGTCATTTTTTTAATTTGAGAGATATGTGTCTCTTTTTGTATGAATAAAGTCCTTTATTTTGTCGACGTGCACATACTTAGCCAAATGTGAAACTTATTTAGCTGAGTCATGTCTTCATAGCCAACCCCGGCTTGGATACTTAGTTGTTTTGTAGGCTTGGAGCAATAAATCACCATTTTCATCCAAACAAAGCTTCTTGTTCAGGTGACTCTCTCACACTTAGTTACTTTAGCCATTCTTTCATTTATACTTGATTATTTCATCTATCCTTGCTAAATAAGAGTGTCTTTGACCGAACATGGTTCCTTGTTTACATGGCACCTTTAGGGCTTTTGTATAATAAGCCAATTTTTTCATGGCAAATCCTCGTAGTTGAGTAAAGTCTCATGACCTCTCCATACATGGTTATTAAGGGTCATGGACGAACAAATCACCTTGTTTGACTTTTTTTTAGCATCTTATTATTGAACACTTGGTTCTTCAAATTCTCTTTAATTCTAGTTGAGTGAAGTTTCTCGAACAAGTGATGATCCTAACACTTAGTTCTTTTGGTGATCCTTGATTGATGCCTTTAGCCTTCAGCGAATGTGTTCTTTGTCGTGTTGAATCTTCATAACACTTAGTTGCATTGCTTCTTATTTCATAATTAGTATGTTCGGATCTTCAAATCTTGCCTAGTGTGTTGCGAATGTGTTCTTTGTCGTGTTGAGTCTTCATAACACTTAGTTGCATTGCTTCTTATTTCATAATTAGCATGTTCAGATCTTCAAATCTTGCCTAGTGTGTTGAACAAACATTCTTGCTCTAGTAGCCTAGTGTGGACTACCCCATTCCTTACCCATGGCCAACTAGCTTTGTCAAAGTTGTGTTTTTGTTGACTTTGAGTTTTTCTCAAAACTTGAGCATGTGACTCTTTTTTTTCCTTTTTATTAGGGTGGACCCAGCCCAAAAGACCACACACCTGGTCTAGCCTAATAAGCTTAGTCTAAATCCTGCTCAGCCTTTTAGTCTCTCAAATCTCATTGCCTAAAGATAAACTAACTCTATCCAAACAACCTAACTAATATGGACCTCACCGAAAGAAGATGAGGTTCAATGAATAACACTTGAAGAAAAACAAGAACAAGTTAAAAACGCAGCAAAAGAAAACAAAAATTAGAAATAAAACCAAGACCCGTTGTGTAGAAACACAAGAACCTATGGTATTGGACCAAGACCCGTTGCTTAGAAAAGCAAGAACCTATGGTATATATTGGTGGAAGGTAGAAGAACGCCACAAGGAAGACCTTGATAAGTTCAAGAGTTCTCAAGAGAACCAAAGAGAAGAAGTCTCTCAATTTTATTACTAAATCAATTGTGTTCTCCCCAAAGGGTTACATAACTATTTATAGGCAAATAGATAACTTGCAGCACAAGTAATAGGAATCCTACTTTCCTAACTTTTAGAATAGGAAATAGCGAACTTGCAGAACAAGCAATAGGAATCCTACTCTCCTAACTTGCAGAACAAGTAATAGAAGTCTTACAAAATCTATTATTTAAAAAGGAATTGGGCTTAAATTAAATTAAGACAATGTTCAGCCCAATAATACTTAACTAAATAAAATATGCATCTAGCCTAATTTGCATTTCGCCCCAATACTTGTGTGTCTTCAAGAAGGTTGAACTTGGGCTTGGACCATGTTGTAGAAGACTTTATCATCCTCCATGGTCAAGCTTTGTTGGGCTTTCTCGCTAGCAATATCAATGAAACCAGCCAAGGCTTGTTGCATTATCTTTGATTTAGCTCTTGTAATTGGACCTCCATGGATACTCAAAGGATCACGATCATCGCGAACATGACTTGAGCTTTGTGAGCTTGGATCTCCATCATTCCCCCTCTCCTCGAAAGGATTTGTCCTCAAATCAGAATCACCTACATCAATATCAAAGGGAGAAAGATCAGAAACATTAAATGTAGCACTAACATTATACTCACCTGGAAGATCTAACTTATAAGCATTGTCATTGATCTTCTTAATCACTTGGAATGGTCCATCTCCTCGAGGTTGCAACTTGGAGCGACGCTGAGCAGGAAATCTCTCTTTACGCATATGTACCCAAACCCAATCACCAGGTTCAAAAGACAACTTTCTTGCGATGCTTGTTGGCTTGAGTAGCATATTGCTCAGTCCTCTTCTTAATGTTTTGATGTACCTTCTCATGTAGTTGCTTAACAAAATCAGCTTTCTTTCCCCCATCCAAACTAGCTCTCTCCTCAATAGGTAGTGATAAAAGATCCAATGGAGTGAGTGGATTAAAACCATAGACAACTTCAAATGGAGAATAACTAGTAGTAGAATGCACACTTCTATTGTAAGCAAACTCCACATGAGGCAAACAATCTTCCCAATTCTTCAAATTCTTTTGAATAATGGATCTCAACAAAGTAGACAAAGTACGATTGACTACTTCAGTTTGACCATCGGTTTGTGGATGACAAGTAGTTGAAAACAATAGCTTTGTTCCTAACTTTCCCCGTAATGTTTTCCAAAAGTAGCTAAGGAACTTCACATCACGGTCAGAAACAATGGTCCTCGGAACTCCATGTAGACGAACAATTTCCTTGAAGAATAAATCGGCAATGTTACTTGCATCATCTGTCTTGTGACAAGCAATGAAGTGAGCCATCTTAGAGAACCTGTCAACAACAACAAAAACAGAATCTCTACCTCTCTTTGTTCTTGGTAACCCCAAAACAAAGTCCATAGAAATGTCAGTCCAAGGAGCAGTAGGAATAGGTAATGGAGTATAAAGACCATGATTCATAACTCTAGATTTAGCTTGTTTACAAGTGACACATCTTTCACACAATTTTTCAATATCTCTTTTCATATTAGGCCAAAAGAAGTGATCATGCAATATATCTAAAGTTTTCTTTACTCCAAAATGTCCCATTAATCCACCACTATGGGCTTCTCTAACAAGTAATTCTCTTAAAGAACTCCTAGGCACACATAATCTATTTTCCCTAAATAAGAATCCATCATGCCTATAAAACTTTCCAAAACCAGTTTTCTCACATGCAATGAAGACATTTTCAAAATCCTCATCAGTAGCATACAAGTCTTTAATATACTCAAATCCAAGTAGTTTTGCATTAAGAGTAGTGATTAGAGTATACCTTCGAGACAATGCATCAGCCACGACATTTTCTTTACCTTGTTTATATTTGATCACATATGGAAATGTTTCAATGAACTCCATCCACTTGGCATGACGCTTGTTCAACTTGCTTTGTCCTTTCAAGTGCTTCAAGGACTCATGATCAGTGTGGATGACAAATTCCTTGGGCCATAAATAGTGTTGCCATGTTTCCAAGGCCCTCACTAATGCATACATCTCTTTATCATATGTGGGATAGTTAAGGGCAGCTCCACTTAACTTCTCACTGAAAAAAGCAATGGGGCTCTTCTCCTGCATTAAAACAGCTCCAATACCTATACTTGAAGCATCACACTCAATCTCAAAAGTTTTAGAAAAGTCAGGTAAGGATAATAAAGTTGCGGAACAAAGCTTCTCTTTAAGCAAGTTAAAAGCATGATCTTGCTCAAGACCCCATTTAAATCCAATGTTCTTTTTAACAACATCAGTTAGAGGTGCAGCTATTGTACTGAAGTCTCTAACAAACCTACGATAGAAACTAGCTAATCCATGAAAACTACGCACCTCAGAGATATTCTTAGGTACAGGCCAATCTTTAATTGCCTTGACCTTTTCATCTTCTACTGCTATACCCTTAGAAGAAATAACATATCCAAGAAATATAATCTTATCAGTGCAAAAGGAACACTTCTTAAGGTTAGCATACAGCTTTTCCTTTCTCAAGACATTAAGCAGATTCTTTAAATGTTCAATATGTTCATGCAAACTTCTACTATAGATCAAGATATCATCAAAATAGACAACTACAAATTTTCCAATGAAAGCACGCAAGACATGGTTCATTAATCTCATGAAAGTGCTAGGTGCATTAGTTAATCCAAAAGGCATAACTAACCATTCATACAAACCATGCTTAGTCTTAAATGCAGTTTTCCATTCATCACCTTCTCTCATGCGAATTTGATGATAACCACTTTTCAAATCAATTTTAGAAAAGATGCAAGAACCATGTAACTCATCAAGCATATCATCTAATCTAGGAATGGGATAGCGATACTTTACAGTGATTTTGTTGATGGCACGACAATCAACACACATCCTCCACGTCCCATCCTTCTTAGGAACAAGTAACACAGGAACAGCACATGGACTCATGCTCTCTCTAACGTAGCCTTTCTTCATGAGCTCGTCAACTTGCCTTTGAAGCTCCTTTGTCTCCTCGGGATTACTTTTATAGGCAGGTCTGTTGGGAATGGCAGCTCTAGGAACAAGGTCTATTTGATGCTCAATTCCCCTAATAGGTGGCAAACCATTTGGAATCTCCTCGGGGAATATATCTCCAAATTCCTTCAAAAGAGACACAACATTATTAGGCAAAGAAGATTTAAGATCATTAGAACTAAAACAAGATTCTTTATATAAAAACAAAAGGATTGGGAACTTAGCTAGAAAAGCAGCCTTTACATCACTTTGCTTTGCATAGAAGCGCACGTCCTTTCTTTCTTTCTTTGCAATATCTTTGCCTTTATCTAGATTCTTTGACCTTTGTTGTGATTCCTTCTGCTCTTTCAACCTCAATTGATCCTCATAAATCTCCATAGGACTCAAGGGTGCAAGTATGAATTTCTTACCAGCCATGGTAAATGAATAACGGTTTGTAAATCCATCATGTATGACATGTCTATCAAATTGCCATGGTCTTCCTAAAAGCAAATGACCAGCATGCATAGGCACAACATCACACAACACTTTATCATTGTACCTTCCAATTGAAAATAGCACCAATACTTGCTTAGTCACATTTACTTCTCCACAATTATTGAGCCATTGAAGTTTGTATGGTTTGGGATGTTTTGTAGTGGGCAAACTCAATTTGTCAACCAAATAAGTGCTAGCAACATTAGTGCAACTACCACCATCAATAATCAAAGAGCATACCTTATTGTTGACGTGGCATCTAGTATGAAAAATATTTTCTCGTTGCACTTCATCTTCATCCTTAACTTGGGCACTTAATGCACGACGAGCTACAAGTACTTCACCATGTGCAGCAAACTCAACATAGTCATCATCCTCATTAATGTCCTCCAATGGTGGCATCTCATCATCAACATCAGAATCTTCACTTACAACATCACCATCATCACGCATAATCATGACTCGTTTGTTTGGGCATTGTGATGCAATGTGTCCTCTTCCCAAACATCTAAAACACTTAATGTCTCTACTCTTACCTTGGGATGCTTGGACAGCCTCGGGTTTGGGCTTTTGGACACTCTCACCCTTACGCTTGAATGAGGATTCAGTCTTAAGTTTGAATGTAGTCTTATCATCCCTTCGAAAGGTGTTCGGTTTCCAAGAAGAAGATGAACTAGAACCTTGCATAAAACGAGATGAATAACCTTTTCTCTTGAGTTGCCTTTCAACCTTCATAGCCATATGCAACATATCATCAAACTCCACATAGTGATGTAACTCCACTACATTAGCAATCTCACGATTCAATCCTTGTAAGAATCGAGCCATAGTAGCTTCACTATCCTCTTCAACATTAGCTCTGATCATGATAATTTCCATTTCTTTATGATAATCCTCAACACTCTTAGAACCTTGAGTGAGACCTTGTAACCTTTGATAAAGCTCTCTATAGTAATGATTAGGAACAAACCTTTTCTCATAACACGTTTCATTTCATTCCATGTAACTATAGGTGGCTCTCTATTCCTACGTCTACCAAGCATGAGTTGGTCCCACCAAATGATTACATAATCCTGAACTCTACAGCAGCAAGTTTCACCTTTTTTTCTTCGGAATAGTTATGGCAATCAAAGACCATCTCCACTTTCTTTTCCCATTCTAAGTAAGCCTCAGGATCATTCTTACCTTGAAAGGAAGGAATCTTCAATTTGATACTTCCTAAATTTCCATCTATCCTATCATAATACCTATCTCCTTTATACCTATCTCCATGACCTCCTTTATTACCATGGTTACCTTTAACACTTCTACTAAACTCATCATCATCAAACTCATCATCAACTTTATCATCAAAGTCATTATTCACAACATTGCCATTCTCATGAGAAGTATCACCTGGCTTTACCTTAGCTAGGACAGCTTCATGTTCCTCCAACTTATCATGAATATTATTAAACCTCAACTCTATCCTTGAAAATTGTTGTTGCATAGCTTGGAACATGAACTCGATCTTACTCAAATCAGGCTTTTCACTATTAGAAGACATGATTTTATCCTACAAGAAACGTTAGTAAAAGAAAAGGAACTCACAAGTATGACCTCACGTGTTTACACTCATGTTCCTCCAACTTATCATGAATATTATTAAACCTCAACTCTATCCTTGAAAATTGTTGTTGCATAGCTTGGAACATGAACTCGATCTTACTCAAATCAGGCTTTTCACTATTAGAAGACATGATTTTATCCTACAAGAAACGTTAGTAAAAGAAAAGGAACTCACAAGTATGACCTCACGTGTTTACACTCAATACACACAAGAATGTAACACACACTCGTGTTTCACACAATTTTAATATGGCTTTTCTCTACTAATGTTACTCACACACTCTTGCCTTTTTCCCTCACACAACTTTTCTCTATAGGTTCTATATTAAACTCAAGACTTAATCAAAAATCAGCTTATGGAATTCAACTATCAACCAACAATAAACAAGCTGAGCACAAGATTTTAATCAAGGGAAAACAAAACAATGAAGACTCAACTAGCAAGACTCAATAAGACCTAAGAAGACTCCAATGAAACTAAACCTTGAAGAAAATATGAGTGTTTAATTAGGGTAAGGTTTAGCCAAAGGTGGGGTAGTTTTATCCTTTTATGTGGTAGGGTCAAAAGGTAATTTTAGGCAGTAGGGTAGAATGGTAACAATGAATTTTCAAATTAGGCAAATAAGAAATCTCAAAGCTCAAGAAAGAATGACTACCTCAAGATTTTGTTGAAGCACACCTCCACGAATTGCCTTTGACGTTGCACTTGCTACACACGATGTAATAAATCCCCTCTTGAATTGATTTTTCTTTTCTCTTTTTTTTTCTTTTTTTTTCTCTTTTTTTTCTTTTTTTTCTTTTTATATTTTACTAAAGTAAACGAACAATGAAGAAAAAAAACAAAAAGTCTAAATAATAAGAAGAGGTTTACTTGGGGAACAAGGCAACTTTTTGACAAAAACAAGCTAGTTTTGGTAGCAGCTTGTGTGGCAAAGAATGAGAGGGAACGGTGGCTTGTGAAACAAGTAGTCTTTTTGTGATGTAGAGCTTTTGAAGGTTTCTTGGTGAGCAAGAAAACCTTTGGGATTTGGTTGCTTGGAGAACAAGATAGGGTTTACTTGGTGGCTAAGTAAAGAATATAGGTTTGAGGGACAAACAATATTAGTGGTGGCTTGGAAAAGGATTCAAGATCAAGGTTTGTCCAAGACAAGAAGATAAAGAAAGAAAAAAAACAAAAACGAGACTCCCACGAATTGAACCTAAGCTCTGATGCCAAATGATATGGACCTCACCGAAAGAAGATGAGGTTCAATGAATAACACTTGAAGAAAAACAAGAACAAGTTAAAAACGCAGCAAAAGAAAACAAAAATTAGAGATAAAACCAAGACCCGTTGTGTAGAAACACAAGAACCTATGGTATTGGACCAAGACCCGTTGCTTAGAAAAGCAAGAACCTATGGTATATATTGGTGGAAGGTAGAAGAATGCCACAAGGAAGACCTTGATAAGTTCAAGAGTTCTCAAGAGAACCAAAGAGAAGAAGTCTCTCAATTTTATTACTAAAATCAATTGTGTTCTCCCCAAAGGGTTACATAACTATTTATAGGCAAATAGATAACTTGCAGCACAAGTAATAGGAATCCTACTTTCCTAACTTGCAGAATAGGAAATAGCAAACTTGCAGAACAAGCAATAGGAATCCTACTCTCCTAACTTGCAGAACAAGTAATAGAAGTCTTACAAAAACTATTATTTAAAAAGGAATTGGGCTTAAATTAAATTAAGACAATGTTCAGCCCAATAATACTTAACTAAATAAAATATGCATCTAGCCTAATTTGCATTTCGCCCCAATACTTGTGTGTCTTCAAGAAGGTTGAACTTGGGCTTGGACCATGTTGTAGAAGACTTTATCATCCTCCATGCTCAAGCTTTGTTGGGCTTTCTCTCTAGCAATATCAATGAAACCAGCCAAGGCTTGTTGCATTATCTTTGATTTAGCTCTTGTAATTGGACCTCCATGGATACTCAAAGGATCACGATCATCACGAACATGACTTGAGCTTTGTGAGCTTGGATCTCCATCATTCTAACTCTTCTAGATGATGACACATGGAATGATCCTATGACCTCTTCACATTTGCCTATAAATAGGCTCTCTTTTCCAAGGAAAAGGGAACTTGGTTCTCTCATTACTATCCAAATTCTATTGTATTTATTGTACGCCTTATTACCTTTCTTTCATACTTATAACCTAGTCATGTCTAGACACCCGAATAGTATTATCAAAAGCGTTGTACTTGGTGAACAATTCGGTTCACACACTATGCTTAGTGGTAAACTCACAACTACCACTGTCGGCGTAGGCATATTGCCGAGCCATATAAACCTTGGTGTCCATCTCTTTACTTACTATGTTTACCACTCCACAACAATTACTGATTTCATTGAAAGTCAACTCAAGTCAATTCCTCTATGTGGCGCTCTTGATTAAGTTTGTTTTAAAGAAAGGTTAAGAAATCACAACTCTTTTCTCACAATGTCGTCCAAGAGGAAAGCCATGAGAAGGGATTGTTCTAGTCATGTGCTTAGGAGACTTGCACACACTACAAGAGAAAGAGTGGATGCAACTCCACCCCTTAAAACTACTAGAATTGTGTTGCCATTGTCAGCCAATGAGGAAAGCTAAAGGAATAGTCCACAAGAAAGACCAATAAGAGCCACTAACTCTAGCATGCCTATTGCTCATTATAATTAAGCAGCACATGAAGAAATCAACCAGCTACGACAAGAGATCCACAATTTAACTCAGATTGTAGTGGATTATGTGATTACTCAACCTACAATGGAGAACCTAAGGATGTAACATCACACTAAGATGTTAGGATCACCTTGACATCCTGTTCCAGAATTTGATCCAGCTAAGGATTATAGTGAGGAAAACCCATATTGAACTCTAGAACATTTCTTTGAAACATCTAGCTCCCAAACATATCATACTCTAGCTCACGATATATGCGAAGGGATATGACTAAAACAACTGATGGATGAACTAAAATTATCAAGAAGTGATCCAATGAGGTTGTATTGTGACAACAAGGCTGCTGTGAGTATAGCTGTTTTTAGATTACTTTTTGATCTAAACAATTTCATTGTTAGATATATTTAGGCACGATTTGACAACTTTGTTTAAAAAAAAAAAAGGGGGACGCGATAATGGTCAAGTAGTTGAATTTTGAGAATAATTATTATTAAAACTTAAATTCTCTTTATCATTTTTATGTTGCTTCTTTCATGCTATTATCTTTATTATTATCTATTTCTCATCAATAAAATATTTTTCTTTTAAAATAATCTAAAATTTGTCTTTCCGCTTTTCCTTGAAAGGCTCTCACCTTATGCTAGCTGGCAATGGGCTACTCCATACCGACTATCTGGCAGGCCTAACAAAATTTATTTGGTTTGACCATAATTACTTAGCTTGATTTAACAATAAAATGTTATATTACTGAATTTTTAATTGTCATTTTTTTGGGCAAAATTGATGGGTTTCTTTTATTGGATAATTATTCAATACATCACCAAAGAGTTTTTTGACTCCACAAGTGGGTTAAGAATATGATATATGTCTTATTTTATTTAATTTTAAATATTTTTATAAGACATATATAATGATTTTAATCTCACTTAAGAAGTCAAAAAATTCTATTGACGTTCTATAAGATATTAATTTTTTTATAATTTTATGTAAATTTAATATTTTTACAAATTAATTATTAAATCTAGCAATTTATTCATATCTAGCATATATGTAAATTTTTGAATCGATTCGATGTACTTATAATTTCAATAAAAAAATAATGAATTTTAATATATATATATATATTAATGATTCAAATTTACAATTTTATTTTATTTTTTATAATCACATATATTCTCGTTCATTATATGGTTTGAAATTTATCCAATTTAGATAATAAATGATAAACCTCTCTTAATAATTACATTTCAAAAATTCAAATCATATCTAAATACTTAAAAAAAATTCATTTTCACCACTTCAACCTCTTATTTCGAAGTGTTTATGAAAAATTTTCTTCCAACTTATTCAATATTTCACCACGTGTTTTAAAAATTTTGTTTTCCTTTTCTTCTAGAATTCAGGGAACTGTTTTGCCAAACCTATGCTAGAATGTGGACCACCACTTTATTCTTGCCCTGAAAAGAGCCTCTCAATTAACATCGGGTAGGAGGGCCAGTTTTATTTTTTTATCAAAATCACTCGGTATCTTCACACTATTTTAATATAAGATTAATTCAGATTCAAGTTGGACAAGATTCAAAGGACAACAAAACTCTTTCTCAAAAATTTTAACACAGTTGCATATCTAATGCTCAAACTTAAAATCTCTGGTGAAACTAGAACAAATACCTACCAGCTGATCTATGCAGTTTACTTATTAGTAACCTATTTAGATTGTCGAAAAGTAATAAACGGTTAACGTAAATTAGGGTTTCTTTTATGTAAACGTTTTTAAGCGAAGTTGGCAATGATCTCAATTATTAACAACGAAACTAGATAAAAATTTAAAATTGCACAAAAACTAATAGAAAAAGAACGTAAGGAAGTTTCTTTTTAGTTACGATATTTTTTTTATTAAAAACATAATAAAAATTACTTTTGAAAATGAAGTCAATAGATGAAAAGAATTCAATAACAAGATTAATAATATGTAAAACAAGTTAATGAAAAATGTTGTCTATAAAAAAAATTTTTAGTCTATTATTATGTAAAGAACTCGTATTTTTTTCCATTAAATTAACTATCTAAATAAATTATTCACCCTTTTTCCTATTCAATTTATCAATTTTTTAATTTTCAATTTTAGTTATTACGTAAACATATGTTTTGGTGGGGGTCTGTTACGCTCGAGTCGGTTAGAGCTTTTATAACAAATCTTATTCAAATAGAGTTATTTTAAAAGTGTTGGAAGCATAACACTAAAAAAAACAAACTTTTACAAACAAAAATATCAGTCGGTAGTTTTTTCAAAAATTAAAAAATAGAAAATAGTCTGTCAGTAAATGCCGATGGTATTTTTCATTCGTAACTATAGTTAGTAAGTTTTGTTGGTAGTTTCTTGGTATTCCATCGATGTATTTATTTTTTTAATTTGTTAATATTATTAAATAATAAATTCATAGAATTAATTTTATTTTATTTGATATTAATTTTATTAACAATATTTAATAATAATTTTATATTATTTATTTTGTTTTATTATTAATTTTATTAATACTATTTGTTAATTTATATAATGAATTTTATTAATGAACATATAATTTAAAAATAAATTAAAAATTATTACTAATTAAATAAAAAGATTCATTTAGACAGAAAAATAAATAAAATAAAAATATATACAAACCTTAAAAAAAAAATACAACATCATAGCTACACGTCATGATCTCTTGGTGAAGACTGGTAATCCCCAGTATCGGTAAACAACGGAGGAGGTGCTAGAGGAGCTTATGAGGTCGAACCTAAGCCCATACTCTGAAACATCTCCTCACCAATAATAGAATATCATTCCTTAGCTTAGTTCTCAATTCGATTATGATTGATCCTTAAATTGATCGAGCTAAGTTTACGAATGGTAGATGGCGAAAGATGACAGCTAGGTTGGGACTGAAGAGGACCTCTTACTGCAATACTAGACTGAGCAGAGCCTAGTATTATCTCTAAAAGGTTGTCTAGACCCAAACCTGTAAACCTGAGCGCATGTAGTTGAAGGCCCTTCGACTACTTCGATCCATGCTTGAGGATTGAAGTCAGGATGAGTAGAGGACTATTCATCGTACTTTTGAGATAATGCAAAAGTATATGTCTTCTTTAAGAAGGTTAAAAAAATAATTATATTAGTAGATAATATATTATAAGAAACATTATATTTAACTTGATTATACTCATTACAGGACAAATCACTTTTACCGACACTTATAAGTGTCGGTAAAAGACAAATCAACCGCCGGTAAAAATGTTACCAGCAGTCGGCAAGCCGTCGGCTAACAACCGGCTAAGTGAATGCTGACGAAGGTCTACCGACGGTGATATGCTCCAATACCGGCAAAGGCTTGACAAATTATGATATAACTTTTCTCGGCGCTTTTAAATGCCTTTAAAAATAAAAAATTTATCTGAACTTTAAAGTGCCGAGAAAAATCTTATTTGAAATTTAAATTTTTTATATTCATTGAGTTTTATTTTAAATTTAGCACTTAAAAATGCCGATAAAAGTCTTATTTGAAATTTAAAATTTTTACATTTATTAAATTTTATTTTAAATTTAAAATTTTGATTAATTCTTTGTGTTATTGCTATTGTTCATTGATTGTACAATAAAATGATTTTAATTCTTAATTAATTTTTTTAATGCAAGTTAATAAATTGTTAATGCACGTTTTTGTTAATAAAATGGACATTCAACATGAAATCATGAAAATGGATCCTTTTCTTCCTCGAATTGCTGGGCCTGAAAAAGGGGTTTACAATATGAGGAGAGTGACCAGTGACTAAGAGCAGTTGGCATGGTTGGCAATGATAAGTAAGAATATCACAAGTTTTTTGGTGAATATCAGACGTTTATACACATCAAATATCATATATTATTTGCACAATATACCCATCTTTTAAGTCAAATAAAATTATGTCTCCATTTTTCTGACTGACGGCATCACATACAATAAAATCAACAAATTAAACATGCTAATGAAACTGACAATTGATCAAAGAAGAGATCCATCAACATAGTTTTCCCAGTGCCTACTCCTCCATCAAGATATAGTCCGTTGACAGCGGAGTATGAAGACTGGCATTAAACGAGACCAAAACCACCGATTCCTGAAGAAAAACAAAATAATGACCAACTGTTGACAAATGAAAAAAAATTGACAAGAACATGATGAAAATAAATTTAATTAAGATGAGCAAGAACACAATCTATCCATATACAAACAATATTAGAAAACCACTGTCTAAAGATGGGAACAAAGCAGAACATTTACCTAACAATTTTCTCAGGAACTGCATACCAATCCAGCCGACAAGCATCAGCTGACTCAACAATCTCATCATAGCTCCTTTGAAGTTCTCTTAGACTTCCTACCTGCAATAATCACAGTCAGCATAACTTCACAACGCCATACCTCAAAACTGTCTAACTTCAAAAGCCAAGCGGAATAGACCAAGGATTCATACAGTGACATGGGGAGAGTGAATGTCATTTTGCTCACAGTAGCCAGATACTCGAGCCAGTGTTTCTTGCTTCTTTGAGAAACCTGAAACTGTGATGTTGCCATCGATATAACCACCAGTTTTTCTGCCAGCAAGCACATCCATCAGAGTGGTTTTACTAGCACCACTAACACCCATTAGAGCAGTGAGAATGCCTGTCTGAAAGCACCACTAACACCCTTCAATAGCACCAATCTATCTTCAGTGACACCTTGTTCCTTCATTTCCTGCAAAGTTTAAATTCAATCAAATGAACTCTCGTATATCCAGACCACATTAATTTGAAACAAGATATAATCCAACCATGGGCATATTCTGTATTTGTACATGGAACCTTATGTTACCTGGGGCATATCAACAGAATAGATAATTTCATCAAATGTGATAGAATGTGGCCCAAATGGAAGAACCATTCCCTTTTTCTTGTTGCCAACAGCCCCAACAGTTGCCTCAGTCACAGATGAGGACTTGGATGAGATGCTTCTTGGAATGTCCTCTTGGATCTCTGCATGTCAATTAGATTCAGTATTGCAAAAAAAAAAATGCCTTGTACACCATCACAGTGACACAAATATATATAAGCCATAATACCTGTTTTAGTTACATGACTTGAGCTACTTTCGTAGTTTGATAATTGAATACTTCTGCCAACTTCAATTCCTTGGGATTATTCGTTGCTTTCAGGTTCTTCAGATATTACAGCCGAGACTTTTCAAATGCTACATATTTAATTAAAAAATGGTAAACAAGTAATTAGCCTCTCCTTCCAAAGACACATGAGTTTAAGTAGGTAAAGCTATACTCACGGTTTAGATAGGTAAGGGCCACATTAAAACAAAAGTTGAACAATAATGCGAATCCAATTAATGCCCCTAATCCGATCCAATACCAACGTGCCTCATGGACGAAATCCCTGGAGTTTAAAACTTCAATTCCCAACGGTTCCGTTGAGTTCGGAAGAACCTTCAGTATGAAAGAAAAAATAGAAGATCAGCTGAGTGTTGACATGTAAAAGCAGAATCATAGACATTTGTAAATTCAAAGCATTACTCGTCTCTATTGGTTCCCAAGGAACTCATTAACCATTATTGAGTTTTGTGCATACATCATAGGTGATATCCAGTAACCCCATATCCACCAGCCCTTTATGTCGTCTGTGACATTGAACAATGAAAACTGATTAGAACTGTTTAGTGAGTAATTTTTATTCAAAGTTTGATTTCCTGCTCTAAGTTAGTAACAATCACCTCGTGACAGGACAAAGCCACCGAACGCAAAAAGTATGAGTAAAGAAAATGTCCCAAAAGTGTTAGCAACAATCATGTTTCTTGCAGCAGCTGCAATGAAGCGAAACAATCCTGAAGCCATCTGGTTAACGAGGACAAGTGCAAGGTACTGTCTGAATAATCTGCAGCAGGCAAATCACTCACACATCAACTTGGATTAGGTGCATACAGTTTCATCAATGTGAAGCTGGATTCAACACATGCTTTCCATATAGTCACAAACAATATAACATGAAATAACCTTTCAAACATTTAGCAGGTGCATACAGTTTCATCAATGTGAAGCTGGACTCAACACATGATTTCCATATAGTCACAAACAATATAACATGAAATAACTTTTCAAACCTTTCAAGCACAGTGCGATTATCACAAACCAGACAGCAGCAATGGCAAAGAAAATAGCCGTTGTAAAACCCGCTGACTGCATTATAAGCCATAAAAAATGATATTAAATAGAAAAACTAAAAAAAGGAAAGAATGTACTTTATAAGTAAGACATGAAAACTTGAAAACAGAGTATGAGATAGTAAGGAGAGTTTTAAGTTGAAGTACAGTCCCTTCGGGGACATCCGATAAGTTGAAGTACAAGTGACTGGCTCGATAATTGAATTCAAAAGAAGATTTCTAAATCAAGATTACATTATCAACAAACAAGACAGCAGAATTAAATCAAAAATGGGGAAAAACATACGGAAATAATAGGATTACAGGACTCAATGGGCTAGAATTAACTTTTCTCAGACATCAAAATCAATAACAAAGACATAAAAGTATAGAGACGTCTAGGAAAAATCATAATATAAAAATAAAAGTATATATTGAAATATTAAATGCAATTGAACCTAATGTTTCCTTTTTTAATTTACTCTGTTTTAGAACCAAGCCAAACATACATTAACATCAATTTGGATAACAGGTGATCCCTCTAGCTCAAAATTAATATCACGCACCAACAACCTATATAAACTCATATACTACATGAAAAGGCATTGATTTTCTACAGGTCAACAAGATTTTCTCCAAAATTAGAAGTGATGAGGAGGATCACAGGCAATCCCGCTAAGAGATAATAAACAAGAAAATAAAATATTGAATTCCTGCATGTTAAATGAAAGGTTGAAAAAAAGAAATGATAAATGTCCATGCAATTACCAGTTCTTTACGTGAATAAACCGAAGGGATTACACCGCCTTCTTCTGTTGCAGGCTTCGGAAAATATTTGTAACCTAATGAAAGCATAAACCTACGACCTAATGACCTGAGATTTGGAAACATAAACAGTCAATATGAGAGCGGAAAGGAAATTATAGAGTGAGATCGATAAAGGATCAGTCCATTACCGTTGAACAAGAGTGAGCAGAGATGGCGATGTCACTGGTTTTGAATTGATTCTTTTCACTTCACGAGTCTTCTAGTAGATCAAGCCACTGATTCTTCTCACTCCACCTCTATAAGCCAATCTTCAATTCGCCGGCTTGGTGATGCTCTGAATGTGACAGTTGAGATGAGATGATCAATCGAAAGAAGAGAAGAATGTGAGAGTTGAGAGGAAAAGCTAGGGTTTGATTTCCAAATTGGGGAAATTTCATCAATAATGAGAAATTGGGGGAAATTTGATCGAAAGAAGAGAAGAATGTGAGAGTTGAGAGGAAAAGAATGAAGAAAAAATGAATTCTTAATGGAAGAAGAGTAAAGGGGATATTTAGATTGCTTAATGAGAAAAGTAAAGAGAGAAGAGTAAAAGGGTTGGATCGTTAAAAGCAAGGTCAACAACGACGCTTGTCATTTAAGCTGGGTAATTTATTTTTAAAAAATGAATTATCGGCACTTGTCAAAACCGCAGAAAATAAAATGCCTTTAAAAGTCGCTTTGTTTGTAGTGACTTTTAATTAAATATTAACGCTGAACTTCTTGTCCATGAATTCATCTTATCGTTTGCTGTGTTTATGAGTGCGTTTGAACATCTTAAGATAATACATCAGTCATTGTGCGAGACCTCGTATATTTAATTATTATTTAATTTTATTTATATAATTAAGCATATTAAATATTTTATAATTATTAAAAGTGTTAGTTATATTTTAGGTATAAAGGACAAAATAGAAGGTGGGCTCCATTGATCCTTTAAGATTCCAATGGAGAAGAAACTTGATGGATACAATATTCAGGGCAAAAAATTATGATGGTAAGAATCCTAATCTTAAATTCTATTATTTATGCATGTTTCGAAAAACGTGAAATAATTTGAGAAATAATGGTTAAATTCATAAAGCGTCAGAATTTTTGTAAATAACGATCTAAATGGACTTTTGACCAACTGTCTGTGATAGATAATTTTTCATGAAATAAGGTTTTAGAACATATAAGTGATGAAATAAATCAGGTGTAAAAATAGAAATTTATGCGATTTTATAGTTAGGGTTATTTTGGTAATTTCACTCAAATAAGCAACAAAACCTCAACAAAAGCTTCACCAACAATTCGAGCAAGTTAAATAGAGGTGTTTATACTTAAATGAAATATTTTAGAGATTGGATAGACTGTTTTTAACTAAGTCAAACATTAGGGGCAAAATTGAAATATTTCATTAAGTATAAAGGCATTTTAGTAATTTTGCAAGAAAGATATTTAAATTCAGAATTTTCCACATATTTCTACACCATGGATGGCCATCATCTTCAACCTCTCTTCATGTCCACCATAGCCAACCTTTGAGAGAAAAGAAAAGCTTCCAAAACCTAATGAAATATAAACGAAAATCGAAAAATTTCTCAACAAACCCTGTCTAATTTTCTGTGCTCTACCTCTTGGTACCCAAATCAAGGCCTAAAGTGGCCATTTGCATAGTGAAGGCTCCTCTAAGCAATTCTGTAAGACCTGATTCTATACTACTGTAGACCTAAATTTCATAAAATTTGATAATGTAAATGAAGTAAATAATGAATATTGATTTTCAATTGGGTGAAAAGCTCCTTAACGTAGGATGTGAATGGAGCCATTTCTATGAAATACTCTATGGGCGAGTACTATAGAATAGCTCGCCAATGGGCGAGCAAGAGGATAATCGCCAATGAATGATGGCGAGTTGATTTAATTTCCTTCTTGGCGAATAGGTGAGTTCGCCAAGTTATGTTGATTTAGATGATAGCCGGAATGAGGTGAGGGCTTTAATCGCCCAAATGAATCTAGCATGTAAGCAAGCCAATAAGGTAATCGCCAAATTTAAAATTGCTAAATAAGATTGCCAATTTGTGGCATGAATCATAGTAAAGTGGCGAGTAGGACAATAACATGTGATCGCCAACAATTTAACTATAGCAGTGATCGCCTAAGGCAAGGCCAAATATTAAGTTGGCATCAAGACAAAGTGATGATGCCTAGGTGCAAGCAGAGGCGAGCTTGAATATTTGCATAGGCAAGCCTAAGAATGTTGGCGAGATGAAAGGTTGGCGAACTGAAAATTGAGTTGGCGAGTTGAGGCCTCAAGTTGACTAGGCGAGCTGGAATTAACACTTGTGGACAAAATGAAAATAGATTCAAACCATTTTGCAGCCAAAATTGACTTTGTAAGTCATACGGTTGAAGACAATAAATAGAGAAAAGTTAAACTCAATAAAGGAATTAACCTTATTGGACAAGGAATAAGATAAATGTGCAATAAGTCAAGAAAAGAGGCTATGGACTTCACGCCATTTGCTTCTTCTATACGAATTGGTTTAGACAATTAATAGCAAAGTGAAGTAAGTCAAAATGTGCAGAAAATAGTTTCCCATAGCCGTTCCTTTTTGCTGTAGTTTTTCTTCGGTTTTTAATGCATGATAAGACGTGAAATGATGAAAGAAACGGAATAAAGGCTAAGTGATAGGTTCTGATTGGATTAGCATGGCTATATAAGAAGAAACACTTGAGGAAAACCGGCTTAGCAAACTCCATCTTCTTCTCGAAAACTATGCAACTGCAAGTTTATGTTGTTCCTTCCATTCCTGCCATGCTCTCTTTACTAAACTTTACCCATAAGTTGGCTAAACAAGTAAACCTACTTGCAAAATCTTTCCTCCATCGTTTGATGAGCTAAAGGGATAAGCAAAGTAAGGCCAACATGAGACAAAAAGGGTTCTGTTCTGGAAGTGCAGTTGATTAAGGTGAGATTTAATGGTTTCTTGAGATTGAATGATATATTTCTATGATTTCAAGCATGAGAAGCATGATTATAGTCTTGCTTTTGATTTATTCTTATTAGATCATAGAAATAGAATAAATTCATATCTTGAAGTAGATGAAGAATAAAATGAAACTGGGTTGAAATTGTAGTAGGATGATGGAAAATCATTAAAAGAAACTAGAAAACAATCGAGAATAAACATGGAAAGTGCTGGAAATGGTGTAAGAGTGATGAGAATGGTGACTCTGGTGATCGCCCATGTTGAATGTTAGCAATCGCCGATGAGGCGAGTAGGAAATAAAGAACTTGCCAAGTTAAAGTTCTTGTTGAAATGGGCGAGGTCACCCAAAGCTTGTTTAATTCATGGGCGAGCCCATCTCTGAATAGAAAGCAGTAAATGGCAAACTCACATGCATTAGGCATTGGGCGAGTTGAATTGTGGGCGAACTCCCACATTTAAGCCAATGTGGCATGGCATGTTGATTGTGGGCGAGCTCTCACTAATTAGACAATATGTGAATGGCGAGAATGTTTGGCCAGCTCCCATGTGTAAGACATTTAATAAATGGCGAGCTCGGTTGGGCGAGCTACTAAGAGCTCTATTGGGCGAGCTTGTAGGATGTCTGTGGGTGAGCTGGTTGATTTATCTCAAGTCTCACCCAAGTGATGGAAAGATATATAAAGAAAATATTAATAGAATTTATAAATTATTTTGCAGCCGAGAGTTATGGACTCGGTGAATGCGATCAGGAAGGCGAGCAAGAAGCAAGGCTTCATTGGACTAGGTAAGGGAGATGTGTGTGAAGTGAATACATGTCCTGTGGAGTTAAATTTTATGGAAATTATTGAGAAATTGTTTTGTTTTATGACATGCATTGGTTTGATAATTGTTTTGATTTGGGTGAGCTAAAAGCCGACCCCTATGTTATGATTGGGCGAACTAGTACAGGGCGGGTGAACCAGTACAGGGCGGGCGAACCCTCCTTTTTTTGATGTTTGGGCGAACAACCTCTTTTACGTTGTTTTGGGGCGAACGACCCCTGTTTTACTAAAAATCCGGGCGAGCTAGTGCAGGTGAACTCTTTATGATGCCTTAGGCGAGTGACTCTGTTTTAATGGAAATTCAGGCAAGCCACATATGGGCGAACCCTTTTATAATGTTTTGGGGCGGGCGACCCCTTTGTTAAGAAAGTTATGGGTGAGCCACTGAGGGCGAGCCAGTTTTATTTGTTGTTTTTAAAAACAAGGGTTGGCGGGCGAACACTTGTTCACCTCACTTTCGAGTTGACCATGGGCGAGCCATGATGGGCGAGCTGACCATAGCAAACAGATTTCAATTTGCATTTTCTCAACGAAAAATGAGCAAATTTTAATATCTTTGAAAATAGAAAATATAAAACCTTTTTGGGCGAGTTGACCAATGGGCGAACTAGCCATGGCAAGTCAGTTTAACCTGTGCCTTTCTCACACGGAATTCAGTGAGATTACGGGCTGTTTTGAAAACCTTTTTGGAAAGAAAATCATTTTTGAGAAAATGATGAAATTATGAAATAATTCCTTAAAGGTTTTTCATGAGATATAATTTGATTTTTGAGACTTTAGGCCCCTAGTTTCATGCATTATGAGTTATGAGTCTGATGGACCTGCCAAGTCCTCAGAGGTTTCGAGGTCACCTGGCAAGTGGACTCGAAGACCACCTATAGATTATGGCCATAAATCTAGCAGAGATAGCCGTGAGGGGTGATGGCCTACGGGTGCACCCCAATAGCGGAAGATTTCCGTTCTCGCAAGGGGGAGGGGGAACGATGATAGCATGATTTAATTATAGGGTGATGCCTAGTCTCAACTTGTTGATTTCTATTTACTGAGCGGATTTACGTAATCTTATTTACTGTTTACTACATATTAAAGTAAACTGTTTAACCAGTGATTTGAATGGTGCGTTGAGAGTGTTGTTTACTATATCCATTGTTTTCCTATTTTGCATGATTTTTAGGAAAAATAAGTATTTTGTGACATATAGTTTTGCTTTCTATAAAGCAGCATACATTTCCTTTACTAAGCGCGTAGTTCGCTCACCTTTTTATTTTAACTCCACAGATAAAAGATACGGAGTTAGAGAATTAGCTCCAAGATGGATATAGTTACATATAAAGCGCTGGGGCAAAGTATGTTAAACATGACAGGTATAGTCTCTTCTCTTTTACATTTCAGACATAGGTATACAGTACTACTTTATTAAAATAAAGACAATAGGGGATGTTAGATGTAAGGAAATATGAAAAGAATTTTCATATTCCTTATTTGTTAAATAAATGTTTATCATTAATTACTGTCACTATTGAATATTAATGGCATCGCAGACAGCCCAATCGGAAAAGTTGTATAGAAATACGTGAAAAATGTGGTAACGGGCTGTTACAAATTCGGCCAAGGTGAGAAGTTTAGGAAGCTTAAACTTTTTCATGGTTTTATGATTAAATGACATGTGTTTAAGATGTTTTCATGGTTCTTTAAGCTTGAATCAAATTAAAAACATGAAATTGGATATCCAAGGGTTTCGGCCATGACTAGGGAAGCTTGAACATGATGCCATTTGATGTGAAACTCAATAGAAATGGTGTAGAAATTTAGTAGAATTAGTTTGAGACAAGTAAAGAAATAATTTGAAGAAATACAATGTGTAGGATACTAAGGGTGTTTCGGCCAACATAAGGAGACGATGAATTCATGCTCATTTCAATGTATTTTAGGTCTTAAAATAATATACAAGTTAATACAAGACTGTAGGCACAATCAGAATTGAAAACAGAAGTGTTTAGCCCAAGTTGTACACACCATTACTGCTTCATAGCAAAAGTGCAAAGAGGAGTAGCTGTAGACACCATTTTTGCCCTGGTCTTTTTCAAACATTTTTAATTAATTAGTTTTTACATATTTTATTATTTTTTATTTTTATTTTTTATTTTTAATTTAGATTTAGAAATAAATTTTGATTTTTGATTTTTATTTTTGATAAAATAATAAAAAAAGAGGAAGGAAATCGAAATTAATTTTGATAAGAAAGTAGAATTAAATAAGACTATTAAAAGATGAAAAATTAATTTGAAATTGGTGGAAAGAAAAATCAAAATGGAAAGAAAAATCAAAATAAATATCAGATTTAAGATCCGATTCTTGAGATATAAAATTTCCTAAAAAAAGATTGATTCTTGATCTCCAATTATTACCAAAAATAAAAGATTTTAGGTTTATAAACTATGGGCTCCAGTATTAAAAAGGAGGGGTGGTGGGGTGCAACAACGAAAAAAGAGAACCTAGCTACAGTTTCATTTGGAAGCTGCCGCTTGTGTTCTGGTTTCTTCAAGCTAGCTGCGGCATTTACTGTCCCCAGCAAGCTTGCCCGCATCGTTACCTCACCTTCTTTCTGCGTCAAAGTTGCTGCACTGTTTCCCTGCACTAGCTGCGTTTCTAGCCTTGCGACGCCTACTATTTGTGGCATCATCACCGAAAGTGTTGCATTCTTCACTATTGTTCAGCGTTGCTCCATTACTTGCGTGAAAGAAGGATAGAACGTTGGGCTTGGCAAAGGTTGGTTTCCTTTGTTAATCCGTTCTATTACATCATTAAGTTCTTATGTCTAGACTTAGGGTTTTTTTAAGATAAATTTACTGTAGACTTGCTTTTGGATATATCCATATTTCACTTGTTGATTTACTAATTTGGGATCATAAAAAATGAATTTTAATTTGTTGTCAGTGGATGGGATGTGTAATTATGAAAGCTATGAAGTAAACTTACTAAAGAAAGATCAAAAATGAAATTGTAAATAGAATTTTTTTTGGTGAAAAAATAGAAATTCATTTGCCGCTCTGTTTATTCATTCACTTACATTTGTTTTTTACTTTATAATTTATTATGTTTGTTTTATAAAATCTGTTCATGTGTGTAAGTAATTATTAGATTGATTTGCTTAATTTTTTATTTACTTGACTCGTTATGCTTTCTAGATTGGTTTATTAATCTGATTTTAGTGATTCATTTTCGAATTAGAAGTGATTATTAGGGATATAAATAGAGATATAACAAATTAAAAAAAATTCTCTCATATACTAAATTAAATTTAAATAATCTAAAATTGTATAAGATAGAAAAATGAGAATGAATTATTCCAACAATGAAACTCTAGAGGGATTGTGCTTGAGTAGTACCTCTGAAGATTTTGAGGTGAGGAAAGTCCTTTTAAAGTTTGACCAGTTCGATGGAAGATTTAAGAGCATACTTCCAATATTTAATAAATTAAATTCATAATAAGAATAATAATCAAATTACACCAAGATTAATAAATTAAGTTCCTTATGTCCCTTCAGTGACATTCGATAAATTAAGTTCCTTATAAAAATAAAAATTTAATAAATAAATTAGGATCAAGTAATTAAAATTAATAGGAATAATTAATACAAATATTTGAATAAATGTAAATTATTCCGATGATGGAAATTCTAAAAGAAATGCGCTTGAGTAGTACTTTTAGTTATCTTGAGGTGAGGAGAGTCCTTTTAAAGCTAACCAGCTTGATGAAAGATTTAAGAGGATATTTCCAATATTTAATAAATCAAATTAATTATAAAAATAAATTAAATTAAAATGAAAAATAATAAATTAAAATTAAGTTCATTATAAAAATAAAGAATAAAAATTAAACTAACAAATTAGATAATTAAATTAAATTAAATATTTGAATAAATATGGATTATTCCAAGGATGGAATTTAAAGGGAATTGCGCTTTAGTAGTTTCTTTAAAAAATTCCTAAGGTGAGAAAGTTTCTTTAAGGTCTTATCAGCTTGATGGAAGGTCTTCAAAAAAAATTTCAATATCAAATAATTCATGCTTATTTAAAGATATAAAAATAAAAGTAATAAGTATAAAAAATAAAAACAATAGAATAAAACAAGATAAAATAATAGAAATAAAAATTAATAGAAATTCGGTAATGAGTCAAACAAGAAATTTTTCGTAACGTACTTAAATGATCTGACAATAGAGCCTCTTCAAGAAAGACGATTAGTCCTATTTGAATACTCTTAAGGTGAGAAAAACTTTTAAGTTGTTCAACCAGCTTGATGGAAGAGACTTAAAAGATTTTTCAATATTTAATTTTATTGAAATTAAATTAAAAGGCAAAATTAGGATAATCATAGATTATTTGTACCATTTTAGGATGGGCGCTATGCGGGTGCTAACCCTTCCCCAAGCCTTATCCTCAGTTTGAATAGGTGACCAATCACATCTAGGTTAGAATGGTCGGTGGAGACTCCATAATTTTATGTCTAGTTATTAGGTTTTTCCGAAACTTAATACATTATGACAGTTTGGTGACTCCACTGGGGACACTTAGAGAGTCAAGCCATTAGATAGTTTAAGGTTATCAAAATTTTGCCTAAAAGCTTTTGGTTTCATAAAACATTTAATACATAGTTCACTTGCATGCGCATGCATTAGCCTTCGACCCGGGCTTGTCCTTTTTAGGAGGGAGTAATTCGTGAGGTGGTAACCTCCAATAAGCTAGTGAAATACTCCCACTCAAATTGAACCTTTCCATTTGTAGCCTATAATGGGTGAGGATTGGGTGCCTTACTAGTCTTGTATGAACAATAGTGAGGAATAATTGGGAACCTTTAGACCCATACACATCTAAACTACGCATATAGTAAACTTAACAGAACCAACTATAGGATAAAGCCATGTTAACCCATGCACTGGATAATATACATCACTAAGGACACATGTTTGATCGTTGTTTACTTGCTTTTGATTGATATAGGAGACACTAAGAAGGAATCATAAGTTCTTTACCAATACATTTTCATGCATTACCCATCCATGACTTGTTTCAGAGTATTTATCATTCCATTATATTCATATTCCTATAGTATTTTATCCTTTCATTCATCTTCATTCATTGCTTTTAAACAAAGCATTTTCAATATTTTTCAAGCATTATCACACAAAAAATGATAAACTCTTAATTGTGGTAATAAAGGGTTTAAAGATAGCTCGACCAAAAGTCCATTCATATCGCACTTGCTATCAAGCTAGGATCATGGAAGAAGAGCAAAGTGTCCGTATTGAGAAGATGGAAAAGGCTCAAGAAGAAATGAAAGGGCAGTGGGCCCAAATTACTGAGTTGCTAAAGAACTTGAGCAAAGGAAAGGGAGAAATGGAAGAAGCTATTATCAAAGAAGGGGTCCAACAATGTAGCATGGAAGATCCCATATATCCCCCTGGATTTAGTCCTCATCCAAATCAAACATCTCAAGTAGGAGGATATCCATTTGTGTATATAGCCATGCCTCAAATGTTTGGCCCAGTTCAGGGGCAAACTCTTCATTCTCAAGGGGCAAAATCTACTGAACCAATCGAAGTATCTAACTTAGATGACTTGAGGGAGATCAAAAAAATGAAAGTTAAACAAGTAGAAGAGAAAGTTGAGGCGAAGTCATAACAAAAGATCAGTCTATTGGAGGAAAGACTTCAAGCTATTGAAGGCTTAGATCTCTATGGTTCCATGGATGCTACTAGGCTATGTTTGGTGTCTGATTTAATCATTCCACCCAAATTTAAGGCCCTAGAGTTTGAAAAGTACAATGGGACTTCTTGCCTTAGGTCTCATCTCATTATGTACTATCGAAGGATGGCTGCCCATGCTCAAGAAATAAACTTCTCATTCACATCTTTCAAGAAAGCCTTACTAGGTCTACTACGAAGTGGTATAATCAATTAGATGGAACTCAAATCACCACTTGGAATGACTTGGCAAGAGCATTTGTGGCTCAATACCGACATGTTGCTGATATGGCCCCTGATTATCTGTCACTCCAAAGCATGGAAAAGAGGGCCAATGAGAGTTTCAAGGAATATGCCCAAAGGTATAGTGATATGGCTATGGAGGTGCAACCTCCACTTTCAGAGAAGGAGCTCACCATTATGTTCGTTAATACTTTGAAGGCTCCTTACTATGATAGGATTATCGGCAATGCCACTAAGAACTTTGTTGATATGGTATTGTCTTGTGAGATAATTGAGAATGCAATCAAGAGTGGAAAGATTGAACCTCCCAACAATATTGAGAAGAAAGGAAGACCCAACAAGAGGAGGGAAGAAAATGTCCATGCTGTTGCATATGGTAGGCAATATAGAGGCTACATTCCACAAAACCCTTATCACATGCCACAACCCTACTATCCTGCTCAAAATCCTTACCATTCATATCCCAAAGTTAATGTTCAACATAGTTATCGTCCTCAGACACCTGCACCAACTACTCAACTATAGGATGATATTTTGTGAATTATATATGTGCTAATATATTTGCTTTATTGATGTTTTCTGCCTAAAAGAGTTTGCTAATGTTTATTTATGATTTAGGTATTAAATATCAAAGTTGGAATTAACTGAAGCTAAAAAGAACAAAGTGTAGTATTTTCTATCCAGTTTGAAAGATTGACATTTTTTACCATCTTAATGACCTGATCTCAAGAAGTGGCCTTCATAGAAGTTGTAGAGGACTTCTCAAGATTTTCGGAGTGTACAAGATCATAAAAATCGGAATTCGTTTGATGGCTCAAACATTTATGGAAAATTATAATGAAAATCTACCCAAAATTTCTATTTTTAGAGAGAGTTCTAACAAAGCAAGGCCAAGACAAGATTTTATTAAGACAAGATTTTGTGAAGTTCAGACAAGACATGTCTTAAAATTTTGTTATGTCTTAAAGTTATAATTATTTTTAAGACAGGTAATAAAGTAGGCAAACAGAGTTTGAGTAGAGAAAGAATTGTAAAGAGAGAGAAGTTCTAAAAAAAGCTTAAACCAATCAAAACTCTTCTCAGACTTCTACTATACCTAACATTCTTAGACCTAAAAAAAGAGCACATTAGCTCTCATAAAAATCAGATCTCTCTTCCCCTTTCTTCTCTCTTGTATAGTTTAATAAAAAAATTTTTTATTTTTTTCTCTTTTTCTAATTTCTTTATTACTTTTAATTCTGATTTTGTTTTCTTTATTTAAATTAATATTGTTTGTGTGTTCTTGCTTGCTAGTTTATAATCTTGATTATTAATTCTAATTTTATATTATTAAAGATTACTTCTTAGATTGTTTCTTGCATGATATTTATAATCTTTATAATATATAATTTGGAGTTTATATTCTTGAATATGAATAGTGAGTAGATTTCTTGTTTAGTTATGAGGTAAATTAATTGTTCTTGGAAAAAGCATGTTGTGAGATTTTAAACTTATAATATAATTGTTAATTCAGTATCCAATATTCTCTGAGCACATTTGCATGATTGTTTGTTTTATTAGACAGGAGGCCTACTATTTACTTAAATTAAATAATCTATAGCCAGATTAAAAACATAAGTCCATGATTGCTTGTGGATTTAATCACTAGGGATCTAGGAGAATTAAGGTTTAAGTTAAATGAACAGTATTGAGTGAGTTTGTTACTTAATGTTGACTCAAATCTTTCTAGATGTTAATGCTGCTATTAAAACTTAATCTATAGTGCTGGGCATAGGTGAATTTTGATAGATAAAGATTAATTAAGACTCTCTGTTTGGTGAAAAAATAGAATTTCATTTGTCGCTTTGTTTATTCATTCACTTACATTTGTTTTACTTTATAATTTATTAGGTTTGTTTTATAAAATCTGTTCATGTGTGTAAGTAATTATTAGATCGATTTGCTTAATTTTTTATTTACTTAACTCGTTATGCTTTTTTGATTGGTTTATTAATCTGATTTTAGTGATTCATTTTCGAATTAGAAGTGATTATTTAGGGATATAAATAGAGACATAACAAATTAAAAAATTCTCTCATATGCTGAATTAAATTTAAATAATCTAGAATTGTATAAGATAGAAAAATGAGAATGAATTATTCTGACGATAGAACTCTAGAGGGACTGTGCTCAAGTAGTACTTTTGAAGATCTTGAGGTGAGGAAAATCCTTTTAAAGTCTGACTAGCTTGATGGAAGATTTAAGAGGATACTTCCAATATTTAATAAATTAAATTCATAATAAGAATAGTAATCAAATTATACCAAGATTAATAAATTAAGTTCCTTATGTCCCTTTGGGGACATCCGATAAATTAAGTTCCTTATAAAAATAAAAATTTAATAAATAAATTAGGATTAAGTAATTAAAATTAATAGGATTAATTAATATAAATATTTGAATAAATATAAATTATTCCGATGATGGAAATTCTAAAAGGACTGCGATTGAGTAGTACTTTTAGTTATCTTGAGGTGAGGAAAGTCTTTTAAATCTAACCAGCTTGATGGAAGATTTAAGAGGATATTTTCAATATTTAATAAATCAAATTAATTATAAAAATAAAATTAAATTAAAATGAAAAATAGTAAATTAAAATTAAGTTCATTATAAAAAAATAAAGAATAAAAATTAAACTAACAAATTAGATAATTAAAAATTAGAAAAGAATTAAGATAAATAGAAATTAAATTAAATTAAATATTTGAATAGATATGGACTATTCCGAGGATAGAATTTAAAGGGAATTACGCTTAAGAAGCTTCTTTAAATAATTCCTAAGGTGAGAAAGTTTCTTTAAGGTCTTACCA
Organism: Heritiera littoralis; assembly: GCA_031772115.1. NCBI lineage: Eukaryota > Viridiplantae > Streptophyta > Magnoliopsida > Malvales > Malvaceae > Heritiera > Heritiera littoralis. The sequence goes on along the minus strand of JAPDPK010000025.1, from coordinate 6,940,525 downwards.
GTTTGATGGAAAGTATTCAAGAAAATCTTTAATATCAAATAATTCAAGCTTATTTAAAGATATAAAAATAAAAATAATAAGTATAAAAAAATAATAACAATAGAATAAAACATGATAAAATAATAGAAATAAAAATTAATGAATACTGGGTAGTGAGTCAAATAAGAAATTTTTCATAACGTACTTAAATGATTCGATGACGGAGCTGCTTCAAAAAAGGCGATTAGTCCTACTTGAATACTCTTAAGGTGAGAAAAATTTTTAAGTTGTCCAACTAGATTGATGAAGAAGACTTAAAAAATTTTCCAATATTTAATTATATTGAAATTAAAGTAGAAGGCAAAACTAGGATAACCTTAGATTATTTTGTACCATTTTAGGATGGACGCTGTGAGGGTGCTAACTCTTCCTTACACGTAATTGTACTCCTGAACCCTAGGATTCTTTAAACGTAGATCAAACCTTATCCTCAGTTTGAATAGGTGACCAATCACATCTAGATTAGAAAGTTGGTGGCGACTCCATATTTTTGTGTCTTGCTATTAGGTTTTTTTTTTAAATTTAATACGTCATGACAACTATAATAGACAATATACCAGTATTTAATTAGTTAAATATTCTTTTAATTAAAGTGTGGTAAATTTACCAAGTTTGGATGATAAATTGCAGTTTAGATGTTAGACGGTGCGACTGGTGTTGGTGAGCAAGATACTACAAAATTAAGAGGTAAGGGATATATGTATGAATCGTAGGGATATCTCGTTGCATGAATTTGATAAATCTGGCTTTTATGGAATTGAAATTGATATTTTGAATTAAAATTGGAAATTGGAAATTGTGGTTTGAAGCTATGTTTTCATACAGGAGGTTAGGTTAGAACAAATCGTTATGCTACTGAAATTTTTCTAAATTAGCCTAAACCCTTCAAACTACCATTTGGCATGATATTTAAAAATAAAAGAAATTGATTTGAGGTATTTGAAATTTATGCTCTTCTAAATATGACCTTATACAAATTAAATCACAAATTCTATTATGTATGAGATTTTTATGAGATTTTATATGTTTTCTTAATTCTTGAATATTTTTATATCTCTGTGATATTTAATTAAAATATTCTGAATGTTAAATAATGATTTGAGAATATGTTATGAATTTCATATTTGAATATATTGATTTTATGAATTTCAGTCGTATGAATTTATTTAAGGTAAATTTATTAAATTGATCTCTGTAAACATACCTAAAATAATTTACAAAATGTTTTGAGACTATTGGCCTTATAGCTACCTGCTGGTACATGCATTTATGTTCAGTTCCGATGCTACTGACTCTAGCTCAGTTTTTAGCTCCCATAGATGTCACTTGGCTAGTGTACACACTATGGCCTCCTGACTATGGCCATACATCTACTATGGTTCATGGGCTTATTGGGTGTAGCCTAGTTTTCGCTGTACTTATACTGAGGTGGTAAATCCTTGGTTAACATAGATCTAGGCATTCCCATATTTGATTTGTTTCCGATTTCGTTTATGTGGTATCTGTGTTTTGTGTTTAATAATATGTTTTGCGAATTGTATTTATTTGAATTAGTTATGAAAATGATGTAAATATTATTTACGGAGTAACTTATGATTTCTGAATGATTTAAGAAATATTTGATACAAGCTACTGGATATTTACTGAATTTGTGACTAAATTAAATATTACTGAATTCCCTATAGTGGACTTGGATGCCAGGACACGTGAGGTGCTCCAAAGCATCCTTCTGTACTCAACTTGGTTATCTAATCCACTATAGTATCCTTCCCAAAAAACTGCCCAAGAGATTTTACGTCATAAATTCATGGTTTTCTTGTGAAAATATATTATTTAATTTGCATATAGGATACGTTGTATCAACATTCATATATATATATATATATATATTTCTTATTGAGCAATTAGCTCACCCCTTTATTTTTTCCATTTCCAGATTACTTGCAGTAGTTTGGCTCTGTATCTGGAGGACCTGATCTTGGTATCCCTCAGGCAACCATCTTATTTTGTTTAGGTATACGAGCTCTCTTTTATGTATTCAAACTTTTTGTACAGTACTATTTTATGTACATTATGATTGGGATCTAAATTAGTTTACATATTTGATTTTGAAATTAAATATATTTATATATAAGTGTCCTGGGTTGTATTAAAATAATAAATTTTATTTTGAATAGCAGTTGACACTGGAGACAGCCCAACCGTATCTAATCACAGTATGTAAACTTTGTAAAATATTTGATATTTTGGTATGTGATAGTTAAGTTGGTATCAGAATGAGGTGGCCTGATGTTTGTCAGTGTCTTATGATTAGAAATAGTATGCATCCTAAGTAGTATTGTACATGTTTGAATATATAACTATATTGTGTAACTGGAAACCAATTTTGTGTATTTTGTGTTGGTGAAGTATGTCCAAAAGGTGAAGGGGTATCGAGTGGGGCAAGGGATGCCCCAGGCGTGTTCAGTGCACCCCAGAGCTATCTCTGGAGCCGATGTTAGAGCTAGCTCTCCCTCCATAGCCTGAGAGTCTGAATACAAGAATTTCTAGGCTAGAAAGAGTTGTGGCAGACTTCATAGCTAGTTTTAATAGAGCACCGACACCATAAGCAACGCAGCCTCCACCTTTTTTGTAAATGTTCTGTAACAGTCTGAGTATACAGTAAAACACTTATTTTTACACATATTTGACGGTTGGGCCGTCTGCGATGCCTTAATCACTTAAACAGTAACAGTGATAAACAGTAATTTTTTTATTTACTTTATAAATTCGGAATATGAAATTTTACAATATTCCTTAACACATTTACATCCCCTGTAATCTACTTACAATTTAAGTAGTACTGTACAATAATTCTGAATATATAAAAGAAAATCAAATACCTCCAAGATCGAAAATCTACAGACTCGGGTAATCGAAATCGCAGCCGATACTCTTAGGATGATATATCTCTTATCCAAAAATTAATATCCTGTGGAGTGGAAAATAAAGGGATGAGCGAAACGTGCTCAGTAAAGGAGTTGTATGCAAGACTGATATAATGAAAACTATATGCTAGAAAATAATTATTTTCCTAATGGTTCACTAAGCACAGTAAAGGGATGGATACTATAGTCAACCGAAAAATCCAGATGGAGCATGGAACGTATTTTGAAATACCTGTCTTGTCCCGAAAACCCAGAGTGACTATAGGGAGTAATTAATAAATTATTTAATAAAACAATTTAATAATATTTCCAATAAATATAAATGGTAATAAACCATTTAACTTCATCACTTCAGTAGCATTTTAAAAACACGTGACAGTAACAGTAGTAAAACAGTATAGTAAAATAGTTGAGTTTAAACAGTGGAAACCGTATACAATCAATTCAGTACAGTATGATAAAACTCTTCAGTAATCAGTAGGCAAAAAGTTCAGTAATTATTTCAAATTTAGAAATAATATTCTAATTCATTTCAATTCAATAAACAGTATATTAAACAGAGTTCAGTAAACAGTAGTCAATAAATCACAGTTCAATAAACAGTATTTTTCAGTATAGTTCAATAAATAGTAATCAGTAAATCACAGTTCAGTAATCATTTAATAGTAGATTGAGACTAGGCAACTCCTTAAATAATCATGCTATAATTATCCCCGAAGGGAAACAGTAATAGTATGCAGTAAGATCTATGGCCATAGTCTATAGGGTGTCTGTAGAGTACACTTGCCAGGTGACCTAAAACTGCAGATGACTTGGCAGGTCAGTCAACCACAATGACAGTACAGTAGCAGTGGGCATGAAAATGGGGCCTAAAGTATTAAAATCATTTTATTTCAATATAAAATACCTTTAAGGAATTTAAATAAAATATCATTAAATTTAATAAAATTCCAAATAGGTATTAAATTCATCTTTAACAGTATAGTGAAAATAGTCGATAAAATATTCATGCGTTAGTGAGAAAATTTATAAATGTTTGATTTTACTATGAAATATTTTAAAGAACATATTTTTATTCTCACTTTAATAAAAGTTAATAACATGAATATTTAATTAGTAATTTTTGATAAAATTCCAATTTATGGAAAATTTATGGAAATAAATTCCAAAATCCATAATTCACTCAATTCATGCATCTAAAATATTTCATGCTATTTTAGAATATTTTTGATAAATTTTCGGTAGCATAACAGCTGCGATTCCCTAACCCCTGCACTTAAAATACAGTTCATAAACCAGCTGTAATACCACATTTTTGCATGATTGTCAAGGCAATCCATCACCCAAATAATTTCATAAAATCATATTCATAAAATCATGCAGTTCATTATATCCTTACAGCTTACACACTTCTCCCTTACTTGTCTAGTAATACCGACTCTTTTGGTAGCACCAATCAAAATCTGATAATCCTGGCTACAAAACAATTCCACCAAAATTTTCCATTAATTTTCTCCTTATTTTTAAGCTATTAACTTTCACTAAATGTAGCCACATAGGATACTGTCTATACCTAACCAGTGTAAATTACACTGGCAGTAAAACTTAACTTTCCCGTTTTAGCTTTGATTTTAGATCCGATTTCACCAGTCTTCTTCTCTTAATTTCTACAGTCATTTAGCATATTTAAACCATAAAATGCAGCATCTTATCCTACCTAAAACCCCTTGGCCGAATGCCCCCTTGTACCAAGCTTCATGATTTTCAACTATTTTGAATAATCTATGCTTTCTAACCTTTAATTCCATGTTCATTGTCTCATTTTCTTTCATTTTTATACAACGATCTACATAGATTCCTTGAGTTCCTAGCTTGGCCGAAGGTCACTTTCATGGTGGATTTTTATTTAGTCAATAGATATAAAATCTAATGGTAGAATTGTAATCTACACCTTTGATTTATCCTAAATGTATCTTTGAAATTTAATGAAAAGCTAAGGATAGTAAAATCTCACCTTTGACCGAAACCTTTCTCTTCCTTTTCCTCCTTATTTTCTTCTTTATTTAATAAGCTAATGGTGTCAATGGAGAGAGGAGAGTGTGTAGATAATTTTCCTAAAAGCAAGTTGGGTGAGAAAGTAAAGCTTTAGTTGCTTTTGTGGACTTTTCTTTCTTTTTCTTCTTGGTGTCATGGGGTGTGAGGTTGAGTGAATAGTGGCCGGCACACATAGGTTGAATTATGAAGATGGTTCTAGAAGGGGACAAATTACCATTTTGCCCTTAGTTATGTAAATTTCGGATAATTTTGCCTTTAACTTCTGTAATCGTAAAAACCATGTAATTCGACTCCAAATTTTTGGATTCCAGCACCAAATAATCATATTTAATGTTTCTTGATGATTGGAAGTGATTTTGTTGACGTGCGGTGCACTGATAATGAGAAATTAAGGTTTTACCCCTAATAGATCGCCATCGAAATTTTTTGACTAAACCACTGATTCAATCAATCTCTTGACACTATCTTATTCTTGTTTTCATGTAAAATATCGTGATATTTTTACTTCATTCCAACTCATTTTAGTTTGGACAAAATTTATGAAAATGCCCTCGGACGTAACTGTCATTTTCAAATTTGTTTTCCAAAATTCACAAAATAATTTCAAATAATATAAAAATTATTTTTATGTCTCAAAATCATTATATTATATTTATTTCACCCACTGTACATTGTATTATCAATCTTAAATCCATTAAAACCATGAAAATTAAAGTAGGGTCTACATTACACAAATACATAATTATAAAATATCATGTACAGTACAATGGAAACAGGTCTCACATGTTCAGCCGGTGCCACGACCTGCACCACAGCCATAGCAGGTACAACCCCCACTGCAGCCTCAGATTACAAAGCAACTAAGGCAGGTACCCGTTAGGAGTTATGGTACGATATTGATCCGATAGTTTAAGAAATTGGATCTGCCAAAATTCAGAGCGAGAAAAGGATCCAATGGCTGCTAAAGAGTGGGTTAACAAGGTCAACAAGCTGTTTGAGTATATGACCTATTCAGAGACTAAAAAAGTAGGCTTAGTTGCTTTTTTACTGGTAGGCGATGCAGAGTATTAGTGGAAGTCCACCAAGACAGTTCTAACATCCAGATATCTGGTAGTGACTTGGGAGGTGTTTTTAGAGGCTTTCTATAAGTAGTATATTCCTGGTACAGCATGACTGTTGACCAGTATGAATCTAAATTCACTACTCTCAGCTGTTTTGATCCAAAGGTATCCAAGAGTAAAAATCATAAGATCGAGTGGTTTATATCTAGTTTGAAATTATCTATAAGAAATAGCTTGGCCCTATTCGATATTGCTACCTATAATGAAGCTATCTGCCAAACCCAGTTGTGTGAGCAGAATTATGAGCCCCAATAGGTGGAGTTTGGTTTTCAAGCTAAGAGTAAAGGTAAAGAGAGAGCACAACGGGGTTTCAATGACAAAGGAGATACTAGGCCAATAAAGAGGCCTACAAGTATTGTGATTAGAGAGAGCTGTTGGAGATAGATCTACAAGATCCACTGGTACTAGTATATCTACCACTCCTAAAAGGGGCTCTGCAACCAGATGTAAGCAGTGTGGTAGGTTACACGGTGACAGACCTTGTTACTGGGCTATGGGAGCCTGTTTTAAATGTGGATAGAGGGGTCATATAATCAGAGATTGCCTTAAGGACAGGGAGTTAGTGCCAGTAGCTCTAGTAGCAGCACCAACAGCTAAAGAACCGGAGAAGGCGACATTGCTCACACTACGAAAAGCTACAGCCACTAAGAAAAGGAAGCAAACGGTGACTAAGGGCAGGGTGTACGTCCTTGATAAGGAGTCTGAAGATACTTCCTCTGACATCGTTTGGGGTAAGATTTCTATTTTTGATATAACTACACTTACATTGATAGATCCGGGTTTTACCTAGTCATTTATTTCACCTGCATGGGCTGCTAAGATACCAGTAAAACCCAAACCTTTTAGATATTCACTGCAAATTACAACTCCTTTTAAAGAATCACAAATGACTAATCTTATGTATTGAAATTGTAAATTAAAGATAGGAGAGAAGGAAACCATAGCTAATCTAATTTTGTTAAATATGTATGACTTTGATGTAATTTTAGGGATAGACTGGTTAGCTACGAATTATGTTAACATAGATTGCTACACTAAGTATATTGTTTTCTGTCAACCTAAAAAAAAATATTGTAAAGCTTTCCGCATAGGAATGAAATTAAAATATTCTGTTGACATCATGTTCAATATGAATTTAAGAACTTTAGTATATGTTTAATTGTTGAAAGGTTTATTGTATACGTGGAGGATATTGAAAAGAAACGTTCAGAGTTACACGAGATTCCTATGGTCAGGGATTTTCTAGACGTGTTTTCAGATGAATTACCGAGACTCCCTCTTGATCAAGAGATCGAGTTCACTATTGATTTAGTATCTGGTACTGAACCTATTTCAAAGCCTCCTTACCGGATGGCACTGGTCGAGCTAGATGAGCTCAAGAAGAAGCTCCAGGAGTTATTAAACAAGGGTTTCATTCGTCCCAGCGTCTCTTCTTAGGGTGCACCAGTCCTTTTAGTTTGGAAGAAAGACGGTAGCCTGCGACTTTGTATTGATTACTGGTTGCTCAATAAGGCTACTATCAAGAATAAATATCCTCTTCCCCGGGTAAATGATTTATTTTATCAGCTCAGGGGTGCCCAGGTATTCTCTAAGATTGATCTCATATCAAGATATCATCAGTTGAAAATTGAGAGAGTGCTGTCCCTAAAACTATCTTCAGAACTCAGTACGACCATTACGAGTTTCTTGTTATGTCATTTGGGCTTACAAATGCCCTTGCAACATTTATGAATTTGATGAATGAGGTTTTTATCTGGATAAATTCATCATTGTCTTTGTCGATGACACTCTGGTATACTCTAAATCACCGGAAGAGCATGAGCAACACCTGTATATTGTTTTGTAAACCCTTAGAGATCGAAAACTGTATGCTAAATTCAGTAAGTGCGAATCTAGCTAGATCAGATCACTTTTCTAGGGCACGTAGTATCTAAAGACGGGGTGTTAGTTGATCCGTCTAAAGTTGAGACTATAGTGAAGTGGAAAAAACCGAAGACAGTCATGGGGATTTAGAGTTTTCTGGGTTTGGTCAGATATTATCAGAGTTTTGTTAAGGGTTTCTCTAGATTGGCTACTCCTCTGATGTGTCTCACACATAAGGGTGTAAAGTTTGAGTGAACTGATGCTTGTGAGTGCAACTTTTAGGAGTTGAGCAAAGATTGACTTCAGCACCGATCCTTACCATTCCGACTGATTCGGGAAGATTTTGATTGTATAGTGATGCCTCCTCACTAGTTTTGGGTTGTGTGCTAATGCAGCATGGGAAAGTGGTCGCTTATGGTTCCCGCCAATTAAAGGACCATGAGAGGAATTATCCTGTTCATGACCTTGAGCTTGCTGTCGTGGTTTTTGCTCTGAAGATATGGCGACACTACTGTATGGTAAAAAATTCCAGGTATATACCGACCACAAAAGTTTGAAATATTTGTTTTCATAGTGTGAATTATATATGAGGCAACGTAGATGGATGGAGTTGTTGAAAGAGTGCAACTGCAAGATATTATACCACTCGAGGAAGACTAATGTGGTGGGGGATGCTTTAAGCAAAAAACATCTAGGTATGGTCTCCTACATGATGGTTTGGGAATATGAGTTGTTAGAGCAGTTTGCAAGCCTCAGTTTGGATGTTACTCCTTCTAAGAGATATGGGTTAGTGGCCAGTTTTTGAATTGAACTAGATTTGATGGATCAGATCAAAAATGCTCAGAGGAAGGATGTTGGTTGTATTGAAATTGCCAATCAGTTACAGTTGGGGACTCAATCAAAGTTTATGATTGGCATAGATGGCATTCTGAGGTTCAAAAATCGGATTTGTATTCTCGAGGATAAAGAGTTGCAAGAGTTAATTTTAACAGAGGCTCGCACTTCTAAGTACACCTTACATCTTGGCAATAACAAGATGTATCAGAATCTGCATAAGGTATACTAGTGGCTTAACATGAATAGAGACATCACGAAGTTTGTTACGATATCTCTCACCTGTCGGTAGGTAAAAGTAGAACACCAAAAACTAGTGGGACTACTTCAACCTTTGCAGATACTGATGTGGAAATGGGAGCACATCACATGGATTTCCTCATAAGTTCACCAAAGACCAGATGAAATTATGATGCAATATGGGTGATTATTAACAGATTGACTAAGTCCACCCAGTTTCTGGCTATTAAGTCCACAGATTCTTTGAGTGCCCTAACCAACTTTATGTCAGGGAGATGTGAGATTACATGGTCGGTTCCAGTGAGCACTACTTCCGACAAAGATTTCTGGTTTACTTCTCATTTCTGGGAGCGATTTTAGGAGGCTATGGGATCTCTTTTGAATTTCAGCACAGCTTTCCATTCGTAGACTAACGGTTAGTTCGAGTGCACCATCCAAATGCTCGAGGATTTGTTGAGAGCTTGTGCATTAGACTTTAAAGGCTCCTGGGATGATCATCTTCCACTGGTAGAATTTACCTATAATAACAGTTATCATTCCAGTATTGATATGACACCTTATGAAGCTTTGTATGGTCGGAGATGTCGATCCCCTATTGCATGGGAAGAAGTGGGCGACAGGAAAATTCTAGCTCTCGATTTAGTCGAGAAGGCTTCTAGAGATGTCCAGCTAATATATGACAGATTGAAGACAACTTAAAGTTGGCAAAAAAGTTATGCTCATGTCAGATGCCGACCTTTGGAATTTACTATAGGAGACTTTGTGTTCTTGAAAGTTTCACCTTCTAAGGGGTTTATGATATTCGAAAAGAAAGGCAAATTAAGTCCAAGGTATATCAGACCTTTTGACATCTTAGACCGAGTGGGAGACGTGGCATATCAGTTAGTCTTACCACTAAAGCTTTTCAGCGTACATAATGTCTTCCACGTGTCGGTGCTCCGGAAGTATTGTCCACATCCATTTCACGTAATTCAGTATGAACCACTAAAGATCAGAGAAGATATGAGTTACATGAAAAAATCGATACAAATCTTTGATCGGAAGGAGAAAGTGTTACGGTCTAAGATGATTCCTCTTGTTAAGGTTCTTTGGTAGTACTACACAAAAGAGGAACAACCTAGGAGTTAGAGAGCCCAAGAAAGAGAAATATCCGGATAGGTCTGTTCAAATTTGGAAGACCAAATTTCCCAAGGTGAGGAGGATGTGAGACCCTGTATATTTAATTACCGTTTAATTTTATTTATACAATTAGGCATATTAAACATTTTATAATTATTAAAATTGTTAATTATATTTTAGGTATAAAAGGGCAAAATAGAAGGTGGACCCCACTGATCCTTTAAGGTTCCGATAGAGGTGAAACTTGATGGATACGATATTCAGGGCTGAAAATTATGATGGTAAGAATCCTAATCTTAAACTCGATTATTTATGCATGTTTCGAAAAATGTGAAACAATTTGAGAAATGACGGTTAAGTCCATAAGTCGTCAGAATTTTTATGAATAATGGTCAAACTAAATAGACTTTTGACCAATAGTCTGTGATAGATAATTCTTCATGAAATAAGGTTTTAGAACATATAGATTGATGAAATAAATCAGGTGTAGAAGCAAAAATTTATGCGATTTTACTATTATGGTTATTTTGGTAATTTCACCCAAATAAGCAACCGAAATGGATGAGGTTACTAAAGGTTGCTCAAAGCAACTATAAAAAGCAAATTAAATTATAATAATTAAAATAATTTATAACAAAACTATAATAAATAATTTAAGTATACCCCTCTCTGAGTGGAGTAATGTATAACTTTTTGTTTGGACCAATAGATCTCATTAATCCTATACATATCTCTTGAGTGTGCTAATTCATGCCCACCTAGGCATTAGATGCTCCATCTACGACTTTGAGTAGGTGGTGGGGTCTCGATAGGTGGTGTAGGTATAAGATCCATGGATGTAAGTGCAAGATCTATCGATGTCGAAGGGGCAGATGTAACACCACTCATTGAAACAGGTGGAAGTTCACTCCTATATGAATTGAGACAAGGGTTGTAAATAATGCATTGATACTCGTAAGCTACTCTGGCTTGACTTGAGCAAAACTCGAGCTCTACTTGACTTTTGTCGAGTCGAGCTCAAGCTCGAGTTATTGAGTTAGCCAAGTTCGAGTGTTAAGATGTGATACCCAAAATTTTCCAATATTAAGTTGAACTATTTAACATGTGATAAAAAATTTTTTAACCACATAGCTATGCAGACTTTTCGACACATCACATTCACCCTGGAGTCGAGATTTCTTATACTTTGAACTTTGGTGAGACAACTTACATTGAGCCTATGAATTTTTCTAGATCCAAAAATTTGTTTAAATCAACTAAGTATGTTTGTAGGGTTAAATTGTGATATTTTATAAATTAATAAAATAATGAATGGAAATTCATTTAAATTATGAATTTAATAAATTTATTAAATCTAAAGTGAGTCATCATGTAAAAACATATGGGATACATTATATAAATATATAGTACTATAATTTAATATTTCAAAAATATCTAAAACAATATTGAAAAATAAAATAAAATAAATAATAAATAAACAAAATAAATATATACACACACACACATAAAAACCTATAAATCTAATTACAAAATATATGTACATATTATCATATAATATATATTATATGTAAATATGTATTTTTTTATAACACATAAATATATATGAAATATATATAATATTAATAATAAAAATAGAAAAGAAATAGAAACCGGTTGGCTTCAACTTATTCCCACTATTATGGGTTTCAAAATTTAAAAGAAGGAAAAGGAAATTTGGTAAGGTGAAACGGTGAGACAAGCGACGAGGGTACTGAGATCGGTGGCCACTAAAATGGAGAAGAATGAGTTGTAGTTGGATGAAAGAAAAAGCAGAAGAGGGGAACTAACCGAGATGTAAGATCCATATTTTCTGCAATCCGTACATATTATTAGTGAAGTTAGGAGATTAGATGTTTTATAAGTGTTTAAATGCTGCTTGTTCTTAGGTATAAAAGGAAGTGGATGGTGGGCCCAATTAGTCCTTTAGTGCCTTGATGGAGGTAAACTTGGTAGACTCATTATTTAGAGCCAAATATAGTGATGACAAGAATCTGCACCTCAAACTCACTCCTTTATGCATGTTTTGAAAAGCATGCAATAATTTTAAAAAATAACGGTTAAGTCTATAAGTCGGTAGAATTTTTATGAACAATGGTCAAACTGATTTGACTTTTGATCAACTGACATTCATAGATAAATCCTTGTGTGAAGTAGTCTCATACCATGTTCATTAGTAGACTAAATCACGCGCGAAAATAGAAATTTACGATACTCGACAATTATGGGTATTTTGGTAATTTCACCCATTTAACAAGTCAAACCCCAATAAAAGCTTCACCAATGATTAGAATATACTAAATAGATATATTTTATGATTGAATAAAATATTTTGAACTTTAGAATAATTTTTTAAAATGAAGTAAATCGTGAAGGGCAAAATTAAAATTTTTTAAAGTATAAGGGCATTTTGGTCATTTGAACCATAAGATATTATTTTTTTAGAAATTTCCAGCCTTCTTCTTCATCATTCTCATCAGCCACCATCTCTTCTCCATTTTTCCATAGCCAAGCTTAGTTTAGGAGAGAGAAAGTCAATAAAACACCATCAAAAACATCCCGAAACCGAAAACTGTATTCACTAAACTTGCTCTCCTAACTTCCCTCTACAACTTGACACCAAAATCAAGTGTCAAAGTGATCAAATTCAAGGTGTAAGAGATCCTACAAGGTTCGACTAAGGTGGTAAGTGAGAGAAAGCTTGAATTCTTCATATTTTAATTATTGTATATTGTGTGTTTAAGGTGTTAAGCATAAATTTAAGCTTGGATTGATTTGAACCCATGAATTTCTCTCCCTTATAGTTTTAGCCACCATCCTTCATGCATGAATATGATGTTGTTTAATGTGAATTTGATATAGAATCAATGTAGAATAAGTGTAGAACATGAATTTAAGCTTAGTTAGAAGAAATGAGTTGTGTAAGAGAGAGAATGGAATTTGACCAAAGAAAGGGAGACTGAAGGAGTGCTCGATTCAATATGTTTTGGGTTCTAGAATAATTACAGATTTATGTAAAACTGTAGGCAAAATTAGAATTGAAAATGAATGTGTTTAGACAGTAGTTGTAATGTTAGCATCGGTATGAAATAGACTGAATTTAGGGCTGCAATAAGAAATATGCTAGGTTTCAATGAGTTAAACATTCTTTCTAACTGAAGAATAATGAATTAACTATGTTTGAATGGTGAATTGTAGCTTGAAATTCAGAAGAGGAAACTGGTGATAGCGAGCAACAATTTTCTAAACTGTGTTACATGTGGAATGATACAAATGCCTTAATGTTATTGGATTTCATTGTTGGTTGAGCTTGAAATGCTGGAATTGTGGATTATAAACTATGTTTCGTGTATAGAGGTTAGGATAGGTAGAGCCGTTATGCTGTCAAAATTTTCTAAAATGAACTTTAAACCTTAAAAATCATCATTGGTATTATTTTGGAAATAGGAAATGAAGTAAAAATGTGATTTGACTTAATAGCTTCCAAAGGTTTTAATTTCATGTAAACTTTGTAACTCGATTTCCAAGGGGATTTTTAATAATTTTCACACTTCTCATGATATACTCATGTTTTCAAGTTACTGATATACGTAAATAAAATATTTTGAACCCTAGTTATTAAATTGAGAATATTTGGTGAATTTTTATACTTTAAATGTAATATTTTTTATTTTTAATGCTTTATAGCCTGACTGAAGATATGATTTATTGAATTTGGCATGTGACACGAGAAGTGGAACCATCCTCGATGAACTAGAGAGGGGTTTTCGAGAGAGAAGGAAATGAGGGAGAACCAAACAAGAGACAAGTGAGGAGAGAGAAAGGGTTGAATTGAGACATGAAATGTCACTCTCAATTGGCTTGAAGGAAAGGCTCGCGGCAGAAACGGGAGAAGCAGAGAAGGAGCATTCGATTTTCGACTCCATTTGGGTTCTGCTTGAGAGAGCTTGTTCATTGCTTAAAAGAAAGGAACAAAAGAAAAGGAGAGAAACAAGTGCAGCAGAGGAGTGCTCAACTTTAGTTCGGGAACTGGTCAAGAAAGGGTGTGAGCCCTAAAAAGAAAAAAAAAGGAGGAATCAGGGAAACAAATTTGGGAACATTGGTAGCTATTAGTGGTAGGCATTGAGTTAGATGGCTAGTTGCTGGTCTTGATGCTGAACCGGAAGTGGTGATTAGACTTTGACTTGGAGTTGTGTATAGGGGTAGTTCGGTGGTGTGATGACCGTGATTTTTTGAACTTAGTGAGTAAATCTATTTATTTAGACTCTTATAATTAATATGGAGTATTTAAGAGTTATGAGAATTAATTTAATTAAGCAAAAAAATTAAATTTTAGAAATTTTAACAAATTGGAAAGGGAGTATTTAAAATTAAATATATATAAATATCAAGCAAATGAGTGTCTATGTATGTGTAATTATATTTATGTGAGTAAATGTGTGTGTGTATACACAACAAAGATTATAAAATTGGAAAAATATGTAAATAATAAATAATTAAATATAGATATTGTAATGATTTTATATATAATATTTATATAAAAATACATATATGTATATTATATATTTAATAAAAATGTATATATGTAATATAAAATAAACAAATAAATAAATATTCATGGCATGCTTTCTTTGGAAGCTTGCCGTGATTGTAAAGTTTACAAAGCAGACTTAGTTAAAAAAAAAAGGAGAAGAAAAGAGAGAAGATAAAGAGCATATATTGTAAGGGATATATATAGAAGGCATAGAGATATTGTGTTTGCATTGAGAATGATTGATTTACTTGTGTGACTGGATATTAAAACTGTAGGGGGAAGATTGATTGAGTTGTGTGATCGTCTACTATCACTGCATTGGAATTGATTGACTGAATTGTGTGGTTTGATATAGTGACTGAATTGGTATTGATGGATTGGTATTGTGGCTATTGCATTGGTTTTTAAGTGCAAGAGAGTGAGGATAGTCAGTACTGTTATGTTGTAGAAAATTCGTAGAATGATCATAAAACTGTAGAGCACTAATGAGAAATTGTTAATGCAAGATAGGACGAACGAAAAGGAATGATTAGTTAAATTTGTCATTGTTACTGTATATATATATATATATATATATATATATATACACACACAAACACATATTTGTAACTCTATTTTGGAAAGGATTTTCAATAGTTTTGATGCTTTCCATGAAATTAATGAGTTTTAGAATTGTTGTTATACGTAAAAAATATTTTGAACACTGTGTACCATATTGAGAATATTTACTGAATTTTTATACTTCAAATGCAATACTTACTGATTTTAAATATTTATGGACTTTCTGAAGATATATTTTGACTGAATTGATTTCTGTGACATGGTTTTGACTGTCTAATGTATTGTTTAAAGAAACTGTATTATATGAGATTGTAATGGTTTCATTAAATAGATAAAGAACATGTTTTGATTTAATTTAAAGCATTGTATAAGATCTCAGACTATTTTACGGACTAGGTCATGAAATGTATTGTCAATAGTTTTAAACATTTGATTGAAGTATATGTATAAAACCTTGATTTAAAACGCATGAATTCCTTCTCTGTGAAGATCATTTAGATTTCTCCTATAATCGGACCCAGGGATCGGGATAAGTGAGATGCTTCAAAGCATCCTTTTATATTTAGCATGGTATCCCTAACCGGTTATAGAAATTCCTTCCTTTTATGTGCTATGTCACTGTTAGAGAATGTCAATGATAATGTCCTAGCATCGTTAGGAAACATGTATGTTAGTCGTAGAGTCTTCGTTATCGATAGTTATTGTCACAGTAGGAGCATGTTTATGATATGCGCATATAGTCGTGCGTGGTATCAACTCTTTTATATATATTTCTTATTGGGCTTAAAGCTCACTCCCCTCTATTCCCCCCATAGCTTTTTAACAGTAAACATGATCGCTGCTACTATTGAGGTTACATGAAGTTAGCTTTCAAAAACCTAATGTACCAAGTAATAAGGTATATAGTATCTATTATGTTTTTGTATCTAGGCAATTTATGCATAACTAATGTATTTATAGTCTGGGATGTAAATCATATAGTTTAATATTAGGAGTGTCAAAGGAAAACAAGTATGATGTATTGATATTAAGTTGATATATGCAATTATACGTTAAGGTATTTTGGGTTTACACTTTGATGTTATATTTGATATTCGTAGATATACGATTATATGGTATAGAGGTAGGTAGTAAATGAAATAAATAGAATGAACTTACATGGACACCGAATGTAAACCAAAGAAAAATGACTGTGAATAGAAATTGATTGTAGTGAAAGGTAAAAATAAAAGAAAAACATTTAGTTTGAAATTTCATGATTTCAATCGTGACAAGTGGTCCTTGGCAAGGTTGTGGGTTAGGGAAGCAAGGCTGAACAGGGTAGCGCCTTGTTATTCTTCATTCCTTCACAGTACCAAAGTCAGTAATTGAGCAGGGAATTGAGCTCGAATTGAGAAAGGAATTTTTGAAGAAAAAGGGAGGATTTCCAAGGTATTTTAAATGATAAAAAAGTTGTGATCGAGTTAAGAATAGGATGTGTACGTGTATAGATATATATTTTTATATTCATATAAATGTACTAAATTAATAAGGAATTGTTTTTTTTTGGCATGAGTGTTAATTTGGAAGTGCTTATGGTGTAGGTTTATGTCCGGGCCTTGAGTAACATTAGCGAATAGCTTGAGTTGAAGATTACTGAAGGTATGAAATTGATGTGTGTGAACTAAATTATAAAGATGATATAGTATAAGCTAATAACTATGGTGTGATATAATTGAAGATATAATAGGAATGAATATTGAATGGGTTTTGGTGTATTGGAATCATAAGGGGGAGCTTTCAAGGAGGTGAGAATTTAACGATCGGCTAAAGGTGGGCAAGAGCGGTATTGCTAAGCATTAAGCTTGGCATAATGAGGTAAGGGAACATATGCTAAATGCTTGGTAGCGCTTCGGTGTTCATGTATCTATATATGTAAGAAAAATATAAAGTGTACTTCCTTACATGTTCTTATAGAAATGGAACATACAAATATATATATATGTATATATATGAAACATACAAAAAATATATATTTTTCTTTACGAATTTATGAATTATTGGTTTTATACTTAGAATTTTGCTATTTTCTAATTGTAAAGTATGCTTGGATTTATCTTAAAATCTGTAATGTCTGAGAGTTGGAATGTGTTGGATTGATGTTAAAATTGTACTTGCTTCTGGAGTTTAATGCAGGTTGATTTTGGTTGTGATTGTGACGTTGGAAAGTGTCCTACCTATGTCGTCATGATGTCAGATTTTCGTTAGAAATTAGCTAGGTAGATCCCGTAGGATTAGTTTAGACTTATATAATACATTCTAAACCTCATGCGTATCAAGAATTGTTACTTGATGTCGAGACTTATATTCTTGAGGCAATGTAATACTCGATTTTATAAAAGTGTTGAGTGCATTAAATGAGAGGAAATGTTGTTATGCTGTAACTTTACTAAAGTGGATTCATTAGTTGATATACACGTTTCAAAACATGATTTCACACAATAATGTTTTCAAACTATACTGGTTTAAATGAACTAAGCTTTAAGTATGCAAACCGTGTTTAAAAGGCTATTATTGTACAAGTTTTGATAGATGAGACTTATGGTATTGTATGATACTTGTGTGGCATTTGGTACACTTGTGTGGTATTCAGTATGCCTGTGTGGCATTTAACCAGCCAGTGTAGCAGTTAACCAATCTGTATGGCATTCTCTGCCTGTGTGGCATTTAATATGCCTGTATACGTACTTACGTCATGGATTCTCTTTGTGTGGCAAGGGATAACAGTATTTACGTATAAAGGACTGTGAGTTGTTTGACAACTAGTGGTGACATGTATCTCAACTACTAAATGATCACTAGTGCTGGGATGATTCGTGATCATGAAAAGGGCCCTAGTATGGGAATGTGACCACCGCTAGCAATAATGGATACTTTCATGGAAAGCTCATTACTTATATTTCCAAAGATCCCAATTACGTTACTGAATCTCGAGAATTAATACCTGTATGTTATAAATGTTCTTGAATATGGACTTTGGTTTTGTACGAACTAAAATGAGTTTATTCTTTCTTTTTTCTATTGTATCTTGATTTCTTAAATACATGGACACTAATATGATTGGGACCTAATCAATATAAATATTTTATATCATATAAATAAAAGTACCTCAAAATTGCATTATTCTTAGTAAATTGCATTGAGACATGGGTTTTGTGCATTTATTTACACATTAAATGCATTAAGCATAGTAGAAGCCTAGTATCATTTAGCATGTATTTTTTTTATTGGGCTATAGCTCACCCCCTCCTTCTCCTCACAAATTACTTTCAGTAGTCACAATGCGAGTGTAGTGCATCGAAAGCATTTTATATGTGCTATACAAAGTTGTACTTTTGGTTTGAGGTATAATCCTCTTATTCTTTTGTTTATATCTTAGACTAAATTCTTTTGTGTATATAGTGTATAGAATTTGGGATGTAAGTACTATGAGAATATCGAGTCTATAAACAAACTGTGCCTCGGGACTAAGTTGTATTCTCGATATTGCAAATTGATGAATATGAAATGTTTCAGATATTATATTGAGATTGTATGTGCCACAAGTTGAAATGATAATGTATTGTGTATAAGGATGGGTAGTAGTCTAAATTAAGGGCAAAATTTTTCAATTTCGTTTTGTCATGTATTACGAGGTAATCTTAATGGGACCTTAAGCAATTAATCTTAAACACTAAAACAAGTAGTAAACTACTAGTTAGATAATAGCTATGCTAAGCGAGTGACAAATATAAGTAGTTAAAGAAAAAGTTAGTTCTAAATTTTCAGCTTCAATAAGCATTACATATTAGTATCAGAGCATTATTGTCTAGTCTCGTATCAGTATAGATAGGCTAGAATTAGACTTACATCCCATATAATTGTGTTTGTTCGGATATAAACTATGAATTGTGTTTAAGCACAATACTAAAGTGTGTGTTTTGAATAGGGTACTATCCTGGATGAGGAGAACATGTGGATGACCCTTACGAGGTTGAAGAGCACAGCAGTTTCCACTTCTACCACCTCTACAGCCTGATAGCCCAAACGCACGTTTGGCTAGAGTGGAGCACAACATGGAGACCGTTGTTGTGCTATTTGCACAGTAATATGGAAGTAACCCACCAATACCTAGAACACCTTTACCGCAACACCCTCAACACCTACTACACCCTCAGGCACCTCCGCCACCACTATAAACCCTTAAGCACCTCCACCACCACAGTAGTAGATACCCAACAACTACAAGCCAATCTTTCACAACCACCAGCTAACCCTCCACCATCGGGTTCTCTACAACCATAGGCTGTATCTCCTTCTATTATGGACAAAGTTAAAAGGAATATGGATCTACTCAAACAATTCCAAAGAATGAGTCTCTCAGTTTTTAAGAGAGTAAAGGACCCAGTACAGGCAGTGGAATGGATCTTGCAAATAGAGAAGTCATTCAAATAAATGGGCTACAGTAGTACAGAGAGGGCATCTTTCACTACTTTTTTGCTGTAATCAGAGGTTGAGCATTGGTGGATGTGATTGAGATTATCCTGAGTGCACAATACCTTGGAATTTTGTGGGAAGTCTTCTTGTAGCACTTCTAACATTAATACATCCCTGAGTCTACCTAAAGGAAGAGACAAGCAGAGTTTTTGAGTTTGACTGAGGGGAATATGACGGTTGACTAATATGAGTCCAAATTCACAGCCATTTCCCAGTATGATGCTGATATCTCCCATAATGAGACTAAAAATACTCTAAAGCTCATTATGGGATTTAGACTAGTGATTTGGAGTCAACTTGCAGCTTTTGACATCACTACTTATTTTGAAGTCCTTAGAAGAGCTTAATTGGTGGAACATGATTTTGAACTCTCACAGGCCAAATATGGCTCCAAAGGGAAGAATCAAGGAAAGGGTCAAGGGAAGAGGCTTGAGATCGGGAAACATAAGCAGAGCCAAACTCTTTTCAAGAGACAAGGGTTTCTCGATCCTCGACATCATCCTACTAGACCCATACCCCTTTCTACCATACCAAAATCATAGATTTGCAAGACGTGTGGTAAATTTAATGGAAATATGCCCTGTTATATGGCAAGTGGGGCTTGTTATAATTGTGGAAAGCTAGGGCATATGATAAAAGACTGCCCAACATTCACTATTCCACCTTCGACTCCACCGAAATAGATTAAGGGTAGAATAGTCAACAGAATAAAGCCACAGACAAGGGGAAGAAACTAGTGGCTCAAAGGCGAGTCTTTGCATTAGATCGAGAGATAGCTAACGCTTTCATCGATGTGATCAAGGGTAAACTTTTAAGCCATGATCTCAAAGAACTTGTTTTAATTGATTCAGGTTCTATACACTCATTCATATCACTTGTATTTGCTAAGAGATTGCATATAAAGCTTAAACACTTAAGTTACATGTTGTATGTTAGTACTCTTATGAAAGAGTCACAAAAAACAGACATAGTGTACAAAAATTGTAAAGTTAAGGTGAGAGATAAGGACTTAGTAGCAGATCTAATCGTGTTGAATATGTATGACTTTGATGTCATTTTGGGCATGGATTGGTTAACAACCAATCGTGCTTGTGTAGCTACTATAGAAAGATTGTAACTTTCTCCCTATATAAAACACTTGTAATACATTTTAAGAGTGAGAAATGAATTATGAGAATTTTTTTTTTGTAAATCCCACTTATGGAAATGTTGTTGTTATGAAGGTTATTTAGCATTCGTTGAGGATACAGACATGGAATACCTAGAATTGTTCGAAATTCCCATCGTGAGAGATTTTTCCAATGCTTTTCCAAATGATCCACTGGGCTACCACCAGAAAGAGAAACTAAGTCTGCTATTGACCTTCTTCCTGGCACTTAGCCAATCTCTAAGCCTCCGTATAGAATTGCTGTGGTGGAGTTAGAGGAATTGAAGATGTAGCTTCAAGAACTTCTAAATAACAGATTTATATGTCCCAGTGTGTCTCCGTGGGGCGCTCTAGTCCTCTTTGTAAAGAAGAAAGATAGGAGTATGAGGCTGTATGTAGATTACTGGCTATTGAACAAGGCCACGATAAAGAACAAGTATCCACTTGTAAGATCCGATTTTTTCATACTGTACATGTATGGACATGTAAATTTTAATTAAGGAATAAATTATTTTGTACATTTTTACATATATTAAATAAAAAATTATGTGGACCCCACTTAGATTTCGATGTTTAGACGATGATATGAGTGAGAAGGTATATTTTGGAGGTTGAATTAAGGATTGGAAATTGTA
This sequence comes from Heritiera littoralis, assembly GCA_031772115.1. Taxonomy (NCBI): domain Eukaryota; kingdom Viridiplantae; phylum Streptophyta; class Magnoliopsida; order Malvales; family Malvaceae; genus Heritiera; species Heritiera littoralis. The sequence continues at coordinate 6,918,899 of JAPDPK010000025.1, read as the reverse complement.
AGGATAAAAATATCATGAGACTTGAACGACTCATCGATAGTGTTTCGATTAAAAATTTTATCGGAGTATCCAAATGGTAAACCGTAAAATTCTTTGGAAAGTTAACTTAATTATCTTTCCAAACATATAAGCCTCATATTCTAGTTCCTCATGGATCAATACCAGAAATTTTGTAAACTTACTCCATGAGCAGTAGATACTACTAACCGACTCAACCGAGCTATCTGTAAATATTCGCCCATAACGGTTGGTAGGAAATTCCGATTAAGGTGAATCAAAATCCATTAGAAAGCTAACTTAAATACCGTTTTATCAATGTAAGGCTTGTATTTTAATTCATTATAGATTAACCAGAAGAAATTTCTATATTCACGTCACATGTATGGAGTTCAGCATTGAGCAATTAGTAAAGAGTCAGATATAAGTTTTGATAGGGAATTCCGATTGAGGTGATTCAAATTGCGTTGAAAAGTTAACTCGAAGACCTTTTTGGCCATGTATGGCTCATATTTTTATACATTGTGGATTGATCTAGGTGAATTTTTAAAATTGGTTATAAGTGCAGTAAAATAATCAAAAAAGTGAAACTAAAGTTTTGAAGATGATATATATATGTATATAAAATATAGTATATGCCATAAATATGTTTATACATATAAAATTGTAAATATATAATTATAATATATTTATATAAAAAAAAGGAAGAAAACGCAACAAGCTTCACGTGGAAGCTTGCCGCTGAATGGAGGTCTGTATAACAGACCAAATGAAGCCGGACAAATAAGATAAAAAGAAGAGAAAGTGGGGAATTAAATTAGGGGGCTACATGCTGTAATTTTATTGGATGAATATTAATAAAAGAGGACTTAAAGTCAGCCAGTTCAGCCATTTTCTCCAGCGAACCGACTTAGCCTCCCCTGTCTTTCTGCTACTCACGATTCCACTCCATTTCTTTGCAATTCCTCTCGTTTCTTCTACGCCAACTCCTCTCTACATTGTAGAACCTCACCAAATCAACACCAAATCACTAAGCCTTTGGAATAAAAATTATTCCTTACTATATGAGCTTCTTAAACCTGGATTTAGTGGCTGAAATTTCAGCAATTAGAAGCTAGAAAAAATCACACTGACAGTGGCGGTTCAAGGTAAGAAATTATGGGTTGATGTTTTCTTTAGTTTTAGTTAGGCTTTTGTATGGTATTATGCATGGGAAGTATATTGGAAACTTAAATTGAAATAAAATTGAAATAAAATTATGTTGTGGCAGTAAAATGATGTTCGGTTGGAAGAAATAAATGGAGAAATTCTAGGTATTTTAATGTTGTTGGGAAGGAATTTGAAGAACATGAAAAATGGAAATGGCATAAAACCTGAAATTTGTGATGAAGTGTAGAATTTTGATTGGTAATAAAACACATAATTAACCGGAAGGAAGTGCTGTTCAGGAACAGGGCAGTCACGTTCGGGAGTGATTTTGTTGAGATCAACATGTTGGATAAAACTCTTAAATGAATAAGTGGTGTTGTAAAGATTGAAGTGAACATAAGAGGAGGAACCATGAAGGTAAGCTGAATTTCAGCTTACGGAAATGAAGCAGAAATTGATGGTGGCGTGAATGATAAATAATTTTTGTTGTAGTATAGTTTCACGTGGATGATGGTGCTGTGGTGAAATTTTAATGTTTGATGATAATATAAAAAGATGTGAGAGTAATTATAAGACAATAAGAAAAAAGAAAAGAAAACAGAACAGGAAAGGAAAGAACGGAAAATAGAAAGGTTAAAAAGAGGAAAGAAAAGAAAGGAAAAGAAAAAGAAAAAAAAGAGGAAAAAAAAGAAAGAAGAAAAGAGGTAGAAAAGAATTAATTAATAATAATAATTATTATTAATTATTAAATAATTGTGAAAAAATTTTTAAATGTAGAAATGAATTTCAGAAATTATTCTCGGTGAAACGAGAGGATGGAATAGGAAGAGATGGAGTATGGGCGCAACCGATAACGCGGAAGTTGCCAACCCGAAAAAAGATAAGGATGCATGTGCAGCACTGTAAGGATATTCAGTCTACATGATTTTAATTATGAAATATTTTATGAAAATATTTATGAAAATATTGTGATGAATGATTGGTTGGAAAATTGTGGTGAAGTACCGGTTGAAATTATAAACTGTATCTTTCCGTGCATGAGGCTAGCCAATCGGCAGTCGTTATACTGCCGAAAAATTATCGAAAATTATCGAAAATTTTGGGAAAATTTCATAAAATCATAATAAATGATTTTATTTCACGAGAAATGATTTTCAATTACGAAAATCGAGAAAACGAATATTTTCCATAAAAACATGAATAAAATGAAAGTGATTTTAAAATATTCATGTTTTCGAGAATGGTGATAATGAAATCACCAAAAATTCTCTTGATATGTAAATTACAAGTAATACGAGATGGAAAATGAAAAGAAATAAAGTGAATATTTTTATATATATATTTTTATAAATATTCACTAAATGGTTTTCTAACCTTTATGGTTTCAAATTAAGAAATTATATATTTTTATAAATTCCATAAAGGTTTACTGATGATGAAAAATACGGTTTTGAGACTTGTTGGCATCTTATCATGCTGATATGTGATATGTGACATGTAATATGTGATATGTAGTCCCGGCCGACACCTGATCAGTGATCCGCCGAGGACAATTATAGACTATGACCATAGATCTGACAAGATGATTTTATACCCTTTTGAGGTCTATAGCATGATATGAGTAACGACCCAGTGGACGGGCTGGGCGTGCGTGCCTAAGTCTCCATATATGAGAAATGTTTTATATGATATGTTATATGTTAAATGTAAATGTTTTACATGATACGTGATACGTGAAATGAAAATGTTTTATATGATATGTAATGCGTAAAATGAAAGTGATTTACAGCATTTTACAAAATGCTTATTTCAGTATTGATTTTAATACTACAAGATGATTTTCATATGACATGTGATATGAATATGTAATATGTTTTCAAAAAGAAAAGGAGTTGATAAGTCTAATATTCTTACTATGATTTTAATTGAATATTAGACTATATGTGACATGAATATTTGATATGTTTTCCAAAAAGGAAAGAGGAAAATAAATATAATATTCTTATTTTAAACTTTAAATTGAATATTAGATTTAAATTATTTATATGTTATATGAAAAGGAATTTATAGCTTATTTTGCTATTTAAAGTAATGTACTAATTGTGATTGTACAGTAAAATATGAAATGAGTTTAAATGAGAATGATGATGATTTAACTAATATTCTTTTCAAAGAATATATGAATATTAGTTACTTTATTTAAATGCTTTATTTCATAAAAGCATTATTTTGAAAGGAATATGAAAATGATATGGAATAAAAAGAAAAAGGATTTAAATTTCAAACGAAAAGAAATTTATTACTCTCTACAGTTGCTTCTAGATTTCGGGATAAGATAGGTATTTCAAAATACCTACCTTACTCCATCCGGATCCCTAGCTGACTGTAGTATCCTTCCTACATGCGAGCCTAGAGCCCATAGGAAAAATGAAAAAGCTTTTCAGCATATAGATAGCTGAGTATCAAGTGAGGCATATAATTCCCTTACTGAGCCGTGGTTTGCTCACCCCTTAATATTAACATTTCAGGTTTTCGAGGACTAAGAGTCTGACATCTAAAGGACTTCGGCTGTGCATTTGGGGACGATGCGACAGCTTGATTTATTTAATAAGGTATGATCATTTATTTTCTTTATTTAGACTTATCTACAGTACTATTTCCTTCTGAATTAAAATAGGGGATGTAATTCATATTATAATTTAATATGAAATTGTTTATATGTAAAAGAAAAGTAAAGTATCGCAGATGGCCCAACCAAATAAGACGTATAGAATAAGGTGAAAAATAGGGTCACAGGCTGTGACACCACTACCTAAGATCGATGACTTATTTGATCAGTTGTAAGATGCACAAGTATTTTCTAAGATTGACTTATGATCAGGATACCATCAGTTCAAGACCAGGAATCAAGACATCCCGAAAATTGCTTTTAGAACACATTACAGCCACTATGAATTCTTGGTGATCTTGTTTGGCTTAATGAACGCACCCGTAACATTCATGAGTCTAATGAATGAAGTCTTTAAGCTATTGTTGGACAAGTTTGTGATAGTGTTCAACGATGACATCCTAGTCTATTCTAAGTCTCCAGATGAACACGCTCAGCACTTACATATTGTTCTGTGACACTTAGAGAAAATGAACTATATGCCAAGTTCAGTAAGTGCGAGTTTTGGTTGGAGCAAATTGGTTTTTTGGATCAGATTGTGACAAAGAATAGGGTATCCGTGGACCAATCCAAGGTTAAGGTCGTGGTTAATTAGGAAAAGCCGAAGACTATCATAAAGATCCGAAGTTTCTTGGGTTTAGCAGGGTACTACAGGAGATTTGTTGAAGGATTTTCTAAGATAGTAGCTCCATTAACACGCCTCACATATAAGGATGCTAAGTTTCAATGATTAGATACATGTGAGTAGAGTTTTCAGGTGTTGAAGTAGAAGTTGACCACAACGCCAGTCTTAGTTATCTCGAGTGAATTAGAAGGTTTTGCAATGTATAGTGATGCATCCATTCAGGGTTTGGGTTATGTGTTAATGTAAAATGGCAAAGTTATGACTTATGGTTCTAGACAACTTCAGGACCACGAAAAGAACCACTCCACTCATGATCTTGAGTTAGTGGCCATAGTGTTTTCATTGAAGATTTGGTGCCACTATTTTTACGAGGAAATGTTTCAAATATTCATGACCATAAGAGTCTTCAGTAGCTAATCTCTCAAAGGGAGTCAAACATGAGATAGCGAATATGGATAGAACTGCTGAAGGGCTATGATTGTGAAATCACATATAAGGATGTTAAGTTTCAGTGGTTAGATACATGTGAGTGTAGTTTTTAGGTGTTGAAGCAGAAGTTGACCACAATGCCAGTCCTAGTTATCTCGAGTGAATTAGGAGGTTTTGCAGTGTATAATGACGCATCCATTCAGGGTTTGGGTTATGTGTTAATGTAGAATGGCAAAGTTATGGCTTATGGTTTTAGACAACTTCAGGACCACGAAAAGAACCACCCCACTCATGATCTTGAGTTGGTGGCCATAGTGTTTTCATTGAAGATTTAGTGCCACTATTTTTATAAGGAAATGTTTCAAATATTCATGACCATAAGAGTCTCAAGTACCTAATCTCTCAAAGGGAGTCAAACATGAGATAGTGAATATGGATAGAACTGTTGAACGGCTATGATTGTGAAATCATATACCATCTAGGTAAAACGAATAGAGTGGCTGATGCTTTGAGCAGGAAGAACATAGGCCTATTTTGGTACATGATGGTCAGAGATCGGGATTTAATGGAGTAGTTCTTCTAGTTGAGCTTGAATGTAGAGCCTTTTAGGGGTTATCTAATTGCTAGTCTAAGGATAGAACTGAGTACAGTGAAGCAGCTCAAACGGGCATAGGGAGAAGATTCTAGATTAGTGGGAATGGTTAGTCATACGAAGCAGAGTGAAAATTTTGAGTTCAAGGTAAGCAAAGACGGGTTACTATGGTTTAGAGGCTGAATTTGTGTCTCTAGTGATGATACTCTAAAAAAGCAAAGTATGGATGAAGCTCACAATTCTAAGTACACAATGCACTCGAGCAATATGTAGATGTATCAAAATTTGTGCTGGGTGTATTGATGGTCAGGGATGAAGAAAGATATAGTTGAGTTTGTATCCAGGTGCTTAGTTTGTCAACAAGTGAAAGTTAAACACCAAAGGCCAGTCGGATTACTCAAGCCTTTAGAAATTCCAACACGGAAATGGGAGCACATCACCATGGATTTCATCATGGGATTGCCATGAACCAAAAGAAATCATGATGCGATCAAGGTGATAGTAGATTGATTAACCAAGTCAGCTTACTTCCTCGCCATGAAATTCACAAATTCTTTTAGTGCACTAGCAGACCTCTATGTTAGAGAGATAGTTCGGTTACATAGTGTCCCAGCAAGCATTACCTTGGATACAGACTCGAGGTTCACATCCTGATTTTAAGAGCACTTTTAGAAGGCCTTGGGGTCATAGCTCAATTTTAGTATCGCTTTCCATCCTTAAACAAATGGTCAATTCGAGAGACCAATACAACCCTTGGAAGATATGTTGAGAACGTGTGCTATTGATTTTAAAGGATCATGGGACGACCATTTAACTTTGGCCGAATTTGCCTACAATAACAACTATCATGCCATTATCGGAATGGTGCCTTATGAGGCATTGTATGGACGGAGATGCTGGTCTCCAATCGATTGGGAAGAAGCGTGTGATATGAAGTTATTTGCTCCTGAACTTGCTGAGCAACCTTCAGAGGATGCAAGACTAATATGTGAGAGACTTTGAACATCTCAAAGCTGGCAAAAGAGTTATATTGACACTGAGAGAAGACATTTAGAATTTGAAGCAGGTAACAATGTATTTTTGAAAGTCTCTCTGTCAAAGGGTGTCATGAGGTTTAGCACGAAAGGAAAATTAAGTCATCAATTTATTGGTCCATTTGAGATTTGTTGGCTTTATAGGCTAAACCAAGAGGGGGGGTGAATCGGTCTTATGGTACTCTTAAGTTCGTTTTTCGATTCTTTTAAATTCTCTAGCCTATGTTGAAGTTTTCTAAGTGCTCTAGGCTATCAAGTATGCAATATAAATTCAATTTAACAATCACAATATAAATGCAAATAAGTAAAGAGAGTAGGGAAAGATAAATGTACACAATTGATTTATAGAGGTTCGCCAACCTTGCCTACGTCTTCTACCTTGAGACGCTTCCAAGGATTTTCCCAAATCCACTAACTTGAGTTTGTATTACAATCCCTCGTTTTGCAAGATCAAGAGAAACCTCCTTTTTTTTCTAAGGCTAAAGAGAAACCTCCCCTTTACAAGTTGTGTTTGTGGTTACAAGGAATGTAATCAAAGAGAGGCCTCTAGGTAGGCAAGTGATTACAATGGTTAAGCACAAGAGAAATCCTATACAATATTTGTGCTATGCTATACAAAGATGATGAGTGTGATAGAATATGAAGACTTTGTAGCACTTGTGATTTTGATAAGCTTGAGGAAGATGGATAAGATGAAGAAAGATGTTGCTCAGCTGTTCCTCTTGCTTCCTTGAGCCTCCAAGCCTTTATTTATAGTCTTTTGGATGGTTTCTAAACGTTGGTAGGAGCCAAAACTGAATGTAGTCATTATATCTCACGAAAACTAGCCGTTAGAATGTATTTTCAAGGTAGGGGATTGATCCTATGCTTCATTCCATGACTCCAAGGCATTTGCCATGAAGGGATCGATCCCTTCCCTTAGGGGATCGATCCCATGCTTCTTTTTTGCTTCCTCGGAGCATTCTGCCATTCGTGGATTGATCCCTCAACATAGGGGATCGAACCCTAATGCTTTTCCAACACTTTTCTGGGCTAATTTGGGTTAGAAATGATGTGGACTTTGATTTTAATTCATCCCAAAACATTTTAGAATTTTGTGGGAGTTTTTCTTGACTTTCTCAACTAAAGACTTAGTGTAAAAAACTTGTTAAGTAATTTTCTAAAGTTGTGTTCAATATGTTCTTGAGAAAATTACTTAATGAAGATATTCAAAATCATTTTGTAAAATGTTAAGACCAATAAGAATATGCACTTAAATCATGGTCTTAAACTTTGATATGTAGACTTAAAGTGGTTTGAGAAAATGATATGATTGGAAAAGCAAATTTACGTTATAGAGTCAAACACTTAATATTACTTAAGTTTTTGTCATTTCAAAATATATATGTCAATTTAAAGCTAACAATCTCCCCCTTTTTGATATGACAAAACTTAAGGTAAATTTGCTTTGAAAATTCTTTAAAGAAATACTCTCCCTTAAATAAAGCACGATTTTGTAAAGCTCCCCCTTAATATAAGAATGATTTTGTAAAGCTCCCCCTTAATATAAGCATGGTTTTCAAACCCCATTATTTCTCCCCTTTTTTGTCATAGCAAAAAGGAAGAAAAATAAAAATTATCCTCCCCCTAAAATTATGGCTATAGGAGAACAGATAAATATGCTCCATCCACCAAGAAATATGTTAGTACATGGGACTCATAGCACAAATAAATAAGTCAATGTCCATAAAGAGTATGAAATGTTTGTGCATGCAAAGGATATTGCGAAGATTCTATACCAATTGTTTATAAATAATTGTGCAAGAAGTTTCCAATTGGTAAACAATTAAATAAGTTGTTGATAAATTTTATACTAAGTTCTATAACTTGCTCATTTCAATCTTATGAAGCACCTAAGTAGATCAATTGTTCTCTAAGGTCCAACTAAGGTGCATGGCAATACATCATGATTATGAGCTGAAATTAGATGACATATCATATGCATTGAGCTCATAAATCATTTTCAAGTAAGAATGTGTTTAGAATTAATACATATATCAATTATCCACAAATTCTAGCACAAAAATTATCTTATGCAAAAATGTCCTAAATAAATTCTTCTCTTTTTGTCATTTCACTCTAAAGATAAGTAGAAGAATTGTCAATTTAAAGCTCATACTAATTGTTAATAATGGTTGACTTAGACATTTTGCATGATGTTAATTGTTATGTGTGATGTGCTTAACCAAGTCAAACATGTAACAACACAATCACACACCATAAAATATGCATGTGGATTAATTAAACGTTAGCATCCTATCATAAGATGTTAATCCATATTCATAAGCATAAGTGGAAGATTCAAAAATTTATATCATCCAAGCGCACACATTTTCTTCCATAATCATAAGCACAAAAATCTTATGCTCATTTTCCAATTCAAATCCTTAACCAATTATGAGCAAGAAAAGGTTCAAGATTTTCATCTTAATCATTTTAATAGCCATATCCCTAATTGTTATCATCATTTAAGGTTCTAGAGGGTATATGCTATTTTAACTAAAATGGCTTTATCTAAGTGAATCAATATTATCAAGCTAAAATGTGTTTTATCATTAAGATTTTCAATTTATGAGTGAAGTCAAGTATAATTTCATGAAAAAATCATATTTTCATGAAAAACTCATATTTTCATCTCATAAACATGATTATTGATTCAACTTAAGCAAACATGCAAGTTCAATATCAAAACAATCAAGATTTAATGCATGGATGTCAATCAAAGTGCATTTGTTCAAGTTAGCATTTATCTTTGAGTGTTGATGTTGTCATTAAAGCCTAAGTTCTTTAGAAATTTGGCCATAAGATCAATCTAAGTTCACGGGTAATGAATTTTCATGCATTTGAGCATTTAAGATCCATTTATTATCACAAATTGTAGGCCAAGGACAATTATGACTTTATATTTGAAATGCCTAACACTTTACCTAGAGTCATAATTGGATTCAAACATTAAGGTCAAGTTTTGATCAATTTATCATTCAAGCATATATATTGACCTTTAATTATTCATTTCCACTAATAAATATATCATGATGGCTAATGGGAATATATGAGTCAAGCTATGAGATAAAATCCTCTAAGCATGCTTGACTAAGATGAACAAAGAATGTGAACAATATCTATCATGCATAAGTTCATCAAATTCTCAAATATATACACAAATCATTGAAATAATTCTTGAAAATTATGTTTAAGCATTTATTGAAAGTATATTTCAAGATTATTTCAAGATTTATGCAAATCATCATGAGCGTTTTTAACAGGAAAAATGATTTTGCACTTGTGAGCTCAATGAAAATGATATTAATTGTTGAAAATAATACCAATTGTTGAAGTTGAGGCATGATACCAATGAAAAATGATTTTTCATATGGAAAGGATCATCAAAACGAGGTTAAGCTAATGAATTTTAAGTTGAGAAGAAAGAAGGTATCAAGAAAATTAAGAAAACTTCTCAATTTTTGCTTAAAAGTGCAAAAATAGGCACATTTTGCCTAGGGGGATCGATCCCTAGAGTAAGGGGATTGATCCTTTAATTCTAGAACGCAGATTTTCTGCATTTTGTCCAAGGGGATCGATCCTGCATGTGGAGGGATCGATCCCTCATCCAATTTCTGTAGAATTTTGACAGAAAATTCTAACTTTTGAGGTGCCAAACTTCATTTTTGAGAATTTTAAGTCCAAGTAAAAGTTTAAACATTTTTGGAACATGAATTTGGACTTGTATGAATGAAAAATATGGATAAAAAATCATTTAACAATAGATTTCACAATTTTGGAAAAATTTGCACCATAAAATGCATTTTTGGTCTCAAAAGAGGTCATTTTAAGAGTTATGCATATTTTGGCAAAACCAAAGCATTGGAAAACACAAATATGCCAAAACAAACTTGTTCACATAGATTTAAGCACATATCATCAAATCACCACACTTGTGAACAACATGCCATGATTTCTAATGTACAAATTCCTCATGAATGCTTACGACATGTCATTTTGCATTCATGACATATTTGACATTTTAGAGCAAGAGAATATATTATCAACACATTGCAAATTTGCTCAAATTACAGAAATCCAATAATCATTTCAAAATCATCAAACATGCTTTTCATTCAATCATTAAGAATTGTCCACAAAATAATCAAAAATTATTTATCATGCCTTTTGTTCAATCATTCAACTCACAATGCATCATGAATCATTAACAAAATGCCTCATTAAATCATACAAATAATTTTAGCAAATATGAGTTTTGAGATGAGGGAATTTAAGCTTACAAAACTTCTTTGCTTGAGAATGCTTTGCCTTGATTTGTTGAATCCATCTTGAGCTATTCTTTGAGGAATTGTTGTGACCTTGCCAAGGATGGATTCTCAAGCTCTTTCTCTTTCTCATTGGCAGAAGCAAACTCTATGAGATGTGTAGAGCATTTGAACTTCATTGTTTCATTGTAGCTCCATGCTCTAACACTCCTACACCAAACAAATTCAAGCATGTTTTGGTACCCAAATTTTCTTGGGTCCATAGGAGTTAGTGTAAAAAATTTTAGATCCTTTAGGGATCCATTTCAAACTCAAATTATCATTATTTACAACATGCTTTGGCACCCACATTTTTCTAACTACTCTTCCTCTAAATGTGGTTTTTCTATAAGTGCATGCTTGTGATGAGTGTCCTATTCTATTGCAAAGTGAGCATGTGAGTGATAAATCATGCATAGTATTTTTGCTCACAAGGAAATTCTTTAGATGAGTTTCTTTATGTATTGCATTATATCCTAGCCCATCTTTGTCAAAGAAAGCTTTTTGGGTCTCAAGCATGTGATCCAATTCTTGTTGACCCATGTAAAACCTAAAAAATGAGTTATGCAAATTTATATTCTTTTCATTCAACTCATTTATCTCTAAGTTTGCTTCTTTTAATTTCTTTTCTAATTCTAACTTAGCATTTAATAACATTTCATTTTCTATTTTTAATTTAGCAATGATTTTCTTATATTTAGAATTCATGCATTGAAATGCATTTGCCAGTTCATTAAAGGCATTTTGTAGTTCATCAAAAGTATAATCATTATCTTCACTAGAACTAGAACCACCCTCATCATCACTAATGGCCATAAAACATGTGTAGGCTTCCTCATCATCTACGTTTTTCTCATCGGAGCTATCACTATCGCTCCATGCAACCACAAATGCTTTCTTCTTTAGCTTCTTATCCTTTTCTTTCCTAAGTAAGGAGCAATCTAGGTTAGTGTGACCTGGTTCATTATATTCATAGCACACTAAGAGGTCTTTTTTCTTTCCTACTTGACTCTCTTCTTATTACCCCTCTTCTTTGATGTCTCCTATCATTCTCTCTCTCCTTCATTCTCATAAATCTATAAAATCTTTTGGCAAACATTGCCATTTCCTTTTCTTCCTCATTTCCACTTTCATCACTATCATTTCTAATGTTCTCATGAGTGGATGATTTAAGAGCTACCTCTACTTTCTTTGAAGGCACTTCATTTCTTTTTAATTTCATTTCATATGTGAGTAGGGAGCCCATAAGTTCATCTATAGACAAGGTGTTAGGATCCTTAGATTCTTCTATTGTGGTTACCTTTGCCTTCCAAGATTTTGGCAAGCTATTCAAAATTTTCTTAACCATTTCTACATTGGAATAGGTTTTGCCTAATGCCTTAAGTCCATTGATTATGTCATTAAACCTAGTAAACATATCACTTATTAACTTATCTTCTTTCATCCTAAAAAGTTAATAATCGTGTGTGAGCATGCCTACTTTGGTTTCTTTAACTTGATTAGTCCCTTCATGTGTAATGGCTAATTTGTCCCATATTTTCTTGGCATTCTCACATAGGGAGACTATATTATATTTATTGGGACCTAATGCACAAAATAGAGTATGCATAGCCTTGGTATTCAATTGTGCCATTCTCATATCATTTGTGTCCCACTCATCCTCACTCTTAGGGACATCTTTTCCATCTACTTTCTTCATTGAAATTTTGGGATTATTAACTATCACTCTCCACACTTCATAGTCATTTGATTGCACAAATAACATCATCCTAATTTTCCAATATGAGTAATTCTCTCCATTGAAAAGTGGAGGTCTAACTAATGAGTGTTCCTCTTCTTTTAGGGGTGTGCCTACATTCAAGTGAGCCATTAATGATCGTTTTACTCGATGGATGTTAATCCAAATCAATCTCGAGCCCAAGCTCTGATACCAATCGTTTGCTTTATAGACTAAATCGAGAGGGGGTGAATCGGTCTTATGGTACTCTTATGTTCGTTTTTCGATTCTTCTAAATTCTCTAGCCTATGTTGAAGTTTTCTAAGTGCTCTAGGCTACTCAAGTATGCAATATAAATTCAATTCAACAATCACAATATAAATGCAAATAAGTAAAGAGATAGGGAAAGAGAGATGTACACAATCGATTTATAGAGGTTCGGCAACCTTGCCTATGTCCTCTACCTTGAGACGCTCCCAAGGATTTTCCCAAATCCACTAACTTGAATTTGTATTACAATCCCTCTTTTTGTAGGCTCAAGAGAAACTTCCCTCTTTTTCTAAGGCTAAAGAGAAACCTCCCCTTAACAAGGTGTGTTTGTGTTTACAAGAAATGTAATCAAAGAGAGGCCTCTAGGTAGGTAAGTGACTACAATGGTTAAGCACAAGAGAAATCATATACAATATTTGTGCTATGCTATACAAAGATGATGAGTATGATAGAATATGAAGACTTCGTAGCACTTGTGATTTTGATAGGCTTGAGGAAGATGGATAAGATGAAGAAAGATGTTACTCAGCTGTTCCTCTTACTTCCTTGAGCTTCCAAGCCTTTATTTATTATCCATTAGATGGTTTCTAAACATTGGTAGGAGCTAAAACTGAATGTAGCCATTGTATCTCACAAAAACTAGCCGTTGTATCTCACAAAAACTAACCGTTGGAGTGTATTTTAGAGGTAGGGGATCGATCCTTTTCCCTAGGGTATCAATCCTATGCTTCATTCCACGCCTCCAAGGCATTCTGCCATGAAGGGATCGATCCCATGCTTTTTTTTTTTGCTTCCTGGGAGCATTCTGCCATTCGTGGATTGATCCTTCAACATGAGGGATCGAACCTTCATGCTTTCCTTGCACTTTTCTGGGCTAATTTGGGTTAGAAATGATGTGGACTTTATTTTAATTCATCCTAAAACAATTTAGAATTTTGTGGGAGTTTTTCTTGACTTTCTCAACTAAAGACTTAGTGTAAAAAACTTGTTAAGTAATTTTCTAAAGTTGTGTTCAATATGTTTTTGAGAAAATTACTTAATGAAGATATTCAAAATCATTTTGTAAAATGTTAAGACCAATAAGAATATGCAATTAAATCATGGTCTTAAACTTTGATATGTAGACTTAAAGTGTTTTGAGAAAATCATATGATTGGTAATGGAAATTTACATTATAGAGTCAAACACTTAATATTACTTAAGTTTTTGTCATTTCAAAATACATATGTCAATTTAAAGCTAACAAGATTCTAGAGAGGGTTGGAGACGTTGCATATTGATTAGCCTTACCACTATAGCGATCGAGTGTGCACAATGTCTTCCACATCTCTATGTTGAGAAAATACTATCTGGATCCCTCTCACATGATAGCATATGAACCACTTGAGCACAGGGAGGACCTAAGTTATGTAAAGAAGCCAATCTGGATTGTAGATAAGTAGGAGTAAGTGTTGATATCAAAGTCCATTCCTTTAGTATAGGTTTTCTGGTAGCATTAGTCATCTGAAGAAGCAACTTGGGAACTTGAGAGCTTAATGAAGGAGTAGTACCCTTACCTTTTCCCATCGAACATGGAAAAATTGAAGGATCAAATTTCTTAAGGTGGGCAGAATGTGATACTCGAAAATTTTCCAATATTAAGTTGAACTATTTAACATGTGATAAAAATTTCTTTAACTCGATAATAACAAGTCTATAATTATGTAGGGACACATAGCTATGCAGACTTTTGGACACATCACATCTATCCTAGAGTCGAGATTTCTTCTATTTCAAGCTTCAATGAGACAACTTATATCGAGCCTATGAATTTTTCTAGATCCATAAATTTGTTTAAATCAATTAAGTATGTTCGTAGGGTTAAATTGTGATATTTTATAAATTAATAAAATAATGAGCGAAAATTCATTTAAATTATGAATTTAATAGATTTATTAAATCAATAGTAAGTGAGTCATCATGTATAAACATATAGGATACATTATATAAATATATATATTAATATAAATCAATATTTCAAAAATATCTAAAATAATATTGAAAAAGAAAATAAAAATAATAAATAAAATAAATATATATAGAAATATATACACATGCATAAACCTACAAATCTAATTACAAAATATATGTATGTATTTTCATAAAATATACAATATATGTAAATATATATATATATGAAATATGTAATATTAATAATAAAAGTAATAAAAAAAGGAAACAGAAACCGATTAGCTTCTTGATGAAGCTAATCAACTTTATCTTATTCCCATTATTGTGGGTATCAAAATTTAAAATAAAGAAAAAGAAATCCAGTGAGGTGAAAGGTGAGACGAGCGACAAGAGTACTAGGATCGGTAACCACCAAGTGGAAGAAAGCACCGAACCGAGAAGTGGAACAATCCTTGGTGAACTGGAGAGGGGCTTTCAGGAGAGAAGGAAACGAGGGAGATTCGAGTGAGAGACAGGTGAAGAGGGAGAGAGCTGAACCGAGACTTGAAACACAACTCTCAATAGGCCTAAAGGAGGGGATCGCGGTAGAAACGGGAAAAGCAAAGGAGGAGTTTTGGGTTTCAGCTCCATTTAGGTTCTACTTGGGAGAGTTGGTTTATTGTCGAAAAAGAAAGGAAGAAAGGAAAGGATAGAAACGGGAGCAGCAGAGGGGTGCTCAGCTTCAATTCGGGAACTAGTCATGGAAGGGTATGCATCGGAAAAAGAAAAAAAAAGGAGGAATCGGCGAAACAAATTTGGGAACAATGGTAGATATTGGTGGTAAGCACTGAGTTAAATGGGTGGTCTCGGTGCTGAACTGGAAGTAGTGATTGGACTTTGTGTTGGAGTTGTGCACATGGGTAGTTTGGTGGTCCTTAACAAGGTTGTGGGCTAGGGAAGCAAGGCTGAACAAGGCAGCACATTGTTATTCTTCATTCCTTCATAATACCAAAGTCAACAATCAAGCAAGGAATTAAGCCTGAACCGAGAAAGGAATTTCAGAAGAAAAAGGGAGAATTTCCAAGGTATTTTAAATGATAAAGATGTCGTAATGGAGTTAAGAATAGGATGTGTACGTGTATAGGTATACATATTTTTATTCATATAAATTTGTTGAATTAATAAAGAATTGTTTTGTTTTAATAATGAGTTATAATGAGTGATATGAGTGTTAATTTGGAAGTGCGTATGGTGTAGTTTACATTAGAGCCTTGAGTAACATTTGCGAAGAGCTTGAGTTGAAGAATATTGAAGATAAGAAACTGATGTGTGTGAACTAAATTATGAAGATGATATGGTATAAGCTAATAACTATGGTTTGATATAATTGAACATGTAATAGGAATGAATATTAAATGGATTTTGGTGTATTGGAATCACAGGGGAAACTTTCAAGGAGGTAAGAATTTAACGATCAGCTAAAGGTGTGCAAGAACGGTATTGCTAAGCATTAAGCTTGGCATAACGAGGTAAGGGAACGTATGTTAAATATTTAGTAGTGCTTCGGTGTTTGTGTATGTATATATAAGAATAGTATAAAGTGTAATTCCTTACATGTTCTTATGGAACATATAAAAAAATATATTTTTCTTTACATATTAATGACTTTATGAAATATTGGTTTTATACTTAGAATTGAGCTATTTTCTAATTTTAAAGTATGCTTGGATTTATCTTAAAATGTGTAATGTCTGAGATTAGAAATGTGTTGGATTGGCGTAAAAATTGTACTTGCTTGTTGGAGTTTAATGCAAGTTGATTTTAGTTGTGATTGTGTCACTGGGTACTGTCTTACCTATGCTATCATAATGCTGAATTTTCATTAGAAATCAACTAGGCAGATCCCGTAAGATTAGTTTAGACTTATATGATACATTCTAAACCTCATGCATATCAAGAATCACTACTTAACATCGACACATACATTCTTGGGGCAATGTATTACTTAGTTTTATAAAAGTGTCAAGTGCATTAAATGAGTAGAAATGTTGTTATTGTGATAGCTCTACTAAAATGGATTCAATAATTGATATACAGGTTTCAAAACATAATTTTGTACAATGATATTTTCAAACTATAAGGGTTTAAATGAACTAACCTTTAAGTATGCAAATCGTGTTTGCAAGGCTGTTATTGTACAAGTTTTGACATATGAGACTTGTGGCATTGTATGATGCTTGTATGGCATTCGATATACCTATGTGGCACTTAACCTGCCTGTGTGGCATTTTATCATGCTTGTGTAGCATTTAGGCACCTGTATACGTATTTACATTATGGATTCCGCTTGTGTGGCAAGGGATAGTGGTATTTACATATAAAGGACTGCGAGTTGTCGACAACTAATTGTGACACGTACCTCAGCTACTAGATGATCACTGGTGTTGGGATGATTCATGATCATGAATATAGCCTTAGTATGGAACTGTGACCACTGCTAGCTATAATGGCCGCTTTCGTGAAAAGCACATTGGTTATATTTCCAAAGGTCCCGGTTACGTTATTGAATCTCAAAAATTGATACTTATCTCTTCTAAATGCTCTTTAATATGTATTTTGGTTCTTTGCGAACTAGAATGAGTTTATTATTTCTTTTTCTACTGTATCTCAATTTTGTAAATACATGGACACTAATATGATTGAGAATTGATTGATATAAATGTTTTATATCTTATAAATAAAAGTACCTTGAAACTACATTATTCTTAGTAAATTGCATTGAGACATGGGTTTTGAGCATTTGTTCACACATTAACATGCATTAAGCATAGTAGGAGCCTACCATCACTTAGAATATATTTTCTTACTAGGCTGTAGCTCACTCCCTCCTCCTCACAGATTACTTTCGATAATCTCAATGTGAGTGTGGTGCACCTAGAGCTTTTTGTAGGTGCTGCACATAGTTGCACTTTTGGTTTGAGGTATAATCCTCTTATTCTTTTGTTTTTATCCAGACTAAATTCTTTTGTGTACACAGTGTATAGAATTTAGGATATAAGTACTAAGGGAATATCAAGTTTATAAACAAACTGTGCCTTATGATTGAGTTGTATTCCCAATATTACGAATTGATGAATATGAAATGTTTTAGATATTATACTGAGATTGTATGTGCGATTGGTTGAAATGATATTGTATTTTGTAGGAGGATGGGTAATAGTCTAAATTAAAGGCAAAATTTTTTAGTTTTGTTTTTGGCATGTATTACGAGGCGACTTTAATGGGACCTTAGACAATTAGTCTTAAACATTAAAATGAGTAACAAACTACTTGTTAGATAATAGCTGCACTGAACGAGAGACAAACATAGGTAGTAAAAGAAAAAGTTAGTTTGAAATTTTCAACTTCCGTGGGCGTTACATAAGATACATGGCTCGAGTAACTCGAAAGACTTATCGAGCTTTTTTTGTCATGAATTGAAGGCTGCGATAAGATGTCAAACCTTGGAGATGTGCAAAAAATTTCAAGCAAACTTTTCGCTTTTTCATAACGTATCAGGTTCATCTATGTGTGTGCAGTGTCAATATAAAGTTGTTAACTTCCTACCTTATTTAGAGCTAATTGCTCAAGGTCACAATCTAGTCCTATAATGATAACATAATATCTTTATAATCCTAGATATCCATAACTAACTCAATACCATATATAGCATCCAGGTGACCTTCACACCAACATCATTCTCATGCATAATTTACGATTTTATCGGTATTGGACTCAATTCCATTCCATTGAGATGAAAGCATCAAAATATTATAAAAATGTTCCATAATCTTAGTTTACATCCCATCTTATAGTACTGAATCAAAAACAACCTGAAATATAGTTAAGTAGAAAAAGAATCTACGCCATTTAAGCAATGAAATCTTCTCGAAGAGTTGGGACGATATTTCAAGCATCAGTAGCTTTCGAAAATATCAAAAATGCTTTCCCAACTCTGTGCTAAATTTGAAAAGGGTTAGAATGAAGTTTAATGGGAAAAGGCTCAGTAAGTCAATTATATAAGTGCAGAAGTAGCTTTATACTGTCCTACATGCAATGTATGAATCCACAAAATGCAATCATCTAATACCCTTTTGGTCAATATCGTTGTATACTTATACGGATATCATGTCCTAAAGGACTCTAGCTCTACACTTGTGGGCAAAAGCAACCAAATTCTGATGTCTAGCCCAAAATCAATCCCAATATATTTATCGATTATAAAATATCAATCCGTACAATATCGATCATGTATCATTCATCTTATTTCAATATTAATCAACATTTATATTCATTTGAATCAAAATCAATCCACATATTACTCATTCGATCCAATGTCAATCCACAATAACTTTATTTATTCCAATATCTTAACCCATGCTGCATACGTGATATGATTTCAAAATTAACATGCACTAGTTATAAAACATACTGTGAGAAAGAAACAAAATAATATAATCTCAGTATACAAAATCAAATGCTCAGCAGTATGAAAACCATTGTATAAAAACATCTATCTCATCATAGGTTTCAAACATAGATCAAGACTTAAGTCATGCTTAAGCTCAGTTGCATGATACAAAACTATCAAAATCAATCACCGAGGCCCAGATGGTGCTCAGGCTCAAGTTGCTATTTACATAAATCAGTATTAAACATGATTTTCAAAATTAAAGCATGATAATCAATCAATCAAATCAATTCGGTGGAGATATGGCATAATCAATTGCAATATCAAATCCATATATGTCCAAATAAACATATCATACCGTATACGTCCAATCAGTCAATAAATAAAGTCTTAATTCTACTGTAGCTATCAGTGGATTAGAAGGCCCCAATGGAGAAGGGCTGTACCTATGGTCATGGTAAACTCTGGTCTCATTGATTAGATGAGAGTCCAGACTTATGCCAGAACTTGTTTGACACGTCCAAATAACCTTAGCAGAACCCCGTCTAATAAGTTCGCATGTTTGCCTAGGAACACTGTTCACTCAGACATGTCCATTTCTGCTTTATTGATGTCAATATACATATGCCAAAATCTCAAAATAGTTTAGCAATATCTTTTATTCAATCATTTCAGAAAATATGAAAACTTGTTTCAATGTGGTTCGTAAACCATTTGATCACGTATAAGTGTATATCAAGTTTTCTTTCAATTATGCTAAACTTTACAAAACCGAACATATTCATTTATACATCTCAAATCAATGCATTGTGAATAAAACTCATGTTATGTAACTTGTGCATGCTCAAAATCATAATTAAAACATGAGTCCAAATCCCATGATATGCATATGCACAATGTAGATATAGTCCTACACTCATGCAGCCTAATTAATCATCAATTACAACACATATCACCTCATAATCAAACCTCAACCTAATAACCTCAATATCCATAAGATTACACATGCACAAGTCATATCCATTCCTGACAATACAATATTATAACCATTCAGTTCATATCACAATACTGATACTAGGACTCCCACCACCAATATAGGTCCTCTTAGTATCTAACCAATATTTAAATATTATAAATCCGAAAAATCATTTAAATACCAAAATAATGCAATATCAATAATATTAAATCCGAAACTTATCTACAATCAAAGACTGACATTTTTGATCCTATAGAATATGATTATATACCAAATTCGTCAATAATTTCTCAAAGTTCAATATTCGGATATAAAATCACTAAACTGATTCTAAGTTTATTCATACCAAAACTTAATTCGATTTAACAACCCTATATGACCTAAACAATATAAGTCTATCGCAAACTTATATAAATGTCTTACCGACTCTTGTGCTCGAGGCTTATGGGTTGAGTTTAACTCGAACTAAAGTTGTAGCCTTAGCGCCTTATTAAACCAATTTAAAGCTTAACGTGCATGTAGTTCGAGCTTTGCGCGCATACAACGGATTTGATGTGAGTACACCTTTAAATATCGATAATTTATTTAATATCGATTTAATAAAATTCAATATATATATAAATATATTTCTATATATATAAAATATATGAATACCTATGTATATATATATCAAAAATTTGAACAGTATTACTTACTAATTAACCCAAACCAATATATATTTTATTATTATCATTTTTTTCCTTCTTTCCTTTCTTTCCTTTTCCTTTCTTCTTTCTCGGCCAGCACAATAGTTGGCCACCCGAAGCTCCTTGGACCTCACTCTCTTCAGCCTCCCTCACAGTCCCATAGCCAACCCTTCAGCCACCTATAAAAACCAAACTCAACCGGCCTACAACCTCCCCTGTTTAGCTGTCAAAACAGAAACCATTCCTCTGTATGAAACCTCTGTAATCAGCACTTGCATAGCCATGTTTCAACGTCAAAGCTCACCCTAAACGAGCTTAAAGCCAACCCCAAAATAGTCCTATACAGCCTTTGTTTTCAGCACCTAAAAATAACCTGATCAGCCCCTGTTCAGTGTTCAAAAATGAGTCCTTGACTCGAGCATGAAACCCCTAAAATGGCCGTGTAAACTGCACCAACTCAGCCCTTTAATAGCTCCCCAAACGGCCACCACAAGAGCCTGGTTTTAAAGCTCTGTTTCAGCCCCTTGTGAAACAGCTCAGTTCAGCCTCTATGATCAGCTTTGAACTGCCCCTGTTTTTAGGACCTAAAACTACCTTGATCAGCCATATTCGGTGCTCCAAAATAAGCCCTTGACCATAAAGCCCCTACAATGGCCCTGTTCTCCCTCCCATTTCCAGCCCTGCACCTCCTCTCCTCCTCATGGTTTTGCCGCTGCTGCAGTACGCCTTTGCCTTCCCTTGTGCACAGCCTCTGTTTTCTTTTCTTCCTCGTGTGGAGCTGCTTCGCTCCACTCCTTCACTTCTTTAAGGAGGCGACCGAGAGTAGCTATGGTGAGGATGACCGTGTAAAGCAATGACGAGAGAAAGAGAGTCTGAGATGAGACGAAAGAGAAAGGAGGAAAATGAAAGAGGGAAAGTTGAGTTGAGGAAGACAGTAGAGAAGGATAAGTGAGCTGTGAAAGAACTTGAAATAATAATGTGTGTGTATATATATATATATATATAAGCTGTGAAAGAACTTGAAATAATAATGTGTGTGTATATAAATAAATATATATATATATATATATATTTATATAGTAATGCTGAGGCAGTCCCTGACTTGCTTTCAATAGGTTGGCGGGAAAATTTCCACTAACACGAAAATATTATATATTTTATAATTTTTTATTATTTTTTATCTTAAAAGTATATCTATATATTATAAAATATTTATTTCTATCAATATATCTATGTAGTTGAATTCCTAAGATATAATATATATATATATATATTTATCCTTTCTAAAATATATATACAATTTATATATATACACTTATCCTAAGATATGATACACTTATCCTAAGATATGATATATATATATATATATATATATATCTTATCTTAATTATATATAAAAATATATACATATATATACATACCATATACTTGTCTGCACATTTATTATCCATGATGTACGTATTTAAGGTCATTGTTCTTTCAAATATGTTTATAGTTTTATATGTATATTTCTAATATATACATATATGTTTACCCATATAATTTATATCTATGTATATTATTTTATATGTATATATTTATATTTACTTCACTTGATCACTGATTATTTTTATTTTTTTTGAATAATTAAATATGTGTATTTATGTACATACATACGTACGTATGCATGCACGTTATATGCATTTGATTTGGTTCATGCGGGTACATAAACACGTGTGTGTAATTAGCGTACTCCATTGATATCAATTTAACTTACATCGTACATATGACATACGTGTACATTTCACATCATTCTTGACTTCTTATTTTTTGAAAATTTCATTTTGATAATTATAAACCATAATCATATATTTGAAAGCCTAACATTACATTATTGTATTACATTCGCTTAAAACTACACATTGAGTATATGATCGGTTTAAGAAAATCACGATTCTCACATTTTTATTTTATTATTTTATTATGATGCAAATTTACCTTGCAGGCTTAGACCTTAACTTTTAGAAACCCTAAACACATTCACTTTCCCTTAACCTATCAGTTGCATCCCTTCGCCCCACCTAGAGCCAGCCTTTCCTTGTCCGACGTCGTTGCACACAAGTTCGATGCACCTCGACATAACCCTCATCACTGGTGCCCCAACAGTGCTACACCAGCAAACCCCTCTTTCTCATGCACCTCTCTTCCTCACCAAACATTCCTAGGTTGCGTATGCTTCAAGGAAGGAAGCTAAGAATGTACAAATCTTTAGCAAGTGAAATTGGTTGTCCTTTTTGTGATATGTTAGAGCTGAACTTCACTCTTCTCAATTTTTCTTTGCTTTTTGGGCAAAGGTTCAAGCTGCTAGTGACGAAATGTAATGGGGTGAGGAGGGCTCTCCTCCACTGCTTGTTGAAATTGCTCCAGACTTGTCTAAAGAAGACCTTGAGGATATAGCAACAGTATGCCCTACTTGCATTTACATACAATTGTTAGAGTATACCCTACAATCAATTAGATTTGGATTAAGAAATTTTAAAAAGCCCAAAAGATCCAATTTAATTGGACCAAAGCTAAGGCCTTTTTAGGGTTTTGTTAATTGGACAGAATATTTTTGATAGCCACTCTGCATCTTGGAGTTAGCACTCTCAGAAAACAATTCCCTTCCTCCTCCCTTTGCTTCATATCACATCTTATCTAAGGCAAAGGTCTTGTTTCACGTCCTACTCATGTGGATACCGTTAGAGGGCTTCTCTCAGCTAGGAGTCTTGAGTTAACGATAAATCGAGGGTTGTCCGTGGGTTACGATATTCAAAAGTTGAACATTCCTACACGAGTCACACCAAAAAGGTTAGATTCTATCCCGAAAACGCATGTTCCTAGTGATTTTGGTTTTGTTGTTTTTCTAATCTGCTGCTTATTTTTGTGTATGACATAATAAATCGAGACAACGAAACCTTACAGTGGTATTAGAGCCAATGTGCAAACGGCTTTCGAGATAGCAAATTCGATTCACGGTGATGCTGTTTTATTGTAACTTGTTTTATTTTATTTAAAATGTATTTTAATTAAAATAAAATAGGATAAAAGTTATCCTAATAAGAGTTTTAAATTAAATATATTTTAAAAAAAGATTTTTTTAAAATAAAATTGGATAAGAGTTATCCAATGGGTTTTGAAATTTTAATAAAATTAAAATTTCAAAAGCGTTATCTTGATAAAATTTTGTTTTAAAATAAAATATATCCTATATTAAATTGGATAATAGTTATCCAATAGTTTTGGGATTTTAATGAGATTAAAATTTCAAAAGGAATTATCTTGATAAAATTTTGTTTTAAAATAAAATATTTTCTATCTTAAATTGTGTAAGAGTTATCTAATACTTTTGGGATTTTAATGAGATTAAAATTTTAAAAGGAGTTATTTTTATAATTTTGTTTGTTTTAAAATAAAATATTTTAAAATGGATAAGAGTTATCCAATGGTTTTGAGATTTTAATAAGATTAAAATTTCAATTAAGCCCAAATTGAATTTTGAGAATTAAAATTAAATTAAAACAGCCCTTGATATCCATAATTAATTAAAATTTGATTAATTTAAATTACATTTTAATTAGGAAGCATGCAAATTAATATGTGATATTGTTATGTATGCTTGATGCTTGATTTGTATGTGATATGGATGATTGCATGGTGCATGGTTATGGGCCTAGGTTTACATGGGTTGTAATTTATTTAAATAAATTTAAATTGGGCCAGCTAGCCTTGATTTATTTGTAATTTATTTATGTAATAGTTACATAGATAAATTAGGATTATCTTATAAAATATACAACATTTGGAGCCAAGATGGTTCGGAGCTAAAGTGAACCAAGGTGATGCTTGAAAGGAAACCGAGGAGAAGGCATTTGGAAAAATAATGTATGTATCCCTAGGTTCTTTTGTAATAAAAAGGCCATAACCATGTCACGTTTAATTTTATGCTTTTACTTATATATGTTGATATATATGTCAGAAAAGCATGCTAGGTGAGATGGTAAAATTAAAAATCCTTCAAAATAAATATTAAGTCAAAGATAACAAATAAAGATGCCTTCCAATACGATGCATGTGAAAGAGACATTGTTCGGTATTGTGCTACTTTGGCTTAGTCAAGGCCATACCTAACTTAGGAATTCATATCGCATGAGATAATAGTTATCTCCAAGTGTGTTGGGTTAGACTTAACTACATCAAATTAAGGCATTGTCTCAGTCAAACCTAATAAGATTTAGAGGCATAGGTTGGGCTTTAACCCATATGATTAGTTAGAACAAGAGTTGTTCACCCAACTATCTAGGAGTTGCATGAGATGCAATTGACAAGAGTTGTCTACCTAAATAATCTCATTGGACGCATTAGCTCAACTAAAGTCATAATGGGACCAAATATAGATCTTGGCCCACTAGGAAGTCTAGGCGAAAAGGCTTCCCGAGTTGATAGTGAGGGCTATTAGCTTGAGGAAAATATTGGGAGCAATTCATTTAATTAAAAGACCATAATTAAATGATTTTAATCACAATGTTACTTACTTGCATATTTTATGATTGTAGAATTATCATGGCAAACAACAACTTATCCTTTCATTCTATCCTTGAGAAGGATAACAAGTTGGTTGGGGCAAACTTCTTAGATTGGTGCAAAAATTTGAGGATAGTCCTCACTTAGGAAAAGAAGTTATATCCCTACTTAACCCCGACAGAATGCTTCCACTACTAATAAACAAGCTTATCAAAAGTATTTGGATGATGCCACTTACGTGCAGTGCCTGATGTTAGCTTCCATGAGTTCTGAACTCCAGAAGTAACATGAGAATATGAAACCGTTTGATATGATTGAACATCTTAAGGAAATGTTCCAAGAGCAAGCACAACACGAACGTTATGAGGTGTCTAAGGCACTCTTCCAAGGCAAGATGGCTGAGGGAGCTTCGGTGCACACTTATGTACTTAATATGATTAGGTACATTGAGAGGTTGGAAGCATTGGGCTTCACCATGCATAAAGAGTTGTCAATTGATCTCATCCTCCAATCCTTACTAGATGGCTATAGTTCGTTTGTGTTGCACTACAACATGAACAATATGGAAAGACATTGGCAGAATTGCTCAACATGTTGAGAACTACTGAGCAAGACTTGAAGAAGTCAAGGCCTACTTATGTTATGGTGATTGACAAGACCAAATCCAAAGGCAAAGACAAGCCTAAAGGTAAGCCCGAGCCTAAGGGTGATAAGAAGGAAAAGGCTAAGAAGCTCAAGCCATCTAGTGGAGTTGCTAAGACAGGAAAGTGCTTCCATTGTGATAAGACTGGTCATTGGAAGTGAAATTGCATTGTATACCTTGAGGAGCTGAAGAAAAAGAAAGGAAGTGAGACTTCCACCTTAGGTATATATGTGATTGAGATAAATCTGTCTACTTCCTCATCTTAGGTATTAGATACTGGATGTGGTTCTCACATTTGCATGAATGTGCAGGGACTAACAAGGAGTAGAAAACTTGCCAAGAGCGAGGTGGTCCTACGAGTTGGAAATGGAACAACGGTTGTTGCATTAGTTGTAGGAACATTTAATTTATCATTGCCTTCATGCCTAATTCTAGAACTTGATAATTGTTATTATGTTCCAGCAATTGCCAAGAATATTATTTATGTTTCTTGTTTGGACAAGAAATGTTTTTCTTTTAAAATAATGAACAATAGTTGTTCAATTTACTTTAATGATATTTTCTATGGCAATGCTTCCATTATGAATGGATTGTATGTTCTAGATTTAGATAATCACATATATAGTGTTGATTCCAACAGGTTAAAGGGTAATGAGATTAACCTACATTCCTATGGCATTGTAAACTTGGTCACATAAACGAGAAACGCATATCTAAGCTCCACAAAGATAGACACTTAGATTCATTTGATTTTGAATCATATGATGTATGCGAATCTTGTTTGCTTGGTAAAATGACCAAGGCCCCTTTTACAAGAACAAGTGAAAGGGCTAGTGGTTTACTAGAGCTCATACATACAAATGTATGTGGCCCATTAACCACACAGGCTAGAGGAAGGTTCCAATACTTCATCACATTTACTGATGACTACAGTAGATATGGCTATGTGTATCTAATGAGACACAAGTCAGAATCTTTTGAAAAGTTCAAGGAATTCAAGGATGAAGTACAAAACCAGCTAGGTAAGAATATCAAGACACTCCAATCAGATTGCGGTGGAGAGTATTTGAGACTAAAATTTATATATAATCTAAAGGAGTGCGGAAAAGTTCCACAACTCACTCCACCTAGTACACCTGAATGGAATGGTGTATCTGAGAGGAGGAATTGGACCTTGTTAGACATGGTTCAATCCATGATGAGTATGTCTGACCTCCTTGTCTCCTTTTAGGGTTATGCTTTAGAGACAACAGCATTCACACTAAATCGTGTTCCTACTAAAGCTATTGAAAGGACACCACATGAGATGTGGACAGGAAAAAAGCCTAAACTATCTTTTCTAAAGATTTGAGGTTGTGAGGCTTATGTCAAAAGACAAGTCTAAGAAAAATTAGGACCCAAATCTAATAAAGGCATGTTTGTGGGAGACAAAAGGATACTATTTGTATAATCCCACAGAGCACAAAGTGTTTATGGCTTGGTACGGTGTCTTTCTAGAAAAAGGACTTCCTTTTTAGAAGAACTAATGGGAAGAAAATAGAGCTTAAAGAGGTTCAAGAACCACAAAATGTCACTGAACCTTTAATGGAATAGGAGCAAGTCCCACAAGATGTTGTGGAACAAGAAATAGCTCCAGAAACACAAGACTTGCGTAGGTCTAATAGGATACGTTGAGAGCCTGAGAAGCTTAACCTTCTCACCACTCAGCACGACGACGTATTGCTCATGGATAATGATCAGCCTACCACCTACGAAGAAGCAATTACAAGCTCAGATTCTAAGAAATGGCTTGAAGCCATGAAATCCGAAATGGACTCCATGTATACAAGCCAAGTATGGACCTTGGTTGATCCACCTGAAGGGGTAAAACCCATAGGGTGCAAGTGGGTCTTTAAAAAGAAAACTGACATGGATGGTAACGTGCATACCTATAAAGGCCAATTGGTGGCCAAAGGTTTCAAACAAAGGCATGGTATAGATTATGACGAAACCTTTCCATGAGTTGTAATGCTCAAGTCCATTCGGATTTTGCTTGCTATCGCTGCATACCATGATTATGAGATATGGCAGATGGAAGTTAAAACTGCATTCCTGAATGGAAACTTGTCAGAAGATGTGTATATGACACAACTTGACGATTTTATTACTCTTGAGAATGCCAACAAGGTATGCAAGCTTAAAAATCCATTTATGGATTAAAGCAAGCTTCTTGGAGCTGGAACATTCGTTTTGATGAGACAATCAAAGAGTTTGGCTTCATCAAGAACGAATATGAACCTTGTGTTTACAAAAGAGTTAGTGGGAGTGCTGGCATATTCCTAGTGTTTTATGTGGATGACATATTACTCATAAGAAATGACATTCTTATCCTACAATCTATCAAAACTTGCCTAGGGAATTGCTTCTCCATGAAAGACTTAGGAGAAGCAGCCTATATCCTTGGAATAAAGATCTATAAAGATAGATCGAGTAGGCTACTAGGTTTAAGTCAAAGTACATATATTGACAAAGTGTTGAAAAGGTTCAACATGGAAGAATCCAAGAAAGGATTCTTACCTATGTCACATGACATTTATCTCTCAAAGGACATGTGTCCTAAAACACAAGATGAGAGAGATAAAATGGCTAAGATTCCATATGCTTCAACTATTGAATCTATCATGTATGCCATGTTATGTACGAGGCTTGATGTCTCACATGCTTTAAGCATGGCGAGCAGGTATCAAGCTGACCCAGGTGAGCATAATTAGGTAGCAGTTAAGAACATCCTTAAGCACTTAAGAAGGACTAAGGATGTCTTCTTAGTCTATGGAGGAGAGAATGAGCTCATTGTAAATGGTTACACTGATGCTAGTTTCTAGTCAGATAAGGATAACTTTAAGTCACAATCTGGCTATGTGTTTTGCCTAAATGGTGGCACTATAAGTTGGAAGAGTTCAAAACAAGAGATAGTGGACGATTCTACAATAAAGGCTGAGTATATAGCGGCATTAGATGCAGCTAAGGAAGTTGTTTGGATCAAGAAGTCCATCATAGAACTTGGATGATCTCTAGCATTGCTAATCTAGTGGTACTCCATTGTGACAACAATGGAGCCATTGCACAAGCTAAGAAATCTCAGTCTCACCAGTGGTCCGAACAAATACTCAGGCCCTTCCATGATTAATTGGCTATAGTGCAAGTGGGAGAATGTTAGTGTATGCACTACGAGCCAATCAGATTTGGACTTGTATTACACTTATGACATTGTGATTGTTTATGTTATTTAATAATACATGGCGATTATTTATCATTATTGACTATATTTAATTTGATTAAGTCATAATCTAATGATAAAGTCCCTAGAATAGTGGATTCGTATCAAAGGAATCAAAGTAGTGACTTCGATAATGAGATCCTTATGATACAAAGAATACTATTCTTAAATATCTGTAGTCGTAGTATCACTGAGAAGGGACATCAGTGATACGGTAAGTTATAACATGTGTTAGATTCCTTTGGGTGACTGATCCATAAGTCATGGATATGGTGATATCCAGATCAACATATGGGTGAGCATTGTGAATGAATACACTGGATTGACCCATCTTGAGAACTCTATATGGATCATTACATTAAGTGTCATTAGATGTTCTCAAATGGCAATGGTATATGTGATCCTTAGACTTGAGATCACTATGGTATCCTATGTGTGGATTGGTGTACTTTGATGCTGGTAAACATAGCTCAATGAGGGTTACAAGTAAGACGGTAATTGGGTACATCATGAATCATATGAGGGTTGTGAGTGATCAAGATAGGATTTGTCCCTCTTGGTAACAAGAGTCTATATCTCAAGGACTCTCAATAGAGATTAATGATTGAAAAATCTATGGCCACAGTACAAATAAGATTTAAGATGAGATCTTGAATTCATTTGACTAAATCATTTATTTTGCGATTGAGAAACAATGTAGTTGAACTTTAATGGAGATGACACGTTCCATACTCTATGTTCAACTAAGATATTAGCTGACGAAAGGATCGAATTATACGATAATTGCTCATTAAAAGGTTGTCGTCAACTCAAGGACATTTTCATTACTTAGGTAGCCATGATGTATTGCTAAATGCCAATATTGGCTTGTGATTTATGAATGAGATTTTGAATCACTACCAACGTAATGGAAACCTAAAGGGTCACACACAATAAGAGTATGACCAAAACAAGGTAATTGGAGTTAGATCCATGTGATGAATCCTAGTACGAGTAGGATTCCTAGTGAGACTAGAATCTTGTTCCAACTAGAATTCAGGATTTAATTAATGGTAATTTTTGTCTGAGATTACTAAAAGGTATTTTGGTCTTTTTAATTATAATGAGATTATAATTATTAATTATTAATTTAATAATTCATAGGCAGACCAAATGATAATCCAAATGCATAACCAACTGGTTGTAGTGCAAGTGGGAGATTGTTAGAGTATGCCCTACGATTAATTGGATTTGGATTAAGTAATTTTAAAAAGCCCAAAAGATCCAATTTAGTTGGACCAAAGCTAAGGCCTTTTTAGGGTTTTGTTAAGAGGCACTATAAAAACAATATTAAGTCTAAAAGTTAGACCGAATATTTTTGATAGCCACTCTGCCTCTTGGAGCTAGCACTCTCAGAAAACAATTCTCTTCCTCCTCCTTTTGCTTCTTATCACATCATGTCTCAGGCAAAGGTCTTGTTTTGCATCCTACTCGTGTGGATACCGTTAGAGGGCTTCTCTCAGCTAGGAGTCTTGAGTTAACGATAAATCGAGGGCTGTTCATGGGTTGCCATATTCAAAAGTTGAACGTTCCTACACGAGTCACACCAAAATGGTTAGATTCTATCCTGAAAACAATCTTGTTACATGATCCTGGTGATTTTAGTTTTGTTGTTTTTCTAATCCGCTGCTTATTTTCATGTATGACATGATAAACTGAGACAACAAAACCTTACAACAATTTCGTTAACTACCTGTATTATGTTTTTATTGCTATTATTCTTTGATTTTAGGTTGCTCTTGCCCTCCACTTGGATTGATTGGTATTTTTCTTACGAGTGAACATTTCTTATATTTCTTGTTCAAATCTTATATGATTAGAAGTTTCTTGCTTGCGAGTGCATTTTAGTTATTTTTCTGACTCATATTTTTTTTTTATAATTTGTATCCATAGGACAATTTTGTTCTTTCACTTGCATTTTGCACAAATGAAAGAAGTAGTATTCTAGCCCTTATTTTATCTGTAAAGAAAGTTGTATTTTCTTAAAGTAATATTCCCAACAATTATTATTTTTTTCTTAATGCATTGGAAGAACATCAAGATGAAATTCACAGCAGTTTACTTGTTAGTAATGGTTGGTTTAAGAAGTTGTGATATGATATTATCTTTTTTGTTATAAGATGTAGAGTACATATTATCTTAAATCTTTTTTTTTTGTCATATAGTTGGTGTTTCAAGTTATATGCAGTTTTTTGGAGATAAAACTATGTAATGTTTGTCTTTGGGTATTAACATAGATGTTGGCCTTGTCATTGCTTGACATTTAATTCACTGCTTGTGTATGAAATATAGGAACTGTATATGTTTTCCTGTTTCATTATCCTATTTGACATTCCAAGATGCTTTTGAGTTTTTACTCTTTGAGGGCATTATAATTTGTGATATGTTGTTTGTCTTAGTGCAGCATACTGTGAATATAGATGTTAGGACAATGGAGTTGGTATGATTGCAAGTTTTTACAGTTTGAAGATTTCAATGGCTAGGTTTGCAGCTAGCCTTATTATGGCTTTCCATGTTTCTTGCTGTCCTTGAGGTCTTTTTTATGCAACTCTGTATTTTTCAAATCAATTTTTTTTGGGGACTTATTCATTTACATATTTCATTCTAAGTTATTTTGATCTTTATGTAAGTTTTTTTTTTTAATTTTGTTGTTGTTGTGGTATTATTATTATTATTATTATTATTATTATTATTATTATTATGATGGCAATAAGCTGGGAAATCAATGGAATAAATAAAACATATATATAATAATGAAACCTATAGACATGTCATGTATTATGTCTGCATCATGTGCATCTTATGAGAAAAGAAAAAAAATAAATATGTGTCCGATGATGAGAAGTTACGGAAATCACAAGTAATGATTCTTAACTGATATTTAGGTGAGAAAAGTTAACTAAATATTTCTAGAGTGTTGGAATATTTAGTGTAATTTTTCAATAATGTGAATTCTTGTTAAAAATAAAAATGAATGAAGTTTTTTTAAAAAAAAAAGAAAAATAACAATAAAAAAATACATATCCATTGTTTATTAGATGTCTGCATCCTACACATCACGTTAATTTCTGAAGTGAGCGTGAATCTTCCAAAAATGAGATTATATAGAAATCAGAAGTAGCAATTATTAAGAAATCTTTTTATAAGAATACTATTTCAAATATTATCAAAAGTATTGGAATATTTAATTTAAATTTCAATACATAAAGGTTCACATTCATTTTCGAAAAAAATAAAATTAAGTTTTCTATACAAAAATAAAAAGTGATTTTGAGAAAAGAACATAAAAATGGATCATAATTTATGACCATTTTATTAAAACTAAATGATGGCATATGATTAAAATGGTACCTTTTTTAACAGGCGTCGTGGGGGTGCTAATCCTTTCACACAGTAATCGTACTCCCGAACTTAACTTTGTTTTTACTGACTTAAAAATTGTTTTTTTAATAAAATTTAATTAATTTTGAGATTTTGTTAAAAAGATAAGTTCATAGGTGACTAATCACATCTAGTAAATAAAGACTAGTGATGACTCCCTTTTTTGTGTTTATAAAATTATCGAGCAGTCAAGTTCTTGAACAAAATTGTTACAACAAGCTTCATTAAGCATCAGCAAATAAACATGCAAATTGTATCAACCATTTATGTGCTTTATCTAATTCGGATATGATAAGTTAATATATCTAATAAATAAATTCATTTAATTTATCAAATCAAATTACAAAATTTCAAAAAAAATTAGCAATAATAAAATAAAATGAAAAGCTCTTTTTTTGTGAATTAAATATGTAAATGTAATGGCAAGTTACTTTGATTTTTTCATAAAATAAATATAATGAGAAGTAAAAATTAGCTAGTTAACCATTCATATCATTTGATATATTAAGGCCAAAAGTAGGTGTAGTTGTTTCAATTTGTTATGTTCATTTAGCAGATTAACAGTTGGGTACATTTAAGAAATTTGAAAAAAAAAAAAAAGAGACGGAATTAAAAAATACAAGAAGCCTTCAAGTTTTAAATTAAATCATTAAAATCTAATAAAAAATCAAAGTGATTTTTCAAAAAAATTCATTTTAGATTATGATTATAACATGAAATAAAAAAAAGTTGTATAACTGCATTTATTTGATTTGATTGATATGAATTGAAGCTTTAAATCTTTTCTTGCATATCTTAATTCATTTATTTCTTCTTTATTTTCTTTAAATTTCATAAATGTACCTAGCAGTGAACTCGCCAAATGTGTATAAAAAATCGGAGCAACTAAACCTAGATTCGATCTTGATGTATCAAATGATATGAATGGATGATTAGCTAAGGTCTACTTTTTATTATCGTTTTTTGTGAAAAAATCAAAGTAACTTAGCATTACATTCACATATCCAATTCACAAAAAGAATTTTTTTTTATTTTATTTAGTTATTTATTAATTTACTTAAAATTTTGTAATTCAATTTGATAAAGTGGACAAATTTATTTGTTAGATTTATTGCTTACGTATCCAAATTGGGTAAAAGCATATGATGCAAGATTCCTGCAATGGTTGAGAAATTTTGTGAGTTTATTTACCTAAACACTATATTATATCAACACTAAATTCTAAATTACATAGTACTTACTACTAAATTTAATTGTAACTTGTAACCAAAAAAAAAAATTTAATTGTAACTAATTTAATTACTAAAATTTACCTAAAAGTACCTAAACAATAAATTCTAAATTTTATAATATTTACTAATATATTTTATTATAAATAAATAATTTAATTACCAAATTTTATCCAAAATCACCTAAATACAATTTTATAATATTTATTTTTTTGGTGTAAACTATTAGGCGTTCCCATGCCACATTCGGTACAAGACTAATACCTGATTGTGTTGCATGGCGACACTAACTCAAGAGAATATGACTTGGTGAAGATTCAAATGCAGGATTTTCCGCTATAGATCATCCTTACTTAGAATCTCATTGGGGCTTTACATCACTAAACCAACTGTTTGGATTAATTTTATAATATTTTATTCTAAATTTTTTTGTAAATAATTTAATTAGTAAATTTTATCCAAAATTACCTAAACACTAAATTTATAATATTTTCTACTAAATTTTATTGAAAATAATTTAACTACTAAACTTTATCCAAAATCATATCACCACTAAATTACTTAATCTTTACTACTAAATTTTATTGTATATAATTTAACCACTAAATTTTATACAAAATTAGTCAAACAGTAAATTCTAAATTTTATAGTATTTACTACTAAATTTTATTGTAAATAATTTAATTACTAAATTATATCCAAAATTATATCAACGCTAACAACCCTAAAACACAAAATATTTTAAACCACAAATAACACTAAAACTTAACAACACTAAACCGACAACATAATCAATTACATTAACAATTATCCACAATCCATCAACTACAACCTTTGATATAAATTTAACTCAAATCAATATATTTAAACCAAATAATTTTTACAATAAATTAACTAAATCTATGAAAAAAAAATTTTATCCAACAATATCAAAGGCTGATGGAGAGATGAGGACCCACAAGACAATTGACTAATGGTCGGAAGAAGCCTGAATTCACGGCATAATGGTGGTGTTTTAGAGAGAGAGAGAGGGAGGAGTGGCGCAATAGAGGGAGAAAGTGAAGGAAGAATGAAGCTTGAAATTACTCATTGAATATATTCCATTGATAATCCATCGATATATTTTAATGAAGCAGTCATTTTTTTAAAAATATACGGTTCTGTTGGTATTGCGTCGGAAATCGTCGGTAAAGAAGCGTATTTTTTTTAAAAAAAATATTAAATAATTAAAAATGTGAGTGCTTAGATTCGAATTTAAGATTTACAGTATACCACAATTCATTTTTAATCACTAAATCAAGAGATCGTTGACAAGAAGCGTGTCTTTATTTTGATACCCCATCTCTTTTCTGACTATTTTTTAACGGAAAATACGTTGATAAGTTTGGCACCTTATATGGTCTACATTCTAGCCATTATTACCGACAATTTGCCGCTGAAAGAGTTTTTCGTCTATAATATCCGTTGATAATCCGATGACGGCTCATCAGTAAATATACTACAATTTTTCATTATTTAGAAATGGCTAAAAAATCAGTTCGTTCGTAATCTGTCTCCATTCTGTTGGTAAATTGTAGATGGAACTGTTCCGTTGGTAAATATCCATTGAAAAAAACCTTTTTTTAGTGAAAATTAAATTAGTATTTGACAAATTTAATACAAAAAGTATTTTAGAATGTTGAAAATTATTTAAGATAAATTTTGTATATTTTTAATAAATAAAAAATGAAATAATAAATTTTATTAAATTAAAGTAAAAGTTTTTAAGTGAAACAAATAAATATAACAAAAAATATTTTTGCTAATTAAAACAAAAATAAATGAAATAAATAATTAATGTGAGATAATATAATTTCGCTATAATATGTGAGTTATTAATGAAGAGTAAAGTGAAAATGTAAAAAGAAATATTAAATATATATTATTAAAATTAGCACTTCTTGAAAAAAATTTGATTTAAAATTTCTTCAAAATCCTCAAATCATCTTCTATATAATTAAATTTTTTAAAATTTTGAGAGTCAAACACGTTTCTGCTCCTACCATTCTACAATGATAAGTTTTTTCATAAGTGGCACTAGACATGGATATAATAGGTACAAGGAAGTTCAAGTTGAGAGAAGATTTGAACCATAAACTTTAATTTTCCTAACCACTAGCCCAAGACAAATTTTACAAAGAACTTTATTTAAGTCATACTATATAAATTTAATTTACTCTAACTATATATTATTGAAGTCATCTTTCATTGTTGATTTTTTTTTGTTCGAAAAAAGAACACAATACTTAATAAAACCATAATGATTTTGTCAAGTACAAACACACATCACATCCGTGCACACACAATTTTAATAACTATACAGTCCATTATTAATTCCGCAAGTCAGTAATTAATGCATGTATATCAATTAAATTTAATAATGATAAAATTAAAAACCTTTTTTTTTTTGCTATATTCCAATGATTTCTTTTATTTATTTATTTTATTTTAAAAAGTAGAAGTAAATACAAATAATAATCCTTAAGCATGAAACTCACGTAGCCTCTTCATCTCCATGCTTCACTTTCTTTCTTTTTCCCTTGCTTTCCTCCATTTTCTTCCATTCTTTTAATCAGAAAGAAAACCGTTTTGGTGGCCAAGGCTTAGGCTTGGCTTGCTTGCCAGTGTTAGCACTCATATGGACTGGTCTCATTTAGAGCTAGCCCAATTTCTTATTCATGGGAAAGGCCTAGGAGGAGGATAAATTTTGGCACTGTAATGCCCCGAACTGATCTTCAGGAATATAACTAAAGAAAACTGATGGTGCAATGAATGAACATAGAAATAATTTTTCTTTAAGATAATCCAACTAAACTTTAGATATCCAGGTACAACAACTCTTGAAACTTTTTGCAAACTAAATACATCGTCACCATGTATATGTCTAAGAAACAACAGCGGCCTAGTAAAGTGGACAGCATATTGAATTTTGGATTGCTTGTCTATTTACAGGTCACTTACTTTTTGTTTGTGAAAGTAAGAAACCATAGCTAGCTTGAAGAAGAAATGTTTGAATATATCCCTTTTTATCTGGTCTGGAAGTTGAGTGTCCTTATGCAGTAGGCAAACATGAAGGCAAAGAACACTGCAAAGCCAACCAAAACTGCAGCAACTGGCCCCATGAAGTCTGAATCATAGCCGTAATGGTCTTTAAGATACCCTTTAACAGTAGGGGGAGGACTTATGCCAGGTGCTCTAATGGTTTTTTCAATATCTCCAAACTGTGACACGATCAGTCCGTAAACTGTCCATGCCAACGGGCAAATCCAATAATACCAGATCCACCACTTGGGAATTCTCTGAAATTTCAACATGTAATGAATTTATATCAGCTTCGATTGATTAAAAAATGGTTAAAAACAGAATTGCTTGTGAAAGAAGTAAACTTACTGGTCTTGGAATAAAGAAGCCAGAGAAAAGATTAAAGAGTGAATAGAAGGCTGCAGCAAAAATGGCTGCTACTTGATGGTTTGGTGTGATGGAAACAGTCATCATTCCATAGTATGTGAAGTAAAGGAAGGAGAAGAAGTGGACAAAGAAGAACCAGAAGAACTTTGCTGCTGTCCATTGAAAGCCCACCATAGCATACACAATAAGTGTATAATATGTTGTTTGGAATAATATGTAAGGTATTTCACAGAACACCTGCATGCCATTAAATTAAAGTTCAATTATTTAGTAGTTAATGTACTGTAGGCCAGTCATTTATCTAAATTTTCATATAATGAGATAACATCAATGCATGTGACAAAACCCTTTCCCTCACCTGTGCAAGGGCATAAGGTAATGCAGAATACATCCCAGCTGCTCTTTCGCGATAGAACACTGTTCTTTCAATGGCCACTATTGGTTGAACTGTTGAGCAATTATTAATTCCGACAAACAAGACTGCACTATACATTGCTCCAATTATCATTAGAAGATCAGTTGTGGACTCCCTGAACCATTGAAAAAAGAAAAAAATGTACAGTCTGTAAGCCTTTGTTTTGTCTAGTACTGGATTATGTTGCAGACACAAAAGAAGAACGTGAGCATTGTAAGAGGAAATAGGTACTGACTTGTTACCACCGACTTGCCAGAAAATACTACCAAGCATGAGAGCAGAGACCAAAGTAAAGAAGTATCTGACAAGGTTATAATCTGGACTTCTCCAGTAAGTCCACCATTGCTTCCAAAGGCATGATTTGAATTGACCCCACGTGGCTTGTGAGTACTGAGTGGCAAAATAGAGGTCTTTAGCTCCTGGGGGTGGTGTGCTTAACTCATTAACTAATGCCTTGTTTCTCCTGTTCATTGATACATAAATTAGCCAAAGGAAAAAAGTAAAAATAAAAGGTAAACAGTTGAATTAGTATATCACGATTGCTTATGTTCTGACTTACTGAGACAAGGATGATGATTTATAGTGTTCTGCAAAGTCAATTCCAAGCCTTACTTCAGCAGCTACGGAGCTCACTTCTAGCATCCATGTAGCTGGATTGTACTTATCCTTAATTTTGGGGATTCCAGGAATTGACTGCAGTGGCAAATAAGAGGGGAATCAAATAATGCTTTCTTCTTTGAATTAATGTATTAGATATGGGAAATCTTGCTATAGTTACATACCTCAAAATATTCAATGATCTTGTGAGAATTCCGGCCTAATGGTCCTGAGTAAATCACTTGACCTCCTCTCTTCATCAGTAGCAACTCATCAAAGGATTCAAAGATATCAATACTAGGCTGATGAATGGTGCAGACAACTGTTCGTCCGGTGTCCACAGTGTTTCTGACAGTCCTCATGACAATGGCTGCTGCCCTTGCATCAAGGCCGGATGTTGGTTCATCCATGAAAATAATTGAGGGATTAGCAACAAGCTCTACTGCAATTGTCAACCTCTTTCTTTGTTCTGTTGACAGCCCTGTGACTCCTGGCAGCCCTACTATGGCATCCTTGAGATTGTCTAA
Source organism: Heritiera littoralis (assembly GCA_031772115.1). Taxonomy (NCBI): domain Eukaryota; kingdom Viridiplantae; phylum Streptophyta; class Magnoliopsida; order Malvales; family Malvaceae; genus Heritiera; species Heritiera littoralis. Next base: position 6,879,955 of record JAPDPK010000025.1, on the reverse strand, counting down.
TTCTACCAGTTCCATCACTTCATCCACAAAAATCTAAAAGATAACAGCAAATAGTGTTTAGTGCCTAAATTAAATAACAAATGTTATGCTTTATTTCACTGAAAATTACACAAATCAGACTTTTTACCATCTTTTCCTCATTGCTGACTTCTTCAGGAAGCCGTAGGAAAGCTGAGTAAATTAATGATTCTCTTATGGTAACTTGGGGTGAGTGAATATCATTTTGCTCACAGTATCCAGAAATTCTTGCAAAAGTTTCTTGTTTCTTGGGGTATCCGGATATTCTGATATCACCTTCGATATATCCACCAGTCTTTCTTCCTGCTAAAACATCCATCAATGTTGTCTTCCCAGCACCACTTACTCCCATCAGTGCAGTCAACACTCCAGGTCTAAATGCACCTGTTACTCCTCGAAGTAGTTGTAACCTGTCCTCTGCAACTCCTTGTGCCTTCATTTCCTGTTTAAATACTTGAGATTTTTAAAATCATGCTCTATGCCTATGGTAACAATTATAAGGTTTATGAATCTATTTTGCTTTTCTTTTGGGCGATCTGCAAACTGCCATGTTAATTATGTAGAAATAAGAGTTGCAGAGAGTGGAAAAGGGATCTTACCGGTGGCATATCAACATAGTAATTGACAGTGTCAAAGGACATTGCTAGAGCTGTGAAGGGAAGAACCATTCCTCTCTTGGGAGCAACACCATTGGCAGCGTCAATTGAGGAATCATTCCTGCTCATTCCAGGATTGGTGCGACTGCTCATCCTCCGAATTGCCATTTCTCCTAAAAGATTTCATTTGATATGAATATCGAGTTAAGAGAGAAAACAAGATCTAAGCATTCCATTTGGTTATGTTACTTACTTGAATTGTTTGCATCTGCAGAAGACAGGGATCGATGGAATGAATTTTTGCTCGATTTTGGTCTCCTTAACCTTGGTTCTTCCTTGGAACCATCAGGGTAAGCCTCCAGCTCTTCTGCTGTTTCCTCAGAAATTACGGCCTGTGGCTTTCCAAGGGCTATTGTGCCAACCACAAAAATGTACAAGATTAGCTTCCTGAAGAAAGATACTGATAGGATAGGCAAGAAGAAGAGCACTTGAGTTTAAAACTTACGGTTTAAGTACATGAGAGCAAAGGTGAAGAGAATGTTGAAGAGCACGGTGAACCCTAAAAGAGCACCTGCACCAATCCAATACCAGTTTCCATCAGTGGGAACATCAAAGTTCCTGAGCACTTGTACCCCCAAACTCGTGACATTGTCTGAAGCCTGCATTAGAGACGAAGTTTCAGCTCGTAACTTGTTTTCTTTTAAAGGGAAACCTTTTTGTAAAATTGAACCAATTGATATATTTTGTTTGTTGCTGAAAAAGAAAGCTGAATAACGTACCCGCTCGTTCATCCACCTTGGAGCCGTTAATTCATTCACAGTAAAGGCATTGTAACCATAAGTCAAAGGTGAAACCCAGTAACCCCACTCCCACCATTTTGGAATTTGATCTGTCAAAATAAAGCAACTCTTTATATTCGCTTTTTTTTTTTTCACTAATGTTAATTTTGTATGGTTTTATGCTTACTTTTAGGAATGATGAAGCCTCCCAGCAGGAACACAAGGAGAAGAGTGAGAACCCCACCAGTGTTGGCTATGATCATTGATCTGCATAGTCCAGAAATGAGCCTGAAGAGCCCAGCAGCCATTTGTTGTATTAAGAACACCAACAAAAAGTGCTTGAAAAACCTGGCAATAGGTTTTAAGGGTTGAACAGTTAATACTAATCTCATCAAGCTGCTATTAACTTGTTGCTCAAGTAAGAAAAAGCTCAGATCATGTCAATATATTGATGCGATTCAATTTACCTGCTAGCCTCAGGTGCAAATCCCATAGTATAGTATGTTACAACTATCCAAACAGTGGATTCCAAAATGGATATCGGAACCCGGAGCAGGAAAGTGGGCAGAGTAAAAGTCCAGACAGGGTGGAATAAGAGGTCCCTTTGCTTGTAGAACACAGGAAGCCTACTGATCATAAGGGAGAGCTCAGCGAAACTATTGAACATGTTTATGATCATTGCGAATAGAAGTGCACCGACATAGATTGCCCCATTCTCCTCATTCCTAGTTTTGAATTTGGTCCTCAAAAACACGGTGGACCCGATTATTGCCACAATGATAATTTGGACTGTCTTGAACACGTAAATAAATGAATTCCTCTTGATCAATAGCCATTCTTTGTCCCAGCAGGCCTTGAGAAGTTCCATTTTGGAGACTGGGTATTTTTCGAAGGCCAATGCAGCGTTATGGCCAGTTGACTTGTCGAAACGTACAGAGAGTTCATTCTCAAGCCGCAAACCAACATGGAAGCGCTTAAACCTGTTTGCAAATTCAGTCACCGTAATGTATCTGTATGGCTTGCTTCTATCTGCCCAGTATTGCTCTTGGTCCTTCTTTGAGGTAACCTGTCACGGTTTCAGTAGCTTGTCAGGTCAGCCTATGTTGCACAATTTATTTTTAGGATAATTATTCAATGTATTATCAGTGAAGTTTTTTAATTATACAACATGTCTTATTTTATTTATTTTTTATTTTTTTAATATTTAAAAAAATATATATCATCATCTTGATTTTGTTTGTAAAATAAAAAAATTTCACTAATAGTATATTAGATTTTAATCATTATTTTTATGACTTGTCAACATTGGAAGGAATGACTTGTTCAGAGAATTTGCATTGTGAAACTATCAATGATTATTTATTTACCTCTTGCAAGAAGTCAGCGGTTCCTTTCCTTTCGGGACATTTGAAACCGCAACTCTCAAAGAACTCAACAATGTGCTCTCGTGGACCCTGATAGACAATTTGGCCCTCTGATAAGAGGATGATATCATCAAAGAGATCGAAAGTCTCGGGAGCAGGCTGGAGAAGGGACATCAAGATTGTGGCCTCTGTTAGGTGCACAATCTGCTGTAAGCACTTCACTATCTGGTATGTCGTGGAACTATCCAGACCCGTTGATATTTCATCCATGTATAGTGTCTTGGTAGGACCAACAATCATCTCACCTATGATTAATCAAATTATTAGTACATTATTATAAAACATAGTTGTCAAAGAGACTCGAGACTGATACATAAGACAAACCGGATTATTAAGAAAGATAAACTTGTCTTAATTAAAAAGCTCCATTTTGTACCAAACTATTAACGTATTCTTAAACTTTTGTCTTGGAAATAAGCTATATTTCCATAGCCAATCCAAGGGAGGGTTGGTGGGAGATCAACTTCGGGACTTGGTCAATCTGTTGTTGAAAGTGGGTTTTCAACGTTTTCACATGCACCTTTAGGCACAAACGGTGGAGTGTGGACTGGAAGCAAATGGTTTAACTACTTACCCATTTTTTTAATGATAGAAATTCCTAAGTAAAACAAAGTTATGGACCAAAGCAATTAACCTGTTGTTACTCGTTTCTTTTGTCCTCCGGAAATTCCACGTTGCATCTCATCTCCAACAATGATGTCCTTGCATATGTCAAGCCCCAAAATCTGACAAATTCAACCGAAAACAATAGTATGACGTTAGAAAAGCTAGGACATTTAATAATTTATCCATCTCCATCTTTGTTGCAATGATTGGTGACTACTTCTCAACTATAATGTTTGTCAACGTAAAGAGTGATTGGGCAGAACCATTTTCTTTAACTTTGGGAAATTGGGTGTTTGGGAAAATTCATTTTCTTAATAAAAAAATTTGTTCAGCAGCAGGCGCGTAGGGGCATATAATTGGTTACAGTAAGGAGAAATCTTTGACTAAGAGATTCTAAAATATGAGAAGCATTGGGAGCAGAACTTGTTTGATTTGGTTGAACCTCATTTGCCAGAAAAGTCAAAAAGACTATTTTATATATATATATATATATATATATATATATATATATAGATATAGATATATAGTAGTAAGAATTGGTAAGAACTAAGAAGAGAATTTTTCAATCCGAATATGAATATCCTAAGAAATATTCCTGCAGGCTGCAGTGAAAAGAAGAAGGTAGAAAGACATTTTTATCCGAACAACTTACTTTGAGAGTGTAATCAGTAATAAGGCTGCTTTCAACTCCTTCCACGGCAGTTGCCTAGAAATTCAAATTGGAAAGCATGTGAATCATATATGAAAAGAAAGTAAACCTAACACGTTAGCAAAATCAGAAAGAGTTTAATAAATGTGAATGCCAAATATTTGCCTGCGTAAAATTGTTGAATTTATGGTTTTGTTTACCTTCATGAAAAGGTCTACATCAGCTTCTGGTAAAATTCCCGCATCCTTTTCCCTTTTAGCAAGCTCATTCAGGAGATCTATGAAAATAAAACATTTCAATTTTCAAAAAATCATCAACCAAACCATAAGCAATTGTACTTAATTATGATCAATTATGTTATAATTTTACCGTATCGAGTCCCAACACCCTGGCATCTTGCTGAGAAATCTAAGGTTTCTTTCACAGTCATTTCTCCGATATGAACATCGTTTTGGCTGATGTATGCAGAGGTCTTTCTTGGAACAAATTCATTAAGTTTATAACCATTGTACGTTACTTCTCCTTTAACCTGTTCCGTTACAGAAAAATCAGCCATGTTTTTTCTGATTTGTTGAACTTTCTGTTATTGACTAGATAAAAATTTTATGTAATAAAAAAAAAAATATTGATTGCAACTAACACGTAAGCTCGAGTCCAACTTGCCGGCCAACGCCAGTAAAAGGGTTGTTTTCCCAGAAGAAGGTGGGCCTAGTAAGAGTGTCATCCTATAAAAAAAAGTTAAATTATCGATATCTATGCTGTAATAAAGACAAAAGATAAATGAAACCGCGTTAGGAAGAAACTCGAGGTGTTTAAGTTATTATACCTTGATGGTTTAATAATCCCAGAGGCATCTTTAAGAATGGTGAGATTTGTTGTCTTGGCAAGTCTGATTCCAACCGTGCCAAGAACTGATTCTGCCATGTTTCTGGCGACGTTTGGAAGCGTAGGAAGTGCTCTGCTGCCAACGTAGCAGTCGGCTTCTATGGTCAAGTGCTCAAACCTAACTTCTACAGATGGAAGTTGAATTCCAACCCTGTGATCACAGGAAAATAGGGTCATAATTAATTATGAGAGAAGAGCAGAATAATACCAAGATTTTAATTCTTACAGATATAAATTAAGTTAAGAATGATGTTTAATTTAGTATTAATTTAATTAAATGGTGCTGAAATTGCATTATTATTATTATTATTATTATTATTATTATTATTATTATTATTATTATTATTATTATTATTATTCAGCTTTGTACTTAATTATAATTGTTCTAGAAAGAGAATAGCAAAAATGAGATATGATTCCTTCCCACCACAAATTAGATGTAAAAAATTCTTCTATTAATTTAATTTGTTTGGCTTTCAATGAGAAAATGACCGACTAAAGTAAGTTTCAGCAAGTATACAAAAAAGCTGTTTACTGTCGTTTCAGAAATAAAAATTGACAGAGAATATATAAAATTCAGATAGCTCAACAGAACCAACAACCAATGCAAGACTTAGAGGCTGTTTCGAAACATTCATTGAGAGAAAAATCGTAATTCTGGTGTTTTCACACCATCAAAGTGAAAAGCGAGAAATTTGTCAATGACAATGAGTAAAAAGACCAAGACTTACTTATCGATCCTGTTTCTAAACTTCTTCAAGAACCTCTCATTGTCTTCCTCCGCAACCTTGAAGAGCATGTCGATGAACTTTTGTCTGTCGTTCATGTCAAGCTTTGTAACATCAACCGCTCTATGTTCCACCTTGTTTCCAACAATTTCATGGTCCACAAAGGATTGCATGATGCTTGTTCTCAGCCGATCATATGTCGGTAGCTTCTCGATGGCAGCCCATTTTAGAGCTTCTTCATCTTCATCCACACGGCTACTTCTCCTGGAGTGCTTGGAACTTGAAAAGACATCTTCCATATGCCAGCTACTCCTGCTTAGGCTCCTGCCGATGCTGCTATGGCCCGTCCGTCTGCTAGGATTTCGTGCTCTTTCTAGCCCGTCCATGTTTTCCTTTCTTCTTTTTTCCTGGATTTTTATTCTAGAGGAAATGGAACAATACCCATATCATAAAGAAAAGAGAGTTAGAATCTATAAGTTCTAGAAAATTATGGAAGGCTATAAGAAGTTACCGTAAAAGAGCTAAAGAAAAAAAAAATCTGGGAATTGCAAGAAAGCACTCACTCTCTATGAAAAGCCAAACCCAATTTACTTAATTCCTGAGAAGAAGAATAGAGATTGATTTTTTGGGGTTTTTTCTGATCACTTTGCTGCACTTTTGGCTCCAAGAAATCAAGAAAAAGTGCTCTCACTCTCTTCTCGCTTTCTCACCTTCTTCTGTTGTAAGGTGAATAGAGAAGTAGTGCAAGTCCTATCCAGAGTGAATGGGAATATTTATACATGCAAGTCAGAGGTGGAGGGAAAAGAGAGGAGAGAGAGGTTAGTGTGCTAAGGTGGGGTTTGTTGGCGGATTATTTTTCTTTTTTATTATCTTTGATTAAGTTGAATAGTATTCAAACATGATAGGCCCCGTCAGCCTTATACAGCCCCCCTTGCACTCCCATGAAACACGGTCAATTGCGGGTGTTTTCATTGCTCATTGCCGTTTGTCTGTTTCAACAAATATTATTCAATTTTCTTAGGTTTTAGAATCTAGTGATTTTTTTTTGATATTTTGAATATATAATATTTTTATTTTGGCTAAAGCTCGTGGACGGTTGGACCAAGGGTTTCAATTTAGGAAAAAATTTACTTGTTTAAAAATGCTATAGCACTTGTTAATCAATTGTATCACTATTATTCGCGAATATTCACACGTTTAATTTGTTGTTTCGATTAGACTGTAGTTAGATTAGATATTAGTCAATATCGAATTTTGGTTATATACTATACTTCAATTTCATTGAATTTCATCATTTTTGTAAAATAAAATAACAAAATTCATGAAAATTTACTATTAGTATTAATAAAATATTTAATGAAGTATTTTAACTCCATATTATTTTTTGTTTAAAAATCAATGAATTAAAAATATAATAAATAAAATTTACCATTTACATATATATAATGATAAAATTTAATATTGAATCATAATATAACCACAAATTTCATCTTAATCTCTAAATAAATCAATCCAAACCCAAATGTCATCTTAACCACTATAAAAATCAAGCCAACCCAAGAATATGCAAACCGTTACAAAGACAGCATCAAAGCAAGTGTCCAAAAGACTATAGTTATTCAAAGCTAGTGAACTCAAAATGGATTGTCTAAACGTTGCAATCCAAGGAGAAAAAAAAATAAACACACTACCATGAAGAAAAATTATTGGATATTTGCCAATTGCTTTTGAAAGTTGAAGTGAGAGGGGATTACAATTAGAGCTGGTTAGTGCGCTACAACTTCGCTGGTTGGCGAAGTCATGACAGGGGCCTTTTTTTTCCCTTTTCATATTCTTTCAGCATTAAGGCGGGACCCTCCTTTTTCTTAATAAAATCAGTAAATTAGAACACCTTTGAAGACCATTCCAAACAAGGGTTTTGGAAGATTTTCACGGGTCAAACAATGGAGGACCGAAAGAACTTGTTTGTTTGTACGCTATTTCTTGCTCCAAACGGACTCTGTGGATTGAATCAGAAAATTATCCTGGTGTATGTTATCTGGCATCCTAGCCGGAGTAATAGAGTTTTTTTTTTTTGGTTATTAAAAGCAATTTATAATCTTCATATATAGTAAGATCACTTAAATAGCCAAATATACTTTCAACTTTTTTGCATAATATGTGTATAAGTTCTTAATATTTTATTTCATAAAAATCAGTCTATAATATTTTATTTTACGGTGAATAAACTTTAAAATTTTCAAAATCATGTAATTAAGTTCAAATTTGTTAAATGGCATTAACTTCTGTTAATATTGCATACATAGCATACCACATGATAATCAATTAAGCTATCCATCTCAGCTTTCACATAAGATGTCCAAGCGAGGTTAGTGTCATTTAACAGATATAAACTTAATTGCATAATTTTGAAATGTTTAGGGATTATTTATAGTAAAAAAAAATTTATGCACTGTTTTTCATGCGACAAAACATTGAGGGTTTATATCTATTTTATGTAAAAGGTTAAGAGTACATTTGGCTATTAAGCCTTTTTCTTGTAATTAAAAAATGTACGATCACAATTGAATTTTGTCACTAATTTTACTTTCGTCGCTTATTATTATTGCTAATTTTTGGACATATAATAATAAAATTGATGAAATTTATTCATTTATATTAATAAAATATTATGTGAAACATTTAATTTTATTATTTTTGTCAAAAAATAACCAAATTATAAATATAATGAAAAAAGGGTTTGTATATGATGCACTGACAGTGTATAATTTCTATACACTATCAATATATCAGAAGTTGACACTTCATCAATTGTCAAATTAAAAAATATGCCAAGCCCTTAAAAAAATTAAATAAATTTTTTAAATTTGCTTATAAGGGCTCATTGATGAGGTGTCAACCTCTTATGCATTGATAGTGTATAGAAACTATACACTGTCAATACATCATATATAAATCCTTGAAAAAATTACCTATTTAAATATATGTTTATATATGATGCACTGACAATGTATAATTTTTATACATCGTTAATGGATCATAGATTGACACTTGTTAATATGCAAACTAAAAACATGCCAAGCCTTTAAAAATAAATATAAATAAATATTTTACAATTTACTCAGAGGCTTATTGATGAGTGTCAACCTCTTATGCACTGACAGTGGATAAGGATTATACACTGTTAGTGCGTCATATGCAAATCCTTAAAATATTATGGAAAATATTTTAATTTTATTATTTTTTCAAAAATCATAAAATTAAAAAGATAATAACAAAATTCAATATTAAATTAGAATGCACTAAAATTTTTCGTCTTAGTCTCCTAAATGTTAGCTGCTTGTTTCATAAATTGATGGATTATTTATTAATTTTTTAATTCAACAAGAATTTTCCACGCATGATGAAAAAAAAAAAAGCAACGGTCTTTCACAGCAAAGATTGGATATTCACTCTTGTATCACGTTTTCAATGGGGATGAAATCATCATCATCACCGCAATTTCGGAGACGTTTTCAAAAGCAAAATAAAAATAGGAACAAATGAGAAGCTACCTTTTTGCTTGATTGCTACTTTAAAAAATCATATTGCAAATTAGACTATTGTCAAAAACGTAAGTCTCTATACAAAAAATTGTATTATTGCCCCTCAGTGTGACCTCAGAATGAAAATTGAAAGAAGTGGCATGTGAAAAATCCAAAACAAATGTAGAGTTATCCCTGGAATTGTTGACTTTTTTTTTTTTGAAACTAAAACATCAGATTTAGAAGAAAGCTACAATGCTGAGTCCAGACTTTAGATTTATAAAACTCTTATATCTTAAAATCGAAGATATAATTATTTAATTTAATATTCAAAATTCTTTTAATTTGTTTTTTCTTCGAAATGTCAGCAGAATGTCCATTACTGCAAACACATAAGTATGGCGGTTTCAACCTAATTATTAATGGGAGTATCGTACGAGAAAAAGTGTGTTTCATAAGTACAAAGCACCGAATCGAAAAAAATTTCCGAAATACTTTTGTTTGAAAAGCTAATTTTATAAATAGAAGTCTTCAGAAAAAGAAGGCAAAGTGGAGCAACACGAAACCTGAGAGGAATAAGTAAACAATCCTTGGATGAGGTTCCCAAAACTTTTTATAAGTTGCTATTAAAGGACTAATTAGGATGCTTTCCATTTCTTTCTTTTTTTAATGCATTTGATTTACAATTGACATTGGTTGTGGTGGGAGAGAGAGAAAATAAAAACAAGACCAAATCTAGGGGCTACCAAAGTAAAAGGATGTAATGTTTGGGTAAACCTTCCATATTCGTGTAAGAGAAAAAGGTTGATTTATCTGCTATTTTCATATAGTTTTAGTGAAAACATAGTATATAGCATGTCATAGACTCATTACTCTTAAGTTTTTCATTTCAATTTTTTTAATCCTTTAATTAAAAGCATTTTGTTTCGCATTCGTTTATTGCATAAAGCCATTTACTGCTAAAGGTCATTAAAAGATATTGTTGACACCTAATTTTGCCCCTTTTTGTTATATTACTATTATTATTATTATTATTTGTTTATATTTATTTTTATTATTTGGTTTTCTTTATTATTATTATTATTATTATTATTATTATTATTAATTGTGTTATTATTATTACCTATTATTATTATTATTATTATTATTATTATTATTATTATTATTATTATTATATTTCTTTTTGTTGTTTTTTGGTTTTTTCAGTCCAATCAATCACCACCAGCTCCTGCCACCGGTAGGTCTGCCACTGCCAACCGCCCAAATCCTTCTCCCCAGGCAGTCCCATCCCCACCGGTTAGCCTCTGCCTACACACTTCCTTCTAAAAGCCAAACCATACACAACCAGCAGAGGGGGGAGCCTCAACCAAAAAAAAAAAACCCGGAAAAATCCCTTACTCTCATCACCTCTACCTCGGTCGAGAGTATCACCATCATCGCTCACCCGAGACCCTTTTTTTTTTCCCTCAACCATCACCCAGGAACCAAACCCTCACCGAGCATCACCACTCACCCTCGCCCGAAAGTCAACATACACACCACCTCACCATCAAGCCATCCCAAGACCATTTAACCAACCCCAAACCCGAGAGCCAAAAACCAGATCTGAAAACCTGCAAAAAAAACACACACAAAAACCACAAGCAAACCACAGCCACAACCAGATCTAAAACAAAAAAAAACCAAAAAAAAACAACAAAAAAAACACACGAAAAAAGGGGAAAGGGCTTTCGGTGGAGTTAGATCTAGGTGGTTAGAGAGTTTTTTTTTTGTGAAACGGTGGCCGGATTTAGATTTAGGAGGTTGCAAGCTTTCAGAAAAGGGTGAACTTTTTGATTTTTGGCCACCGGAGACGGCGGTCAACGGCGGCCGGCGGCGAACTAGGCGGCGGAGGAAGGCAGCCGGAAATCGCCTAACCGGGGGAAGCTCTGAAAATTTTTTAGAAAAAAAAGGAAAAAGTGAAGAAGAAAAAAAAAAGGGAGGCTTTTATAGAAAACGAACGACCCGCGCGTGGACCCGGATCCGACCCGGGATCCGCGCGCCCGACCCGCCAGTGAAGCAGATCCGCGTGCGCCCTTGCCGACCCGACCCGGGACCCGCTCGCTGACCCGCGAAGGGAGACCCTGCCGCTCCGCCCGTTTTGCCGATCCGACCCGTTCCTTGATCCAGCCCGACCCGCGTCTGATTGGGTCCAGGAAGCTTTTGAGAATTGGGCCCAATACTAGCTTCAAGCCCATTCCGATTTGGGCTTCACTTTGGGTATAATTGTTTTTCTTTTATTATTTTTTTTTATATTATTATTATTATTATTATTATTATTATTGTTATTGTGGTGTTTTATTATTATTGTTATTATTATTATTATTATTTTTAATGCTTGTTGTAAAATAAAAGTTTTTTAAAATTTTTTTATTTGCTTTTTCATTAATTAGAAAATGTATTTAAAATAATGAAATTTAAATTTGAAAATAATAAATTTTAAATTTAATTAAATAAAATTCCGATGATGGGATGCTACGGAAGTCACAAGTAGTGATTCTTAGCTGATCCCTAGGTGAGAAGAGTCGTACTAGATGTTGCCAAAAGTATTGGAATATTTAGTATGATTTTTCAATAATTTAATATTTTAATTAAAAATAAAAACAAATTTTTTAAAAAGAAAATAGAAAAAGGAAATAAATAATAAAATTTAAATTAAATTAAATGAAGTCCGATGATGGGACGTTATGGAAGTCACAAGTAGTGATTCCTTAACTGATCCCTAGGTGAGAAGAATCGTACTAAATATTGCCAAAAGTATTGGAATATTTAGTATAATTTTTCAATAATTTAAATTTTTACTAAAAATGAAAATGAATAAGTTTTGTTAAAAATAAAGAAATATAAATGAATCAACAAATAAATAAGGAAATTTGAAATTAAAAATTCATTTGCATCATATATTATTTGTTTGCATCATATGCATCCATTTAATTTCGAAGCAAGTGTGAATTTTCCGAGGATGAGATTCTATAGAAGTCACAAGTAGTGATTCTTAAGAAATCTCTAGGTGAGGAAAATTATTTCAAATGCTGCCAAAAGTATTGGAGTATTTGATTTAATTATTCAATACAAAAAGGTTCACATTTACTTTCGAAAAATAAAGTAAACCAAAATAAAGTTACAAATAAAAAATGATTTTTAATAAAAAGATTGAAATAAAAAGGAATTATTTTTAAATATTAAGATAAGACCATTTTATTAAAACCAAAGGATAACACATGATTATTATGGTACCGTTTTTTAACGGGCGTCGTGGGGGTGCTAATCCTTCCCCACGCGTAACCGTACCCCCGAACCCAACCTCGTTTTCGCAGACCAAAATTGTCTTTTTAATGAAACTTAATTAATTTTGAGATTTTGTTGAAAAGATAAATATTTTTAGGTGGCCAATCACACCTAGACAAAAAAGATTGGTGGCGACTCCCACTTTTGTTTTTTTAAACGTTTTTCTAAAATCGTCGAGCGCGAAGCCGTTACGACAGCTTGGCGACTCCACTGGGGAAGCTTTTTGAGGGTCAAGCCATTCATTAATCATGTGTTATCCAAAGTTTTAATTTAATAGTCTTGATTGATATTTAAACTTAATTCACTTGGATTTTGAACATAATTTTGTTTGCATTTGCATTTTATGTTATTTATTTTATGTTTCATATTTGTATATATTTGTTGTTAATAAATTGTTGAGGCATTTAGGATAGGGGTAATAATTTAATTTGAGTCTAACGTGTTCCTTCATACACACACTTGCACTTGCATCTGCATAACATGAGCTCTATACCCGGGTTCAGTCCTTCTTAGGAGGGAGTAGAGTACCTTTGCTCTCGTGAGGTAATCACCTCCGCAATGGCAATCGAAATACTCCCACTCAAATTAAATCTTACTAGTCCAGTGTGGATGACAGTGAGATAATTTGGGAACCTTTTTGACCTTTTAGAGACCTAAATCCAGCATGTAAAAGGCCTTAAGAAGCTAATTCTAGCTAGAGCCATGTCCAATTTTTGTAGAAATTATCCCGAAATTAGGACACATGAGGGAACATTATACTACTTTTTTCATATCATAACTCTGATAATTTTCAAATTCATGTTTTTTTTAAAAAAAAAATAATAATAAAATAAAAATCAAGAGATTTTTTTTCTTCTTTTTGTCATTTTCAAAATAAAATTTTACAAGTTTACAATAAAAAAAAAAGAAAAAAGAAAACAAAGTTTTTTTTTTCTTTTTAACATGGAAATATTCTTTGTTCTCTGGTGCTATTTGAAAGAAGGTAATAATAATGTGTGTATATATATTTTTGAAATTTATGCATAGTTAAAAAATAAAAAAAAGGGAAAAGAAATTTTTAGATGAAAATAAAAGGTAAGGGCATTGTCACATTCTTTTAAAAATAGATTAAATAAAAAGGGAAATTAAAGAAAATAAATTGTGGTGTGAAAATAAGAAAAGAAAAAAGAAAATTTATTCCTTAAAAAAAAAAGGAGGAGAAATAATCAAAGTTTAAAATAAAAAAGGAAAGAAAAAAGAATTCATTGAATTTAAATGAGAAAAAAATTTTTGATTCTTTTATTCTTAAATTTTAGCATAACATATCTCATTACATTAATGCATTCACATAACATAATAAGGAGAGTATTTGTCTTTTTGGAATAAAAGAAGTTAAAGATATGGGAGATCAATTAGAAAGTAGACTATTTTGAAGAATAATCGAGGGGAGTTTGGACAGGATATACAGGAGATGAAAGAGAAGCTAGTTAAGATTATGAAGTTGCTTGAAAGTTTTGGAGGGACTAAAATGGTTCATTTTCAAGGATCGCTATCGTTTCCAGAACGACTACGTGTCGAATCATTAGCAAATGGAGACCAATTGACTTGTCATATAAGAAGAAAGGACTGATTGATGCAAAGTCCTCGATTTAAGGGAGGTGGCTACGAAATTTTTTATAGGTTTGCATTCACTTCTTTCATATGTGCATAACATGATTTTGGCAGAAAATAATAAGGCTAACAATAACTGTTTCCTTAAAGAAAAAAATATAAAAAAAAAGGGGGAAGAGAGAAAGAAAAATAGTGGATCAAAACAAAGGAATGGACAAATGACAATTTTCAGTTTATAATTTCCCTTTTTGCTTTTTTAGTATACAGCTCGTGATACTCTGAAATAACAACAGAGTTGAATTTTCTTTTTATTTCACAATTTCCATACAATAAAAGCATCACATTAGCATGGCAAGCATGACATCTAATTTTAGGTTGTGACGGATTCGGTGTAGATACAGCTCGATCATCGAAAAACTTCGGAGATAATTTTGGACCATGGAAGAGACAGAAACGAGTCGAATGGAAAGGATGGAAAAAGCTCAACAAGAAATGAGAGAGCAATTGTCACAGATGGCAGGTTTGTGGGAAAAGCTGAACAATGGAAAAATGGGAGAATTAGCTACTCAAGAGGGGCATCAGTTGCGAAATGCTGAGAATTCTTTTTGTCCAATTAACAACGGCTCACGAGAAACCCAATCATCTCAAGAGCCACAAGCAAATCCCACCGAGGGTTATGTGTGCCCTAATATGCCGTCTGCAGTCGACCCTAGTCAATTTCAAGGGCACGCAACTCTCACCATGAACCCCCTCGAACCAATTCGTGTTGCCAATCTGCATAGCCACAAAGAGCAAGGGATGCCACAAGTGGAAGGAGGCTCAAGTTCCCAACAAAAGATAGAGCTTATAGAAGAAAGGCTTCGGATCGTTGAAGGAATGGATTTTCATGGATCTTTAAATGCTGCCGGATTATGCTTAGTACCTGGTGTGGTCATTCCGTCAAAGTTTAGAGCTCCAGAATTTGAAAAATATGATGGGACCACTTGTCCAAAGGCCCATATCACTATGTACTGTAGAAAGATGGCAGCGCATGTGCATGATGACAAGCTGTTGATCCATGTTTTCCAAGACAGCCTTAAAGGATCTGCTGCTAGGTGGTATACACAACTGGGCAAGGCCGATATTCACTCATGGGAAGATTTGGCAAGGGCATTTGTCGCCCAATATAAGCATATTGTGGATTCGGCCCCAGATCGTTTATCTTTACAAACTATGGAAAAGAAAGCTACTGAAGGCTTTAGGGAATATGCCCAGAGATGGAAGAACGTTGCCACCCAGGTCCAACCTCCCATCACGGAAAAAGAGACTGCAACTCTATTTCTTAGTACACTCCAAACACCATATTATGATAGAATGATTGGGAATGTTACTAAGAATTTTGCAGACATGGTGGCCTCCGGAGAGATGATTGAGAATGCAATCAAGAGAGGCAAGATCAAGATAGGTGACATGGCTGATAACAGACTTGAAGGAATGGAAGAAGAAGTGCAAGCTGTGACATTTGGGGGGCAATTTCCCAGAAATCCGACCCCACATAATCCCTATTTGGCTCACCCATCATACCGTCCAATCTTGAACGGTGTCTCCTATGATCCTTATCTCTATTCACCAGTCCATCAACCAGGATGCCAAGCAAGCTCTTACTCTCCAACGGTTGCTCATGCGCCTATCTTTATACCCAGGCCAGTAGCTCAACCTCCTCGACCATCAATAAACAGCAGAAAAAGATCGAGAAGCAGTCAAGGAAAAATCCCGATTCCAATCTCCGATCTTTTGCCTTTTTTGGTGAAAAATCAATATTTAACTCCTATACCTTTGAGGACAGCACCAAACCCATTGGCCAAGAGCTATGATCTGAATAGCAAATGTGACTATCACATGGGGGCAGTTGGGCATTCAACAGAAAAATGCAGGCAGTTGAAGGAAAGGGTTGAAGAACTCATGAATGGTGGAATTTTGACTCAAGAAATTATGGAACAGTGGAAGTCCACTTTGGTGTAGAGTTATGGCATTTTGGGCAGACCAATCTGGAGAGAAAGAAAAAAGAGATTGAGAGATTTTGAAGTCTATATTTTGTTGGAAAATGCTTGTTGTTTCCATTGGCCTAGGTGACAATTGTATAAGCACAACTTTTTGCATAATTTATTTTCCAGTGGCATATGTCAAGAATGTCTCTTTTCTTCACATTAACGATAAAAATGATTCCAAGAAAATTGGTGATTACTGTCAAAGATGAATGTATTAAATCATTCTTGGATCACATCTCAATAAAATCTAAGTCAGTCAAGAGCTAAAAAGCTAAATTGGGACATAAGATTTTGAAAGTTCTATTTTGTTTTCACTTTGACCATGATAGGACTTCATTGTAAATAATTTTCAAAGAAATAATTGATTTGCAAAACCTTTTGAGAATAATTTGGAAATCAATGACAATCTCTAAATATTCTTGATATTGGTAATTTTACGCTTGACAAGATCGTTTTGAAATACCTTTCCACCTAAATTCTTGTACAAATCCCAAACTCTTCAATCTTATACTCCCAAGATGCCTTTCGCCCATGATTTGGAGCAAGATAGCAAAAAAAAAAAAAAACAAAAAAAAACCAAAGTGAGGATTTTTCACTGTTGTCCATCTATACAATACCTCGAGCTGTGCATCGCCTTTTTCCTCAAATGACGATGTGGCGTGTAAGGTCAAGTTCTGTCATATTAAAGTGTCGCATTACAAGAAAAGAAAAAAGAAAGCAAAAAAAAAAAAGAAGAAAAAATGAAATTGATTGTGACATCATGCAAACATGATATTCAGAGGATTTCAAATGCCAAAGGAAAAACTTATCCTAAGAATTGCTTTTCAATATAAGCATCTTAATTTGAGATGACAAATGGCCGTCTTTCATATTCCATTCTCAAATATAAACGTTATCCTGTTGCTACCCTTTTTGAGCCTGATAATTTCTTTCATAATAAACCTCCTCCAAGGATCACCCTCCACACTGGGGGGCATGTGCAGAAAATATCTCTTCAAAGAAAATGAAGGATTCAACTTTTGTTTTTGATCAAATAAGATTTACTATGTTTTTGAAATCTTGGATATGAATCAATGAAAAAAAGAAAAGAAAAAAGAAAGAGAAAGGAGGAAGGATACATGTGAAAGTACACAAAGAAAGATGTTTCAAAGGACGAATAGGATGTTAAAAAAAAAAAGGAAGAAAAAAAGAAGAAGAAGAAAAAGAAAGAAAGAAAAGGAGAAGAAGAAGGAGAAGAGATACATGGAAAATTGTAAAAAGAAAGGTGTTTCGACGAGTGAAAATGATGGACAACCATAGGAGAAGAAATGGTCCTTGGATTGATCACCTTCAAACACATTTTGGGCCTATTTATCCATTCTTTCAAAACCCTGAACCATGGCCTACATTACGTACTTAAAAGCCCATTTTGATCAAATGTGGATGCTTGTATTGAAGAGCTCTTCTTTGGAAGATTCTCACCTTTCTTTGGTTTGAATAAAATTTGAGTTCTTGAATACATGGTGGAGCAAAAAAAAAAAAAGAAGAAGAAAAAGAAAAGAAAACAAAAGAAAGAATGAGGCTCTAGGGTGAAAACCCGAAAGGGGCAGTCTAGAGCGAACAATGAACTCTTAGAGCAACAAACCAAGCAGTGACACGAATTGAAAATATGGAAAAAGAACCAATAGTCCTTGAGAAACCCTCGAGGTATCCAAAGATTCTGAAGTCACTTGAAAGAACCATTAATCCCTGAAAACCCTAGAGATGCCTAAAGATTTGGATGTCTCTTGATTGCCCAACATTTTTTGAAAAAGTTCGAACCTTCCTTCTTGTACATACCCTTCCTAAAATAGAAAAGCCTTCAATCATTCATGCCCGATCTTGGCATTTGTAGAACGCCAGTATTTGAGAATTTGAGAGATTGTCAAATCAAGTTGTAAATATTTTGTTTCTCTTCTCATTCAGGATTTTGTTTAAAACAAACAAAAACCAACAAAAAAATGGAGAAAAAATGGTGGTATTTTGAGAAAGCTATTTTGAGCTAAGTAAGGAATCATTGTTTTTGTATAAATGGCGAAGTATGCCCCAAACAAAGAGCATCATGGCCACCAAACTTTTAATTGTCTAGTTGAAAAGATCCGAACAAGATTTATGTCACTCATCTTGAAAAGTAGTCAGTAATTTTTCGAAAGGGTCAAATATCACTTGTGAAAATTAGATTCGTTTCCCCTGGAAAATAGTTATGAGAAAAATTTAGTGCTATTAGTCAAAAGGCTGTGATGAGAATGCAAGAACTCTGCAAAAATGGAAAATAGAAAGGAGCTTTCATGGTCATGTTGGGGGCAAAGAAGATAAAAAAGGCAAATGATATACCTCTTTGGCAATATAGGAAAAAGATCTAAAGTTAGAGAACGTACATGATTGAGTGTCATGCATGCATGCATACATACAAAATATCATACAGCATCAACATTGAAAGTTTTCGGGTAAAATTTTGAGATTAAAACATGTTTCCCAAGTTGAAAACTCAACACCACTCAATCAAGTTTTCAAAGGTTATGCAACCTCTTCCAAAAAAAAAAGGAGAAGAGAAAAGAAAGAATGAAGAGAGAAGAGAAAGAGAAAAGAGAAGAGAAAGAATGAAGAGAGAAGAGAAAGAGAAAGAGAAAAGAGAAGAGAAAAGAAGAGAAAGAAGAGAAGAAGAGAGAGAAAAGAAAAAAAGAGAGAAAAAAGAGGGGCAAGTTTGCTCATGATAAAGAAAGTTACAAATCCAGTTTTACCAGTTCCATGTTTAATCAAGATTAAAGTTTGATTTTCAGAAGATAAGCAAATTCCAAGTCCTCCGGGCAAAAATTTTAAAGTTTCATCGCCTCTGCTGCAAGAGGAGCACTTTCCAGAAAAAGCATGTAAGTCCTCCGGGCACAAATCATAAGTCCTCCGGGCACAAATCTCAAGTCCTCCGGGCAAAATTTTAAAGTTTCATCGCCTCTGTCGCCAAGAGGAGCACTTTTCAGAAAAAGCATTTAAGTCCTCCGGGCACAAATCATAAGTCCTCCGGGCACAAATCTCAAGTCCTCCGGGCAAAATTTTAAAGTTTCATCGCCTCTGTTGCAAGAGGAGCACTTTCCAGAAAATCATAAGTCCTCCGGGCACAAATCATAAGTCCTCCGGGCACAAATCTCAAGTCCTCCGGGCACAAAATCTTAAGTCCTCCGGGCACAATTCTAAGACCTCCGGGCACGATTTCTAAGTCCTCCGGGCAAAATTTTTAAAGTTTCAATGCCTCTGCTGCAAAAGGAGCACTTTCCAGAAAAAGAATCTAAGTCCTCCGGGCACAAAATCTCAAGCCCTCCGGGCACAAAATCTTAAGTCCTCCGGGCACAATTCTAAGACCTCCGGGCACGATTTCTAAGTCCTCCGGGCAAAATTTT
The DNA here is from genome assembly GCA_031772115.1 of Heritiera littoralis. Lineage (NCBI taxonomy): Eukaryota > Viridiplantae > Streptophyta > Magnoliopsida > Malvales > Malvaceae > Heritiera > Heritiera littoralis. Next base: position 6,860,392 of record JAPDPK010000025.1, on the reverse strand, counting down.
TAAAGTTTCAATGCCTCTGCTGCAAGAGGAGCACTTTCCAGAAAAAGAATCTAAGTCCTCCGGGCACAAAATCTCAAGCCCTCCGGGCACAAAATCTTAAGTCCTCCGGGCACAATTCTAAGACCTCCGGGCACGATTTCTAAGTCCTCCGGGCAAAATTTTTAAAGTTTCAATGCCTCTGCTGCAAGAGGAGCACTTTCCAGAAAAAGAATCTAAGTCCTCCGGGCACAAAATCTCAAGCCCTTCGGGCACAAAATCTTAAGTCCTCCGGGCACAATTCTAAGACCTCCGGGCACGATTTCTAAGTCCTCCGGGCAAAATTTTTAAAGTTTCAATGCCTCTGCTGCAAGAGGAGCACTTTCCAGAAAAAGAATCTAAGTCCTCCGGGCACAAAATCTCAAGCCCTCCGGGCACAAAATCTTAAGTCCTCCGGGCACAATTCTAAGACCTCCGGGCACGATTTCTAAGTCCTCCGGGCAAAATTTTTAAAGTTTCAATGCCTCTGCTGCAAGAGAAGCACTTTCCAGAAAAAGAATCTAAGTCCTCCGGGCACAAAATCTCAAGCCCTCCGGGCACAAAATCTTAAGTCCTCCGGGCACAAAATCTCAAGCCCTCCGGGCACAAAATCTTAAGTCCTCCGGGCACAATTCTAAGACCTCCGGGCACGATTTCTAAGTCCTCCGGGCAAAATTTTTAAAGTTTCATTGCCTCTGCTGCAAGAGGAGCACATTTTCAGAAAGGAATTTAAAGTTTCATTGCCTCTGCTGCAAGAGGAGCTTTCTCGAAAAAAGAAAAGAAAAAACAAAACAAAACAAATTTAAATTTAAAGTTTCATCGCCTCTGCTGCAAGAGGAGCACATTTCTAAGAAAAACTTTAAAGTTTCATCGCCTCTGTTGCAAGAGGAGCTTTCTCGAAAAAATAAAAAATAAAAAATAAAAAAAGAAATTTTTAAAGTTTCATTGCCTCTGCTGCAAGAGGAGCACATTTTCAGAAAGGAATTTAAAGTTTCATTGCCTCTGCTGCAAGAGGAGCTTTCTCGAAAAAAGAAAAGAAAAGAAAAAACAAAACAAATTTAAATTTAAAGTTTCATCGCCTCTGCTGCAAGAGGAGCACATTTCTAAGAAAAACTTTAAAGTTTCATCGCCTCTGTTGTAAGAGGAGCTTTCTCGAAAAAATAAAAAATAAAAAATAAAAAAAGAAATTTTTAAAGTTTCATCGCCTCTGCTGCAAGAGGAGCACTTTTCGAAAAAAGGAATTTAAGACCTCCGGGCACCATTTCTAAGTCCTCCGGGCAAAATTTTAAAGTTTCATTGCCTCTGCTGCAAGAGGAGCACATTTCGAAAAAAAAAAAAAAAAAGAAAGAAGAGATTAAGTCATAAGCTGGACAAAATTACTGTCAATTGTCTTTGCTCTATTCCTGATCCTCAGCAATGAGCAAAGAGGGGCAGCTGTTGACACCTAATTTTGCCCCTTTTTGTTATATTACTATTATTATTATTATTATTTGTTTATATTTATTTTTATTATTTGGTTTTCTTTATTATTATTATTATTATTATTATTATTATTATTATTATTATTATTAATTGTGTTATTATTATTACCTATTATTATTATTATTATTATTATTATTATTATTATATTTCTTTTTGTTGTTTTTTGGTTTTTTCAGTCCAATCAATCACCACCAGCTCCTGCCACCGGCAGGTCTGCCACTGCCAACCGCCCAAATCCTTCTCCCCAGGCAGTCCCATCCCCACCGGTTAGCCTCTGCCTACACACTTCCTTTTAAAAGCCAAACCATACACAACCAGCAGAGGGGGGAGCCTCAACCAAAAAAAAAAAACCCGGAAAAATCCCTTACTCTCATCACCTCTACCTCGGTCGAGAGTATCACCATCATCGCTCACCCGAGACCCTTTTTTTTTTCCCTCAACCATCACCCAGGAACCAAACCCTCACCGAGCATCACCACTCACCCTCGCCCGAAAGTCAACATACACACCACCTCACCATCAAGCCATCCCAAGACCATTTAACCAACCCCAAACCCGAGAGCCAAAAACCAGATCTGAAAACCTGCAAAAAAAACACACACAAAAACCACAAGCAAACCACAGCCACAACCAGATCTAAAACAAAAAAAAAACCAAAAAAAAACAACAAAAAAAACACACGAAAAAAGGGGAAAGGGCTTTCGGTGGAGTTAGATCTAGGTGGTTAGAGAGTTTTTTTTTTGTGAAACGGTGGCCGGATTTAGATTTAGGAGGTTGCAAGCTTTCGGAAAAGGGTGAACTTTTTGATTTTTGGCCACCGGAGACGGCGGTCAACGGCGGCCGGCGGCGAACTAGGCGGCGGAGGAAGGCAGCCGGAAATCGCCTAACCGGGGGAAGCTCTGAAAATTTTTTAGAAAAAAAAGGAAAAAGTGAAGAAGAAAAAAAAAAGGGAGGCTTTTATAGAAAACGAGCGACCCGCGCGTGGACCCGGATCCGACCCGGGATCCGCGCGCCCGACCCGCCAGTGAAGCAGATCCGCGTGCGCCCTTGCCGACCCGACCCGGGACCCGCTCGCTGACCCGCGAAGGGAGACCCTGCCGCTCTGCCCGTTTTGCCGATCCGACCCGTTCCTTGATCCAGCCCGACCCGCGTCTGATTGGGTCCAGGAAGCTTTTGAGAATTGGGCCCAATACTAGCTTCAAGCCCATTCCGATTTGGGCTTCACTTTGGGTATAATTTTTAGCTTTTTTCTTGTTTTTCTTTTATTATTATTATTATTATTATTATTATTATTATTATTATTATTATTATTATTATTATTATTATTATTGTTATTGTGGTGTTTTATTATTATTGTTATTATTATTATTATTATTTTTAATGCTTGTTGTAAAATAAAAGTTTTTTAAAATTTTTTTATTTGCTTTTTCATTAATTAGAAAATGTATTTAAAATAATGAAATTTAAATTTGAAAATAATAAATTTTAAATTTAATTAAATAAAATTCCGATGATGGGATGCTACGGAAGTCACAAGTAGTGATTCTTAGCTGATCCCTAGGTGAGAAGAGTCGTACTAGATGTTGCCAAAAGTATTGGAATATTTAGTATGATTTTTCAATAATTTAATATTTTAATTAAAAATAAAAACAAATTTTTTAAAAAGAAAATAGAAAAAGGAAATAAATAATAAAATTTAAATTAAATTAAATGAAGTCCGATGATGGGACGTTATGGAAGTCACAAGTAGTGATTCCTTAACTGATCCCTAGGTGAGAAGAATCGTACTAAATATTGCCAAAAGTATTGGAATATTTAGTATAATTTTTCAATAATTTAAATTTTTACTAAAAATGAAAATGAATAAGTTTTGTTAAAAATAAAGAAATATAAATGAATCAACAAATAAATAAGGAAATTTGAAATTAAAAATTCATTTGCATCATATATTATTTGTTTGCATCATATGCATCCATTTAATTTCGAAGCAAGTGTGAATTTTCCGAGGATGAGATTCTATAGAAGTCACAAGTAGTGATTCTTAAGAAATCTCTAGGTGAGGAAAATTATTTCAAATGCTGCCAAAAGTATTGGAGTATTTGATTTAATTATTCAATACAAAAAGGTTCACATTTACTTTCGAAAAATAAAGTAAACCAAAATAAAGTTACAAATAAAAAATGATTTTTAATAAAAAGATTGAAATAAAAAGGAATTATTTTTAAATATTAAGATAAGACCATTTTATTAAAACCAAAGGATAACACATGATTATTATGGTACCGTTTTTTAACGGGCGTCGTGGGGGTGCTAATCCTTCCCCACGCGTAACCGTACCCCCGAACCCAACCTCGTTTTCGCAGACCAAAATTGTCTTTTTAATGAAACTTAATTAATTTTGAGATTTTGTTGAAAAGATAAATATTTTTAGGTGGCCAATCACACCTAGACAAAAAAGATTGGTGGCGACTCCCACTTTTGTTTTTTTAAACGTTTTTCTAAAATCGTCGAGCGCGAAGCCGTTACGACAGATATCGCTATGTCATTAAATATTACATTAATCTGCTCCACTTAGACCCCTCATTTCCTTCATGTAGTATTAATAATAAACAGAACTTTTAATGTTTTACTCATATTTAGGATCTGTATATACTTCGCTTAGTTATTTTGCAAGTGCTTTTCTCCTATATTAGGGCTTACTATTGCCAAAGTTCATATTAAAACCTAGACCTACTTAAGGGCTAGGCTATCCGTTAAGCCCAATATTTGATCGGACTTGGATAAAAATATCTGATGCAATTACCAAACTTGGGTAGCATTTTTAGGCCTGTTCAAAAATTGGGCTAGGCTCAGGCTTAACCTTTCAAGGTCCGACCTTGCTCGAATATAATTATTAATTAAGGTTTTTTTAATATATTTACTAAGTATAATATAATTATATGTATAGATATTTTTTTATAATAGTTCAAGAAATTTTGTTAGGAAAGTCAAGTCAGTAACATAAACAGTTACAATGAAAGAACCATCAAGCTAGTAGCAAAATGTTTTTAATGCTAATTGAAGGATATCTTGTTCTGCGTCGCCCTTTTAGCCATTTGGAGCGTCTCCTTTACAAGTGGGTACCAGTCGTTGAAGAAGAGAATGGTCATGTCTTTTTTAACCATGTTGTGGATGTCATTGATTACTAGTTGGAGTTTCCAGTGAATTTGCAATGTGCCCGTTAAGATTCTTTTCCATCCATTTTTATCATCCTTACAAACGATCGTTTTGGCATTAAGTGTGTGGAGTCTAAAGATTACCATCCTCACTAATTGTATCTTAGCTATTTCCTTTGATCCACCTTCAATCCTTCTACAAAAGGTTATTGTCTGCACATGTGTGTCTCAAAAGCATGCCAATCCCAAAACACTTATCACTTTTGGACTTATGTATACTAAAAAAAGACAGTCCAGTGGCCACCCTCTTGGTCCAAACTATCCAATCTCTGTAATTATATGATGTTTGATGATTTGGGGGCACCTTTCGATCTTGGGCCTTTGCTTATTAAACTCTTGGAAAGCCCTGGTGAATGCATTCCTAAGATTCCTTTAAGGCCCAAGAACTTTTATTGGGCTAGGTTCCATTCCTTTGAAAATGCATTTGTTTCTATGAATCCAGAGAGCCCAAAAGATACTGAAGAAATGGTTGTAGACCTCAACTTTGTCTTCCAAATAATCATCCCTAATGTTAACTAATTGCCTAAACCAATATGTAGTTTTCTGAGGTCGTACTCGATCCACACAAACAGTGAGTTCGGAGGCAAACTAATCAACCTTTGCAACCTGACATTTGATAAATAGATGATCAATGGTTTCCTTTTCTTCTTCACATATTGGGCATAACTTTGTGTTACCAATTGTTCTTAGGGTTGTAAATGGGTATCACTTAATAAGGTATCTGGGATTACCCGTCCTAATTAAGTAGGGTTCGGGTATCTTATAATTGGGTTTTAATCGGGTTAGGGTAGTGATTTCACTACCCGTGTTGGGTTCGGGTAATGCCCATAAGGTACCCTAAACTCGAACCCAATTAACTTTTAATTAAATATATTTATGTTTTTTTATTAAATTATGTTTGTTTCTAGTTTCATTAACATATTTTTATGGGTTTCAAGTTGTTGAATTATTAAAATTTGTTGATTATTATGGAATTTGTATATTTTTTAATTTTATGTTTTTAATTAATAAAAATTATATATTAGAATGATTAATTTTCTTGCATGAGTCGGGTTTAGGTATTTAACGGGTTTTTCAAACTTTTGGTTGATAATTGGGTAATTAAACGGGTTCAAGTAATAAACAAGTAGTATGAAATTTATTAGGGTAGGGTTCAGGTAGTGTATTTAAAAAATAATCGAGTAATTATAGGGTTCGGGTTCTTTAATCAATAATCGAGTGGGTTCAAGTGCCTCAAAATTAGCAGGTACCCGCCCCATTTACATCATTAATTGTTCTTTTCCAGAGATCTAAGCAAACTAGTAGGCAATTTTTTAAAATTTTCAATAAGAAGATTATCAGTTTGAAGGGTAGTTTCATCACCCAAAGGTGCTTCCAAAAGGTATCATTGAAACTTGTGTTACTACCTTGATTTTCTTCTTCATTAAGGTACCTATAAGCAGAGTTGACTAAATAGTTTCCCTTGAATGTGTATTTCCAAACTACTTTGTTTTCTCCTCCGAAAAATGAAAATGTTTTATTACTAAGGTCTTCTTCTATTTCCTTTTCTAAAACATTTTCTTGTCCTCTATTCTCCCACCATCCTTGGGATTTATCCATTATGGCTTTGATTGATTGCTGTGAGTGGACTGATTGTGCTCTTGACTTTCCAAGCTAAATTTTCCATTTTTGATGAATGTTTGGTTTCCTTCCCCAATTTGAACATCTAACCCCTTTAAACAAATATCTCTTCCTGTGAGGATGCTTTTCCAAATCCATGAATTACCTGTCTTAGCTTTCACCTCTTCGAAAATCTTGTCAATTGCAATATTTCTTCATAAGAATCTGGCTCATCATGGCCTATGGTTGTGTTATGATTCTCCACACTTGTTTTCCAAGGAGTGCTTTATTCATAAGTTTCATTTTCTTGAGCCCAAGTCCCCTTTTACCTTTTCCCTAACATAGATGGTTTCAAATCATCATATGTAACTTCCTTTGATTCTCATCATGTCTTCACCAAAAATTCAAAACCATCTGGTCAATCTTTTTGCAAATATATCCCGAGGCTTAGAAGCAAGACAGGGTATAAATGGGGATAGAACTCAGTGTGGATTTAATAAGTGTGAGTCAATCTCCTTGCCCCAAAAATCGTGCTTTCCAACCTGTAAGTCTATCTTGTAATTTATCAAACATGGGTTGGAAGAAAGCTCTTTTGGAGCCTATTTTTCCAAAATCAATGCCCGATATTTGCTAGGTTTGCTTGTGATCTTGACACTTGGAATACTTGTAAACCATCTTCTTCGATTTGGCTTACATGTTGGGCTCACATAAAGTTTCGAATTGTTTTGTTTGATAATTTGTCTTGTATGAATGTAGAATTTCCTAAGAATGTCTTTTATGGTTCTGATTGATTTTATTGTAGCATTGAAGAATAAATAGTTGTCATCAGCAAATAAAAGATGGCTAATAACAAGTGCTCCTTGACTAATTTTGATACCATGTACCTTCTTTTTTGCTTCCACGTTCAATAGTGCCAAAGACAGGACATGCTGACAAAGGATAAATAAATAAGGTGAAAAGGGGTCCCCTTGCTTGAGGCATCTGCTTGGACATATAGGCATAGTGGTAGCACCATTGACTTACACTTGGTATTTGACTGTACTGATAAACTCTTCAATGATTTGCACCCATCTGTCATTGAACCCCATGCTTCGCAAGACCTCTTTAATAAAGGTCCAACTCATTCTATCATATGCCTTATGCATATCAACTTGCAATGCCCACAGACATCTTCTGCATTTCCTTTTCCTTTCGATTGTGTTGAGAATCTCCCTTCCCAAGATGAGGTTATCTGTAATCATTCAGCCTCTATCAAAGGCATTTTGAAAAGTGGTTATGATCTCTTCCATGATAGGCTTTAGTTTGTTCATAATAGCTTTTGCTATGATCTTATAAGCAACATTACAGAGACTAATAGGCCGAAAATCATTAACTGTCTCCAGGCATTTAGATTTGGGAATTAGAATAACGAGTGGTTTATTTAGTTCTTTTTATAAATGCCCTGAGTTGAGGAAAGAAAGGGTTGAGGCTATGGTTAAAGGACACATAAAATCCCAGAACTTTTGGTAGAAGAACCCTAGCTTGCCATCCACCCCAGGGGCTTTTAGAGGACCAATTTGAAAAACAGCTACTTTAATTTCCTCTACAGTGAATGATCTATTAAGAATTTCATTGTGTCCTTTCGTGAGTCAAGGGAGCATGAGCTCTTCGAGATACGATTTGATTTCATTAACCTCAGCAAAGGTGGTAGAATTATAAAATGACGAGAAATGGCTATAAAAGGCCTCTTCAATACCTTTTTAGGTGTACTCCCACTTGTTTTATGCTAGAATTCTAGAAATTTTTTTTCAATATCTTCCCATTGCTACTGTTGTATGGTAGAATTTGGTATTCCTTTCCCCTTGAACTATCTAGTTAATTCTAGATTTCTGTAACTAAAACAATTGTTCTTGCTCAGCTAATAACTCTATGTCTTTGCGAAAGTTCCTTTCCTGACTACATTCTTCTTGGGATTTGAGCTTATCCTGTAGAGAACTAAGTTCAATTTCTAGCCTTTTTTTCCTCTCACAAAGGTTGCCAAAAACCTCTTTATTCCATTTCTTCAAATTGTGTTGTGTAATTTTCAGTTTTTGGACCAAAATGTAAAGGGGCGAGCCTTAACCACATTGCATCAAGCTTGATTGATAATCTCCTTACATTGTGGATAAAGGGTCACATTACTTCGAATCTGTGAGGCCTTTTTTGGAACTCTCTAGGCTATTCTGCTTTGAGAACCACAGCCCCATGATTTGAGAACAATACATAAAAGTTGATAAGTGATGCCTTATCAAAGGTTCGGAACCATTTCGGATTAGCAAATGCACAATCAAGTCTCTCCCAAACAATATCTTCTCCTTCCCGGTTGTTTGTCCATGTAAGGACTTGTCCCTTTGGTGGGATTTTTGCCAAACTACAAGCGTTTAAAACATCCAGTAAGCTTCTTACTCCTCTTATCGTTGAGTTTTTGAAGGAAAGTATTTCATCCGTTGTGAGGACTTGGTTAAAATCTCCTAGTATTATCCATGGTTTTCCTTTTTGTATAAAACTCAATAGGCCGAGTAATTGATTCCAAACTTCTTTTCTAAATCAAACATCAAGGTGTCCATAAAGGCATGTTAACCAAAAACAATAGCCATGGTTGGAAACATACACAAGGATAATATTCTTGTTCATATTTTATAAAAATACTGACATTGTTGTTCCATAACAGCAAAAGACCATCACTCTTGCCCTTATAAGGAATCTTATCCCACATATCATAACCCCATCTATCTGCAACACCAAACCCTTTTTCTATTGAGATTTTGGTTTCCACTAAAAAAAATCAGGCTTCACCTTCCAGGTCATTTTTAGGACATAGTTTGATGTTAGGGGTTGACCCAGACCCCTAACATACCAACTTAAATGCTTTAAGATGGTTGGAGAGGTTATTGAGGGATAGCCTGCCTTAACCTTATGGTTGAGGATTCCCCTTCAACTGCGTTGTTCTGATTTGGTGCCTAATCTTTTATTTCCAACATTTGCATTAGCCTTCTAAACTACTTTCTATTATCTATCTCATCATCACTCTTATCTTAGTATTTTTTCTTTTCTGTTCCCTTGAATTGGTAAGTGCTTGGTTGCTTGTTGGTTGTTGTTGTCCTGCTCCTATACTTCCTCTTGTTCTCCTGTATACTACTCTAACAACCTATAATAGTCATTGTCAAAATCTTCTGATGGGTTAGTCTCCAGGATATTTCGATCATTGACTTTTTTTGTTTGGTTTATTGCTCCTCATTGGTATTGTTTTACTACTCATTTCCTTCTTGTCGAACGCGCACATTACCACTATTAACCACATTTCAATATTTATATTTTGTTTTCCTTTAGGCTAATTTTCCTAATTGTTGTTACTGCATGCCACTATTGTATCAAGGGCTTGAGCAACTCCCTCATCTAGATTCAAATTCTCTTCTGTTCTTGATGCTGAACTGTGGTAGGCCTATTCCAAATCATGCATTGAAATTCTCCTTCTCAATTACCTTTCTGCATAGTTTTCATGATATCAATATGGAACCCTAGTTGTCTTTGATTAACTAGGCTACTTCTGCTGATAGCATTTCTTCTTTCACCCGGAACACTGATCTCTGGGATATCATTGATGTCTTGTTGATCCATTAGCCTTCCATTGGTAAGAAGAAGATCACCTAACAGTAGGATCATCCTCCTTGGCATGTTGTCCTATGGCTGAATTGCTGGGTTGTTTGGTTCACCCTCTCCCAATGAAAGGCCTCTTGTCTAGGTGTAGTATTCTAGAATTGTGTCTATTTGTGCTTATTGTTGCACCTATTCCTCTTAGAGATGCTAGAGAACCTTAGACACCTGTGGTGGGGACTCTTTAGGCAAGTTTGGGCTAGTAAATATCTTTGTTGGGGTTAGGATATCTTGACTCATTGGAAAACATTCTATCATTAAGATGATCTCCTCAAGTAACTTAATGGTTTGTGCTATGAGTGTTGGCAAGGTCAAGTCATCTATTCCTTGTTGTAGTGAGACATTTACCTCTCCATGATCCTCAAGGAAGGTGTGTGTTTGTTGTGCCATTACCCTTTGAATGGAGTCTTTGGATGCATATTCTATTGTAGATGTACGCATGATTACTTTGTTGTGAAATGCTTAGATGTTGTTATTGAACAAGCTTTTTTGTAAGTCATACCCACTAGCATATCTAACCCTGAAGGAGATGCTTTTCATTTGTTCATTGATCATTCTTTCTATTTTAGTACTTTGGTGAGGACAATTCGATGGTGTATGAGCTATGATGCCATACTTGGTAGAAAGTTTGTAAATCTTTTCATACCGAAACTCCACCCAAGTCATCGCCCCATCATCTTTTCTCAACATACACCCTACTTTAAGTGAACACCATGGGTCAGTCCAAACTCTAACTCTCATAAACCTAATGTTCCCGAGGGCAACATTACTCCAGTTAACCAATGTATAGTTCTAGCAATTTGTCTTAGCCTTTATGCTATAGCTAGTCTTTGATATTCAAGTGGCAGCCCCCAAGTTGGCATCCATATCAACATTTGGACAAAGTTCATACTACTGAGATCAATGTTTAGTCTCCAAATATCAACAACCAACAATGTCCCATCCAAAGACCTTAGACCCTTCTACCAAATGAACTGGAGATCTAAAGGGTTATCAAATGTAATATATAAAAATTCTCAGTCCTCTCTATCATCGTAACTTTTTCCCTTAGTCTTCAAGCTCTGTTCACCAGTAGTTGCATTGGCCAAGCGGAGAACCTTCTAAGGTCATGCATGTATCCAATAAGATATTTCTGCTAGAAGTTCCTACTCTCCTTCGGCTTTTCCATCGAGATTGATACTATTGGTCCCCTTTTGGCCTAAACCCTAACTTGCGGAGTGGGGTTGATTCTTGCTTGACCTGCATCTTGGTTGTGTGTGTCACTAGAGTTGTCACTCTCACTACTTTTTTCCAACTGTAATCTCTCTAGAGATTCATGGACTGAAGATCTCTTTTGAGTGTTTGCAGGTTGATACCTTCAATTGTATTAACGAGATCTATGTTTCTTTTCTTTGAGTATCCCTTGATCTGTTTAGGTTTCCTTTTAAATACATGAAAATGCCCCTTTCAATTCTCCATATGGTGCTGCTTTTCCTTATGCATGCAGTGAAAGATGATGAAGAAAGAGTTCATTGTTGGAGGAGATCACTGCTGGATGCTAGGTTGGAAACCAAAAGGGTTTTGTGGTTGTCAAGGATGATTTCTACAAAAACCTCAAGTAAAGCAAAAAAAAAAAAAGGGGAGGAGGGAAAATGATTACAGAAGTTGAAGCATTTTTTGAAAGTTCTTATAGGGCGAATTCTAATTGGGGGATTTTTACCACTGCTTGTGGAATAAATGATTAGTAATCAACTTAAAGGTGAAAATTGGATTGTCGTTAGTTGATAGATCCAATGAATGGAGAAGCTTTTAGAGGAAGAAAAGGGATCTAAGAAGAGAGAAAAAGTTTTTAATTATATGTATATAAAACATTATTGATTAATAAACATGATTGTAAATATTTAATATGTAAATTATCATATAAATTTGATAAATTATAATAAATTTTAATGGGAATAAAAAAATAAAAAAACAAATAAATAAAAATTAAAATATAAAAAATAAATTAAATAATATTGAAGCTGGGCTGTGCTTTGGCTTGTTTTATAAAAATGAAAACAGGCATATACTAAAAGTCAGGCTCGAATTTACTAGCCGGGCTGGGTTTGGGCATACACGTATGCCATTATTATATGCCTTAGGCCCAGCCCGACCCATGATCGGGTTTATTAAAACCATAGATTATGATATTGAAACCACAAATCTAGAGAGAGAGATTAATAATTTAAACCACAACTTACTCACTTCAACTTTTAAGAGCCTAAATTGTTTATTTTGTAACCTATGATTAATTTTATTCATAATAACCTCTTTGATAAATTAGTGACAGAAAAATTGTGCCTTTGAAAACATTAATGCTAGATGATTTATCTAAACTACTTGGAGTATGTGGAATATGACTGATATCCTAGATTGCTAGTATCCTAGACTTTGTTGCTACAAGTCAGCAACTTCTCCTCTTTGCTTCACTCAAGACCATTGAAAGATATCAATACATTCAATTATTTTTATTTTCTTTTCTTTGTAACAATATTGTTTCCTTATTCTTCTACATATTGATATATATTACAATTATTTCATCAACAGCACTAGAAGCATATAGAATTATTAGTAAAAGTAAAACCAAAATTCTCATTATTTTACATGGTATCAAAGTCAAATTAATCAACAAAAGAGAAGGAGCTTTTTAGATTGAAGGTTGCAGTGATCAATATCAACTATTGAAAAATTAAAACTCAAACTCCTACTTGACATAGTATCATCCATATTATCAGCAAAAAAATCGAAAAATAAAACTAGTTTTTGATTGACAAATTGAGAAAAGTCGTTATAGTTAAGTTGAATAATTTTGATAGGCCAGGGGGCCAACTCGTGATGCATTTACTCAAAGGAGTCAACTATCCTACGTGGAGAAGAATAGTCCTTAATGCTCTAAACACAAAATTAGGTTTATGAATAACAAAATAATGAGACCTCAATAAGACATATTTAAAGAAGATTGGGACACTTGAAATGCAATGGTCAAGGCTTGGTTGTTGAACTCACTCAAAGAGCTACATGACAATCAGTCGTATCTCAGCATTATCAATGGGATTTATAAAAACTTGAGGAGCTATTTTGCAAAGGAGTAGCCCACACATTTATAAAATCAAGAAGGAAATAACTAACGCACAACAAAGGGAATTGATTGTGCTAGCCTCCCACACAAAACTCGAAGGCTTATGAGATAAGCTTGGGGTCCATATCCAATCTCACAACAATGGTTGCACTGCATGTATATGTGGGGCAACTACTACTACTACAAAAAAAAAAAAAAGAAAAAGCGCATGAAAAGCTTTTCTAATTCATAATAGGCCTTATGACACATATTTAGCGATAATATCTAATATGCTTTGTATGCAACCTCGCCCTAACCTAAACAAATCTTACTCACTGATTTTCTTTAAGGAAACACACTAGAATGGCAATCTCACCAAGACAAGCAGTGAGTTAGCGGCCTTCAAAATTCAATCAAGCATGTTAAAAGACAAACAACAAAGCAAGAAGCCTAAGTGTGACCACCATAAAAAAAAATTGTTTACATAAAAGAAAAATACTTCAAACTTGTTGGTTACCCTCCAAACTGGAAGAATAGAAAGAGTAAGGCAACAACTAAAAAAGCTACTACGTAAAAAAAAAAAGGCTCTCCCAAATACTCCTTAACATGGCAAGGATGAATCAAGAGTAATATAATCAACTACTTGAATTGTTTGGGGTACCAAAAAAAAAACTGTCAACCAAATTGGTAATGTGAATTCTATTTTCAAAAGTAAGGGAAGATGAATCTTGGATAAGTCTTGGTCACATAAGCAAAGTTGTTTCACTATTACAGAACAAACAAAGGTTATTGAGCTACATCAAAATGGCTTTTCCAAATGGAAATTTCAAAATTGTCAATTTTTTTTAATGAAAAAACAAGCATTAAATGAAACATTATTTTGAAAATTGCTTTTTTGTGCTTACATTTTCATGCAATCTAACTCCACTTGTGTGAATTAATGTAGTCGGTCCCAAGCCTGGGCAAAGGAGGAAGGTGGCGGTAGGTTTGGACAACCAGCCTTAAAAACTAGTCCAATCTCATAAAATGAACAAATATCAGAATATCGTGGGGGCATCCCCTACTCAGCGACACGCTGCATCGGAGCCCGAGTGTAGTGAAAAGTGGGCAAGGGTTGCTAGGTCATCGCCCGGAAGCGATGCGCCACATCGACGCTTAGATGTGGTGTTAAATAGGCAAAGGTTCCCACACCATAATGGATGGGGGTGGGCAAAGAAGTTAGTCCATAACCATAACCATAACCATAAGCTTAGGTTAGGATCTTGGAATATAGGTACGCTTAGTGGTAAGTTAGCTAAGATTTGTGAGGTTATGAGTAGGAGGAGGGTTAACATCTTGTGTCATCAAGAGACCAAATGGGTTGGGGAAAAGGCTAGAGAGGTAGCACCTTGGCAATATAAGCTTTGGTACACAGGGAAAGATAGAGACCGAAATGGAGTAGGTATCATTATAGATAAAGAGTGCCATAAGGATGTTGTACAGATTAAGAGACAAGGGCATAGGATTATTTTGGTTAAGCTAGTTATAGGATGAGAGGTGTTGAATGTCATTAGTGTGTATGCACCTTATATAGGACTTGATGAGGTTAGTAAACGATAGTTTTGGGAGGATTTAGATAAGGTAGTACAAGAAGTGCCTTTAGGAGAAAACCTTTTTATTAGCGGCTATCTTAATAGACATGTAGATACAAGTAGTGAGGGTTTTAAGAGCATTCATGGGAGTTTTAGTTTTGGTGTAAGAAACGAGGGTGGGGATGCTATCTTAGATTTTGCTTTATCTTATGACTTAATCCTAGTAAACACATTGTTTAAGAAGAGAGATTCTCATCGTATAACTTTTAGAAGTGGACCAAGAGCAAGTTAGATAGATTTCCTTTTAACTAGGAGTAGGGATAGACATAGATGTTTGGATTGTAAGGTTATCTTAGGTGAGAGTGTTATCACGCAACATAGACTCCTAGTTCTAGATATAAAGATAGATAGACAACATCAAAGGAACCAACAAAAAGGAATTGAAAGGATTCGATGATGGAAGCTAAAAGAAGATTTTCATACAACGTGTAGAGATAGTTGGATTCAAAAAGAGGATTGGACAATAGAAGAGAACCCAAATGTAATGTGGAATAAGATGGCAAAATGCATTCGGGTGGTGGGCAAAGAGACATTAGGAGTATCAAACGGAAGAGTGCCAACTGGAAAGGACACAACATGGTGAACTACAGTAGTAAAAGATGCTATAAAGACTAAGCGAGAGTGTCATAAGGCTTTGAAGAAGAACAATACTAAAGAAAGTTTTACGGAATATAAGTTAGCAAAAAAGGAAGCAAAGAAGGCTGTAGCAGATGCTAAGATGAAGGTTGCGAAAGAGATTTATGACAAGTTAAACATAAAGGAGGGAGAGAAAACGATATACAGATTGGCGCGAGCAAGAAAAAGGAGGAGTCATGACCTAGGAGTTGTGAAATGTATTAAGGATAAGCATCAAAGAACTCTTGTTAAAGACAATGACATTAAAGACAGATGGCGTGATTATTTTGACAAATTATTTAATGACTAACAAAATAAAGTTTTGGATAATATCTTGATGCCTCTTAAGGATTTAAATTGGTGCTTTATGCGTAGAATTAAAGAGACAGAAGTAAAAGAGGCATTAAAGATGATGAAGAACGGAAAAGCTATTAGACCTAATGACATCCTAATTGAAGTTTGGAAATGCCTTGGAGATGTAGGAGTTAGGTGGTTGACAAATCTATTTAATAAGATATGGCGCACTAACAAAATGTCGGAGGAATGAAGGAAGAGTGTCTTGATACCTCTATATAAGAACAAGGGAGATATTCAAAGTTGCACAAACTACCGAGGCATAAAATTGATGAGTCACACGATGAAAATATGGGAGAGAGTGATAGAATGGAGATTAAGAAAGAATGTAGAGATATCGAAAAATCAATTTGGTTTAATGCCGGGTCGATCAACTATGGAGGCAATATATTTGCTTAGACAACTTATGCAGCGCTCTCGAGTAATGGGTAAAGATCTCCATATGGTCTTTATAGATTTGGAGAAAGCATATGATAAAGTGCCTGGGAGTACTATAGTGGTCCTTAATGAAGAAAAGAGTTCCTTTGAAATATATTGAACTAATTAAGGACATGTATAAAGATGCAAGGACACATGTGAGGACATGTGGGGGGTAAACAAGTGCGTTTCCTATCACGGTGGGATTACACCAATGGTCAGTGTTGAGTTCATTCTTGTTTGTTGTAGTTATGGACGAACTGACAAAATCCATCCAAGATAAGGTGTCTTGGTATATGATGTTTGCAGATGATATTGTCCTATGTGCGGAAACTAAAACGGAGATCAATGCAAAGTTGGAATTATGGAGACAAACGTTGGAATCAAAAGGATTTAAACTATGTAGATTGAAGACTGAATACATGGAGTGTAAATTCAATTCTAACCGAGTGGAAGAGCATGATGTAGTGACGTTAGATGCGGTGGTGATACCTAAACGGGACCATTTTCGATATCTAGGATCGATAGTATAGATGGATGGAGAGATTAATGGTGATGTGACCTATAGGATCTAGGCTGGATGGAGTAAGTGGAGAAGTGCTACATGTGTGTTGTGCGATAAAGGAATTCCTATATGGTTGAAAGGCAAGTTTTATAGGACAGTTGTTAAACCAACATTATTATATGGTAGTGAATGTTGGGCGACTAAGAGGCTACATACACAAAAGATAAGTGTACCAAAACGCAAATGTTGCGGTGGATATGTGGATATACAAGAAAGGATAGAATGAGAAATGATGATATTCGTAAGATGGTTGGAGTGGTACCTATCAAAGACAAGATGTGTGAAAATAGTTTACGTTGGTTTGGACACGTAAGACGTAGACCTGTAGATGCTCCAGTTAGGAGAATAGAGACTATGAATGTTGAGAGACGGGTTAAGACTAGAGGAAGATCGAAAAAGACTTGGAAGGAAGTAGTTTGGAAAGATATGGAGGTTTTAAAATTGGATGAGCAAATGGCCTTGGATAGGAATCTATGGAGGAGGAGAATACATATGGACGATCTAACGTGAATTCAGATATTGATCCATATAGCCTACCCAATCTCTTGGGATAAAGGTTCTGATGATGATGACGACATTTTCATGCAATCTTTTTTCGTAAGTAAACTAACCAAAGAAAAAAAATCACTTTATGACTTTTTGACTAAGTTTATGCATGCTATAGGACCTTACTACAAAGAAAGACATTGGAGTGGGTAATCAAAAAGAGAGGCTTTACTACCTTAATGAATATGGCAATGCTCAAGTAAATGTCATCTTCACCAAGGATTTGGTATAATTGTTATATAAAAAGGCAACGTTCGTCAGGACACCTACCAATATCCAAGTTTACCCAAATCATTCCTAAAATAAAAATTAAAGATCTTTGAACGATGTGATCCTTGTAATTGTCAACTTTTTTTTTTGTTAAATATGCATTAACTGAAACATTTTTTTAAAAATATGCTTTATTTATACCCTATTTTTTCATGCAATCTTTTTCCACAAGTAAACAAACCAAAGAAAGAAATTACTCAGTGACTTTCTCACCGTGTTCGTGCATGTTATTACACCACACTACCAAGAAGGTCATTGGAGTGGGTAATCAAGAAGAGAGGCTTTACTACCTCGATGAAGATGGCAAAGCACAAGTGAATGTCAACTTCATAAAGGATTTGGGATAGCTGTTATATAGAAGGTCAAGACACCTAGCAATATCCAAGTTCAATCAAATCTTTCCTAAAATAAAAATGAAAGCTCTTGAACCCTGTGATGCTTGTAATCTAGCATAGTAAACCAGAAACCTTTTTCCAACTATTATGAATAAAGAAAATATTTTTGAGTTAATCCATCTGGAAATTTGAAGCCCTTATACAATTAAGTCTCATTGTGATGCAAGTTATTTTACTACACTTGTTGATGATTTTTCTTGAAGCACATGAGTTTATTTTAACAAAACACAAAAATGATATTTTCAAACATTTTAAGCTCTTTTTTAAAAATGATTCAAACTCAATTTGAAGAAATCATAAAAGCAATACGATCAAACGATGCACTTGAAATTGTAAATAGACAATTAAAACAATCCACTCTTCAAATGGATTGTGCACCCAATTATGTTCTTTCATATACCTCAACAAAATGAAGTTGTGGAGACAAAAAATAGGCATGTTTTAAAGGTAGCTATAGCATTTTGTTTTCAAGTAAACTTTTCCATTAAATATGGGGTGAATGTGTCCTAATTGCCACTCATTTGATTAGCATTTTTCCAAGTCCAAATTTGGAGGGAAAGTCACCACAAGAGTTGCTCTTTAAAGAAAAGCCAAATTATAATCACATGAGCGTCTTAGGTTGTCTTGTTACGTGCACAACAATTTGAAACCATTAGATGAATTTTCCAAGATCAAAAGTTAAATATCCCTAGGGTATTTTTTAGGAAATAAAGCTTATAAGGTAATGAACCTTAACACATAAAGGATTTTTGACTCATGAGATATTGTGTTTGGCGAAGACAAATTTCCTTTCCAAAAAGAAAAACACATCATTTCTCACAAAAAGATACACAATCACTCAATTTATTTCACCCTTCAATCACATGTCTTTCCAAACTTAGAGCAAACAACACAAGAACAAGTTGTAGAAACCAAAAGCTTCATAGATCAAACTACAGAACAAACAACTCAACTTTATTAAAGTAGTTCCCAATGAAATTTTTGAACAATTTGATCACAACAAACATGAAATGTCAACACCATTAGATAACTCAAATAGGGAACAAGTGTCCAGACCACATCAAGACCAAAAGCCCTCAATCAAACTAGTAGACTACATGTGTAATTTGTCATAAGTGCAAGATCCCTCCAATCACTAATCTGATCAATAAATTGTCTATTACATCAAGTCCTACAACTAGCTATGAATATACAGATTGTCATGAGCATATTATAGATATCAACTGCAGCAATGTTGAGCCACAGATATTTGCTTTTTATTCAAAACCTCATATGATATCAGAGCAGTCAAGCTTACAGAGTAAATATGGCTAAAAGATACATTGTTGTATTTTAGTAACTTTGATATATATACAAGGGTGTATTAGCAATAAGTGAGGATAGGGATACAAGGAATTTAAATACAGTTATATCTCTCAAAAAACAAAAAACTGAATCATGAAAGATTGGGCATTATCTTATATATTTAAATTTGAATAGCTGGTTCCTCCAAAAGCAAGAGATGTTATTGCGGTTCGAGCATTCTCTGCCGCATTAAAATCTGCATTTCCACTTGTGGAAGAATAAATGGAACAATCAAACTAATCTTTCTCTAGTATCATTGTGCATGTTCGCATGTTTAGTTTTTCTTTTCACCTCGAAGAGTTTTTTACGTTACATTTGGTATTGTTTTATTTTGCGCATTATTGCTGCATATTATTTGTTGGTTTATCTTATAGTTTAATAGATTGATTCATCTTCATTGATTTGGTTATTATTATTGGCTCGAGTTATTTTTGTCTATTGCTTTGATATTAAATATTGTGATATTTATTTCTGCTGGTTTGAGGCCTAACATAATTGCCATTGGGTAATTTTGAAGTCAATAATGTTAATTTTACGTGGCTATAATATGAACAGAGATCAACTTTTATTCTTCAAAATTACGCTGTAGTGCTTAATTAAATTAAACCTGCTAATCAATATGATTAACCATATTGTTCAAAAGTTTAGTATATAAATTCCAATGGTGAAGTCAGTGGATGATGAATTAAAATCCGACCTTAGGAAAAGGTTCCAGTACTAGTACTTTATATTATCAACGGAAATAGAGAATACAGACTTTTTTTCATTAAAATTTTTAAATAATCCTTTGTTGGAACAAATTATTAAGACTTTTTTTTTTGTGTAGATCACAAGTATTCTCATCCGTTTTAACGGTCTGACACAAATTCTGTTCAGGATTTAGTCATAGCTAAAGCTCTTCACCCCTCTCCAAAGATGTGTTTAATGGGAGTCGAACCCGAAAGCTCTTCTCACAAACTCAACCTGTGTTGCCAACTGAGCCACAATCCTTGAGTTACAAACTATTAAGACTTTGGTAGGTGGAAGACAAAAGCAAATTAATGAGCCAGTAATTAATAAGAAGAGCTTCTGTCTTAATTTATTCCGAATTTCATATGCCAAACTTGGAAAAATTAGGGTACGGGGAAATAAATATGATGTCAAGCTGTTGCAGCTTTTCTATTATCAATGGACCGCGGTTTCTGTTTTTCCTTCAAGAAATACAGAAAAAGCTAACTTTAATTTGTTCAAGGTCAAAAATTTCATCCGGAAGGTATCCAAAAATGTTGACGAACAGGATGGGGATATATTATATATATACACACAATATAAAATATTGCAACGCTCTTGTCTTTGGTTCTACATTAATTTGCACATGTGAATACATTAAAATCTGAAGTTTTGTTAATTCAGTATATATCTCGGACGAAAATGGACAGTTTTTCTTTTATATATATAAGGGTGAAGTTGCGATAGTTTAAGTTTAAACTTAAATTTTATAGCATTTTATATTTTTTCATTAAACATTCAATTAAGAAGTTATTGGCATGAAAATGATCACATAGTTCATGGAGGAAGAAGACCAAAAATATGCATCCGTCACTCTTAATTCCTTATCAATATCTTAGCTGTATGTATAGTTATAAACAATGTTACCCAAAAAGATTTAACCTAAAATTTTCTAATCCTTAATTGCTGTCTTCACAGAAGTGTTGTCTGTTGCATGAAAGGAGAATTTAATATACATCACTTTTACTTATAAATCAAAGATCAAATTGTAAGAAGTCAAAGTGTTTGATCAGCAAAACAAAACTTTCTACTTTGTTTCACTAGATTCTTCCTTGAAATTCAACTTGGAAACTTTATTCATTGAATTAAATCCCGAATAAGGGTTGGTTTCTTTTTCAAAGTGAAACGTACACTTTAAGTTTGGTTGTGAAAACGAAAACGTATGACATCCAGAATCTACATTAATTCAATCAAACATTAACGTTAAAAAAAAAATAGTTAAACAAACGTCCTAAGTTGGAAATTGGAAACCCAGGAATGTTTTGATAGGGCATTGATTTAAAGAATTCAACCTATTTTCAAAACGTACACACTGGAGACTTTTTAGGGAAAAAAAATTAAAAAACGATCATCGTGATATTTAAATGCATTAATTATTGGCAACGGCCCTCGAAGTCCAAGTTCCATGATATTCGGCAAATTTCCATGTCTTCATTATTACGTATATATTTCTAATTTAAATTATATATATATATATATTTTATTTTGAAACTTAAATTATCTAGAATTTTTAGACTACAAGCCAAAGTATTGATTTACCAATATAGATGTTTTGATCTTGTTTGTCAGTTGCGTATAATTAATATGTTTTTTTAAATTAAAATTAAATATTTTTTATTGCTAAAATAATACCCGAGGCTAGGTCTTCAGGTTTGTCAGGCTGTGCAGTAGCGGACAAGTTATTAGATGCAATTTTGAAATTAATTTCATTTTTAGCGGCTTTTTTTGTTTTTCGTCAAAATAAAGGGGAAAAAAGAAAAGAGTATATGAATTGCATTATAAATGTAGCTAAAATGAATTAATTTTGATAGTAATACCATTAGAGTGAATTTGGATGAGAAATTCTGAAGTTTTGAAAATTTTCAATTTTTTTTAATATTATTCCATATATATATATATATATATATATATATGTATGTATATATATTATAGGATACAAGCTACTTAATGGGATCTTTGAATAACACATACCGTGCTTGTATCCTATAATAACTAATTTAATATGGATTATTATCTTATTCACTGTTAGCGAAGTTTTTTAACTCCACGAGCGGGGTTAGATGATAACATCTGTCCTTTAAAAATATTAAGAAAATAAAAAATAAATAAAATGGGACACATGTCATCATCCTAACCCTGTTTGTGGAGTTAAAAAACTCCACTGATAATGTATAGGATAATTTTTCATTTAATATTTAATAAATATTTTAAATAATCATTTTATTTGTCAATTTCTTTAAGTTATTTTTTAATCGAAGTTACTATTGGACTTTTGGTCAAGCCTTCTTTGTGGTGGATGAATATTAACTTGTTTCTTTTTGAGTGCTTCCAACACCTTAGTCTTTGAACTCCTTGTTAAACTCTGATGAAACATGGATAAATGCATAAATGACTTCAAGGCGTACTCTTAATGCCACTTTCCTTAAGCTTATTTCTCTCCCACCAATTATGGTATACAATAGGGGTTTGTCGAATAGCCCAAAGATACAATAAAGCCACCGTTCGAAATTACATTGCACTTGCAAAATCAAACCACTAAACACCTTTGATAAGTACAAAAGATATTTTCTTAGTCACTATTTTTTGCAGTAAATAATGTCTTAGAGATCTATCTCTAGTTTGAGAGTGAAAGGAAAGAAAGAATATCAGAATTCTTATGATTTTTGATGTGTCTCAAAATAAACATTAACATCTTTATTTATAGAGATCCAATCCAAGAGTTGTGTCCTCACAACCAAATGTTGTGAACTTTCAACTGTATTGTTTGATCCAACAAACATAACTATTTAATATAATCACTACTTTTGGAAACAAATGGTTATATTTTTCAACCATTTATAAGTGAAAAAAATACCTATCCAAAGAATATGTAACTCTATAAAAAAAGAAACTATTAATTCAATAATTGTATCTAGTTTCTTATTCTGTTGATTAAACATAATTTTTAATCAATTGTTCTTTCACTATTTTGAAAATTTCCAATAGTTACCTCGATTTTTTTATAAAAATAATCATTTACTCAAATACTTAAAATAATCATTTTCTTAACTATTTGAATAATAAACTTTTAAGTATATTCAATAATTTAAAAAAAATTGTTTATTATTAAATAAATTTAAATAATTTGAAATAATGAAGTATAAATGAAACATATTTGTTTCACTTATTATTCAATACATAAATTTTTTATTATACAATATACATAAATTATATTCAATCCATAAATAAAAATTAAAATAAATTAATTAATTTTTGCACCACATAGGTCACAAGCTAGTTGAATTATAAATTTAACTAAAATGAATTAATTTTAATAGTAATACCATTAGAGTACATTTAGATGAGAAATTCTGAAATTTTGAGGAATTACAAAATGCATCAATTCAAAATATTTGTATAATTGTATTATTCGGGTAAATATTTTTAGAAAGAATTCTAACTATTAGAATTTGATTAATAAAAAAATTAATTATAAGAATAAAATAATGATATTAAATATAAGAAAAAATAAAAAATAAAATATAGGTATCATTAGATTTGCAAAAATTAGAGATGTAAACGAACATAACGTTTAATGAATAGTTAGTGAACCTGTTCGATTTTTGTTCATTTCCTTTCAATTTGGTCCCTAACTTCTTTCTAATTCAACCTACATTTCCAAACAACCCAATTCATGGCATAATTTTAATTAATTTTATGTGTTAATCTATAAAGAATTAAGGGGTATGCCATATATGGTTGGAAAAATATATGAGTTAACTTTCCAACAAAATTTAAATCACTTTAATTGGAGTTTCTTATCAAAAGTTGTACGTAACTCTTTACCGAGTGGTCTACCTACAAAGTTTACTGCACATAGGGCCACTTTAAAAGTTCATTGGTTTTAATCCCCAATGAATCAGACCATGCACTATTTAAGGTTGGAAAGATCTCTAAGTTAATTTCTAATGAATTTGAATCACATTAGTTAGAGTTTCCAATCAAAAGTTATACTCAACTCTTTGCAAATTGTTTTACTAGCTGAATCCTCTACACATAGTGCAAGTTTAGAAATTCACCTGTATTGATCCACAATAAACTAGAAAATGTGCCATATATGGTTAGAAAGCTTTTTGAATTAGATTTTCAGCAAATATGACGGCATGTCAATCAAATTTCTCTGTCTAAAGTTATGATCAAATCATTATAGATTGGTCAACATTTTCTGCTCATCCAATATCAATTTCCATACTAAATTCATTTAAAATCCAAAATTAAAATTAATTATTAAAATCAAGCGTAGAGAATTTTTGAGTTTCACATCATGGAATGTATACACCTATCCTAATCACTAGTCAAAATGTTACATATGTCATATAGACACTCTAGCAACTCATTCCACTAGGGAACACACAAAATACTAATATGCATACTATGATGAGTCCCATATTCATGCAATAGGATATCCCACCACCTTCGGATGCCTTGTTTGGTCCTCACTTTTATGAGCACGAACCTAGATCAATATGAAGTCATTAGACATTCTATCCTTATACTCGTCGGATGTATCGCAGTTATAAGTAACAAATCTTACATAATTCTATTAAAGTGTGCAAACTTCCAAATCAAGACACAATATCCCCAAGGGGGTCCTCAATTTGACAAAACTCAAGTATGAAAATAAAATAAGAATTGTCACATTTATACTAAACAAATATCAAAATCAATTCAGTATAGATATATGGCTTGATCACATACACAACGAAATCATGTTGAAAGCATTTTCCGAAAATATATCACAATCTCAAAATGCTTATAAGGCGAGTTATAAACATATTTTACATAAAAACAACCATATACACACACTTGTCACAATTTGACAAGACATATGATTTATTGTACTAATAAAAAACTAAAAAGCCTTTATTAGAGTACTTATAATCTCCTAGCAAAATTACTGTACTTATATTTCAATTTCACGAGAAAGCACCTCGATCAACGTGTGGTCAAAGTCAACTTTTATTAGCAAAAGTCAAACCCTATTTCATATTTTAACTCAACTTTCACCCATTTCTTAATCTCTTCCCATAGTCAAACTTTCAAAGTAACTCTTGCTCAAAGTCAAACCTTGAAAGTTTAACCGAATCAAACACTAAATTGACTTTACCGAAAGCTTATCAAAACCTTGTTTTCATCATTATGACCTTCGAAACTCCAAAATCCCAAATTACCTCAAGTCAACCTTTCTTACCAAAAGTCAAATCCTAAAATGAAAAGTCAACCTTTTGACTTTCAAACTTGTCTTCTCTCTCTTGGTCCCAAATGTCTACAAGCCCTTAATTAAGCTTAATTATGATTTTTAATCATGAAAATAAACATCCATATCTCTAGATTTAGGTGTTGGTCGAACCTAAATACCAAAACTTCAATATTGTGCCATTTTCGGTTTTAGGGTTTTCTAACCTAAATTCATCTTCCTATTACCTCAACAATCACACCCAAATTAGTTTCTTTAACATGGTACACAGCAGTCATCTTATCATATCTCTATTTATACTATTTTCCAAAATTCATCCTCACCTTAAAATGCCAAAAACTCAAAATCGCACTACCAAACTTCACAATGAACATCCAAGTTCTTACACAATACAACAATAAACCAAGAGAAACTTGCATTATAACTTTTGTATCAAAATAGGTTAAACCCTTCTTTCTCCAAGCTTTCGCCAAACACCAACATGAAGATTTTCCCAAAATTTTCATTAATAATCCACAATATCATGGTGTGAGATTCGCACTTTCTATTTCCATTATATATTGTTAATGAAGCTAAAAAGATAAATTATCTCATAACTGTTCATATGCCTTATGTTTCGTATGTGTAATCAGGATTTGGATTGTGGGCCCCACTAAAACTTATATTGTTCTAATGGAGGTGAAACCTGATAGTATCGATATTCAGAGCAAAATACTGAGATGGTAAGAATCTACATCTCAAGATTCATCTTTTTATGCATGGTTTGAAAGCATGCAACAATTCTAAAAATGACGGTTAAATCCATAAGCCAGAAAATTTTCATAAATAATGATCAATTTTAAATTGATTTAAGACTAACTGATAGTTATAGATAAATCCTTGTGTGAAGAAGTCTCATGCTATGTTAAGTTGTAAATTGAATCACATGCAAAAGCAAAAAACTACGTGATTAAACGGTTGGGCTATTTTGGTAATTTCGACCTTTTGACCAGTCAAACCCTATCAAAGGCCTGTTCAATAATTAGATTATGTTAAATAGATATGTTTTATGATTGAATGAGATATTTTGGAAGTTAAATTGACTGTTTAAATGAAAATTGAAGTGTGAAAGGCCAAATGGGAAGTTTCGCAAAACTTAAGGGCATTTTAGTAATTTACACTTAAAAATATTCATTAAAAAGATTTTTCTTCATCTTCTCTCACCATTTTCGACCATCATCTCCTTCTCTCACCATCCACCATTTTTGAAAGCTTTGAAGAGAGAGAGTCTGCATAAACCCTAGTAAAACACCTCAAAACCAAAAATTGTCTTAAGCAAACCTATTCAGCTCTTGTAGCTTTATAACATACTACCAAAATCAAGCCTTGAAGTGGCCATTTTCATAGGGTTTAGGCTCCCTTCAATTTTGGAGAAGGAGGAAAGGTGAGAGAAAGCTTGGATTTTTATGATTTAATGGCTTTATGTTAGGTGTTTAAGCATGTAATTGAGATTAAATTTGACTGAAACCATGAGAATTTATCCCCTAGGGTTTCGACCAAGTATACCCATGCATGAATGTGATGTTGTTCAATGCAAAAATGATATAGGATCAGTGTAAAGAGTGAGTAGAACGTGTATACGACCTTAAATTGTTGAAACGAAGTGAGTGGCCATTAATGGTGAAATCGGCTAAGTGAAAAGCATGGTAAAATCATGCTCAAATCAATGTAAATCGAGTCCTAGGATACTGTATAAATTAATATAAGACTGTTAGTGAAGTCAGAACTGAAAAAGGAGATGTTTTCACGATAGTTGTAGTGTAAGCATTGGTACGAATTAGACTAGATTTATAGCTGCAGTAGGCAATGTAGTAGGTCTTAAGGAGTTAAATGCTTTTTATAACTGAAGTGTAGTAAATTGACAGTGATTCTGTGGTGTTTTGTAGCTCAAAAGTGAGGAGTGTAATACTGGTACTACCAAGCAGCACGGTGCAATCTGAATGGTAAGTGATATATGTAAGAGGCGTAGAGATACTATGTTGCATTGATAATGATTGAATTGAGATTGTATGTGCTTAATTACTATAAATGGATTAAGATTAGGAAACTGTGATTATGGTTATTGAACTGTGTTTCTAGTGTAGGAAGGTTAGGATTGATCGTACTGTTATGTTTTCCAAATTTCGTAAATCGAACCTTGAGCCTTAGAATCATATTGGTAGATTGTAAATGCAATTGAAATAAAGCTAAAGAGTGAATGTATTAAAAGTTGCATATAGGTCGCTAAGAGTGTTTAAAGTTGTAACCCAGTTTTCGGGGTTGATTTTTATGATTTTCTCAGTTTTCATGATACCTATGAGTGCTAGTGCCATTCTTATACGTAAATAAAATTTTTTGAACACTGCATTCTGAACTAAGAATATTTGCCGAATATTTTTATATCAACTGTCATTGTTATTGATTTTACTGAATTATGGACTTACTGAAATTTGTTTTATTGAATTGTTCTCTGAAGAGTGTTTCTACTGTTTTATAAACTGTTTTGAGATTGTTGGCCCCACTACAGACTTAGAGTTTATCATGCTGTACTAAGTGAGTGAGTGTACTGTACTGATGTTGATTGACTTTAGTCACGTGTTCAGTACCCACAGCTATCACCTAACTAGTGTTCACTATGGACTATTATTGACTATGGCCATATGTCTTACTGTTACTCCCTTTTGGGATACTAAAACTGCATCATTCTATTGGGTGTTGCCTAGTCTCCACTGTACTGTTACTAAACTATTTTACCATACTGTTTACTGAGTGTTCACTTACTATGATTGACTGAATTGATTTACTACATTGTTTACTGAAAAGTCTACTATACTTTTTACTGATTGATTTACTAAGTTATTTACCGAACTATTTACTGCATTGTTAACTGATGGAAATACCGAACTTCTTATTGAACTAATCACCGTATCGTTTACCGATTGTTTTATTGAACCATTTACTGAATTGTTTATTGATTTTACTGAATTATGGATTTACTGAAATTTGTTTTATTGAATTGATCTCTGAAGAGTGTTTCTACTGTTTTATAAATTGTTTTGAGATTGTTGGCCCCACTACAGACTTAGAGTTTATCATGCTGTACTAAGTGAGTGAGTGTACTGTACTGATGTTAATTGACCTTAGTCACGTCTTCAGTACCCACAGCTATCACCTAACTAGTGTTCACTATGGACTATTATTGACTATGGCCATATGTCTTACTGTTACACCCTTTTGGGATACTGAAGCTGCATCATTCTATTGGGTGTTGCCTGGTCTCCACTGTACTGTTACTAAACTATTTTACCATACTGTTTACTGAGTGTTCACTTACTATGATTGACTGAATTGATTTACTGCATTGTTTACTGAAAAGTTTACTGTACTTTTTACTGATTGATTTACTAAGTTATTTATGAACTATTTACTGCATTGGTAACTGATGAAAATACCGAACTTCTTATTGAACTAATCACCGTACCGTTTATCGATTGTTTTATTGAACCATTTACCGAATTGTTTATTGTACTGTTTACCGAAGGAACTGTTAACTGTTTACTGAATTGCTTAAGTAATGGCTTATCGAAAACTATACGACTGAACTGTTTACTGAACAAACTATAGTAAACTCCCTATACTCAGAGCTAAGGACTGGCACAAGTGAGGTACTTCAAAGTATCCTTCTGTACTAAACCTGGTTACCTAATCGATTATAGTATCCTTTATGATAAACTGCCTAAATACTGTATTGATAGTGATTTTGAGTGTAAGAGCATGTTTAAGATACATGCATTGTCACGACCCGAAGATCGTGATGTACACCTAACATTCACACTTATACCACTTATCAAATTTATGAACTAAATTTTTATTTTTAATTTATGGTTTGTATTCAATACCAGTGTAGTCACTAAACGACTTTCACTTATCCTTTTTATTTTGATTTAACTTTACTAATTTCTTCTTTGATCTAAAGGCAAGTTAAATAATTCTCTAAGGTATGTAATGATCAATTTTTAAACCATAACATAATCCTACTTAGAAAATAGATAGAAAATATCCCCTTCTATTTATTCGATTTTCCGTAAATAAGTTACCTGTAAGTCATTTTCATTTATCATCACTCAATCAAATCAATCAATTCCCACAATCCACTATGTACTAATTAAGTCACTAATCATATCGAAGACATTCACATTGTACCACTAATTATCAAATGATATCATATTAACAGTCATTATATCCATAACTAATATCAAATGCATACCGTATTCACATCATTCCACATTCATTGCATCAAATTATGTCACCACATAAATTAGATCCTGGATTGCACTTAATAACTATAACACTCCTATAATGATTTAGAATGGCCCTAAGTTACATCCTAATACATTGCAAATAAACACGTACTGTGCAGTGCATAATGTCTGTACATGATAACCAATATCTATATAAGATTCATATACCTCAAAAGTAGCGAAAGCAACACTTGGAGGACTAGACAAGTACCACTAATAGGTACCGAACCCAAGAGCTCGCACGGAAACTCTGAGTGTGAAGTCTAGCTCGTATGATCTACGAGGATATTAGAAAGGGTGAGCAAACCATGGCTTAGTAAGTAGTTTGAGTAAATGCATGGTAGACTCATGTTGCTCTACTTGCAAATGTATGAAAAAGTAGTAACTGAAGTGACGTGTATGTATGGTATTATGTCATGATACCTATGATTTAATATGAACTTTAATGAAAACACTTTCACTATGCACTTCAATTTAAAACACTTTCACTATGCACTTCATTTAAAAGAATTACATTGTGCACTTAATTCAAGTAAAATCACTATGCACTTAATTTGGGACACCATCACTATGTTCTTAATTTGAAATGCAATAACAATGCCATTAGTTCAAAACACAATCACGATGCACTCAGTTCGATACACTATCACAATGCACTCATTTCAATGCACAATCACAATGCACTCAATTCGATGCACAATCTCCATGCACTTGGTTCAAAACATATGCATTATGCACTTTTAAAGAAAAGGAACTTATGAAAATTGAAAATCGATATAGTTAGGCAAAATGCCTAAAAGTACCAGAAACGGATTTCAAAACTGATCAATTATCACTTTAAGGCTAAAGCCTCAATTCACTGAAAACGATTTCAAAACCAATCACTTATCACTTTAGGCATAAGCCTCAATTAACTAAAAATGATTTCAAAACTGATCACTTATCACTTTAGGCATAAGCCTCATTTTACTGAAAACGATTTCAAATCAATCACTTGCCACCATTAGGCGTAAGCCTCAATTCATTGAAACGATTTCAAATCGATCACTTGTCACTTTTAGGTGTAAGCCTCAATTCACTGAAAACGATTTCAAAACTGATTAGGCAGTTACTTTGATTCACTAATATACTTCTAATACCACTGTAGTTAGTGATGGATAAAAAGTCACAAAGACGTAACCGTGTAGCATGTAGTTCCCTTAAAACTCTAGAGGTGGCTCCCACAGTCCCAGAGGTACCTGTGTAGCACTTAGTTCCTTTGGGATCTCTAAAGGTGGCTCCCATGGTCCAAGAGATAACCATGTAGCACTTAGTTCGATACTCTAGAGGTGATCCCACAATCCCAAAGGTATTTGTGTAGCACTTAGTTCCTGTGGGATCTCTAGAGGTAGCTTCCATGGTATGGTATGTATGGCCATAGAATACTCTAGTCTTGTTGATCAGTCAAGAGCTGGAACCTATCTACTGGTTTTCCAGACAAGTATGGTTTGCCTAGAGCATTAAACTTGATAGACATACTGCATTGATAGTCTAGAGTACGAAGCTCGATAGACGGGTAATAGAACCTAGACCAATCTCAATAGGCTCAAAGTGATCGAAGGTTAATGGGTTTGCCTAAACTTAGAAGCAGAGTTGAAAATCAAGTACAGATCGAAAGCTTATAGTTCACAAAATGAAGCACTTATCAAAACTTAACAAAATGGGATGTGTCGTCGAGATTCAAAGGCACTCGTGTAGCATGTAGTTCCATTAGGACTCTAGAGGTGGCTCCTACAGTCTGAAATTTGACGACCTTGGCCATTTTGCCCGGTAAGCGCTTGGTTTTCAAAACAAAGATTAGAAACAATTTTTTGTTTTGCAAATTGCATGGATGTCAATTATTGCAAAATCGATTCAATACTATGATTTTCAAGTTAAAACATAGTATCCAATATTATAAAACTCTTGTGTAAAATAAATGTGAACTGAGTATGGTATGCGTGAATCATTTATGCATCAATAATATGTCACTATATACTTTGCATGGCTGCCTAGTGTAATTAATGCAAGGCATGCACACATTCACTTAGCTTTCACATATAAAATGAGCAAGGTTTATAATTTCACTTATTCATATTAAATCACTAGAAATTTCAGCAGCATAACAGCTTATATTTTAGCCTAACCCAACCTACAGAAAATGCAATTTTAATGAATCTATTACAATAATTCCACAACCACAACTCAGTCTCATTACAATCAATTAATTTCATTGTTTTTTTATTTTATATTTCCCTTTAGGTTTATGAACATGTTTTCGATACACCCATATAGGTGTGTATAGTATCAGTTCTTTTATATATATTTCTTACTTGGCGTAAGCTCACCCCCTTCTACCTTATAGATTATTTGCAATAATAGTTGATTGTTAAGGGAAGGTTCTGATCAGATTCCTATGAGGTCTCAATATTGTACCTTGCAAGCATAACTGTACAATTACCTATTATATTCAGACATTTGTTGTATAGTACTTTAGTATGTAAAGGGATGTAAATAATAAACTCAAGGAATCTAAGTGTCACTTATAATCCTTTGCTATTGGATATTTATAAAGTTTGAAATAGAAATGTAAATAAAAGTAATATACACTGTAACTGATTGTATTGAGACCAATCTGAATAGTTAGATATTGATTTTGTTGAGTAAATTTTAGCTTACTGTTGGAGTGAGGACATTGAGCACAGCCCAATCGGCTAAGTGAAAATGAAAAAATCAATTTCAATTTTCAATAATCGAGGTGTAATACCAAATTAATTTGTTTCCAAATTAATTACCTTTGCTGAAATGATAACTTTTTAAGTGTTCTTTGCATTATATGGACTTTGAAACATTAACTCAAAATTTCTTAAAAAATCAAATATGTTAGTAACACAAATCTCAAAAAATATATAAATATTTAATCATGAATATGATCAAAGTCATAATGCATAAATATCACAAGATAATTTTTATGTTTAATAATATATCACAATACCATAATATGTGAAAACTTCAAAGATTAAAACTTAGTCATGCATCAATAACATATTCATGATTAAAACTATATTTAAATGTATTTAACCAACTGATGAAAATATTCTTCTTGTATTTCTCTATTTTCATACTTGTTAAATTAATGTTAGCATCATGCATATTTGCAATAAACAGCTATATAACATTCTAAAATGATTTTTAGAATAATCATACAATGACTAATAATTTAAGTCAAATAAAAACACATTATGCTAACTTATCAACTCTTTAAAAAATAATAAAACGATTTCAACTTATAAATCACAACAATTTATCATAACCTTTCAATATATATTATAATTATTATTACCACTAAATATATTTGGTATCCTTTATAATTCTGTCGTAAAACTTTTCGTATTTTTGACCAAAAACACATATCTTTTCAAATCGCGTTGATTAATCAAGCAATTCATATCTCGAGTTCATATATTTTGAAACTCAATAGTTGTCATTGACAAGTCTTAATACGTAAAAGAATATTAAAAAACATAGTGTTCATTCACACATCAATTTAAATAAGTTGTGTTTTTCCATACAACTTTTCCTAAGTTGTTTTCCAACCTTTCATTACCATTTTACATGAACATGATTCTTTGATCAAGTACCAAATTATAGTAAAATGAAATTTTAATGACAATTCATATATTTATCTATCTACTCTTTTAAACTTTAATCCATGAATTAAAAAATATTTAAAATCACTATCAAGCAATTAAACAATTAAACATATAGATATAATTTGTATTACTACTATCATATAAAGTAGTGCAACAAATATTAATTGCATACCTTAATATTCTAAAGAAAATATTTACTCTTCATGGCACTTACTAGTTTTCTTCTTCATGCTTAAATCATACTTACTCTTGTTTAAATTCAAGATTCATAGAAGAACAAATCCGGAAGATGAGCTTTATGTCATACTTGACCATTTCAAAAATTTCTTCACTTCAACAATATGAGACTTGATTGCAGAAGTCTCCATCTTGAAGTACTATTGTTTTTAAATTGTTGTATGAAAATATTCTTAATGTGGATGGTGAATTACTACAAACAAGTTGAAGAAGAAATTTTGGTAGGCAAGGCACTTCTAAGAAGCTATCTTAAGAACAATAGTTTCCCCACATTGATGCAAATGGTTTAGGAAACATTGTTCTCAGGATACAACGCCTACTCCAGGAAACACCATTTCATGATTGACATCATTTGGATGAAGAACCATGTCTTTTGGAATGAAGAAATATGTCCAACAGACACATTTTTTGAATTTTCAGAATGGAAAGTCAGATGCCTAAAAAGGGGAGTCGACTTCCTTAGTGTATTTTCGAAACAAAAGTCATTTTCACTTGGGACAATTGGCTGCCCCTTTAGGGCAGGTGGCTACCCTATATCGAAGTCGAATTCCCATGCCAAAAATATATATCCAAAAGGCTTTGATACATAGGGCAGTTGATTGCGCATTTGGGTAGACGACTAATTAGTATTTCCTTCATTCCAATCTCATTTTTATACTTTTAATTCCATTTTATTTAACACAAATGCAATCTAAATGATTATAAAACATGTTTCTTTGGTAATATATACAACAGTTAAAAGATCATGCCCTTCATTATTTGCAAAAGTTTTTGTGCAAAAATTTTTTTGAATGCCTTTCAAGAAGTTATTGAATTTAATAATAATCAAATTATGATGAACTTTAATACATTCTTGAAGTCATTCAAAATTTTTTCTACACATGAACTCCTGTAAATAATGAAGGTTAAGATCTTCTAACATCTTAGTTTGCATCATTTTAAACCGTTGGTTCCTAACTTTTGCAAACCAACAAGACAAAAAACATTAAACAACAATGGTGCGTTCATAAAGTGAATTAGATGCATAAAGATAATGTCATGATATGATGAATACCATTGTAGGAGATGCAAGCTAGGATATTAAAAGATGTTGATCTCAATTATTTGTGGGAGTTCTTTATGTAGAAGAAATTTTAAATGCCTTCAAAAAAGTATTAAACTTCATCAGATATACTTTGTGTTGAAGTCTTGAAGACAGTTTATTGTTATGAAAATGTCGTATAAGAACATTTGTAATAATTATTTTGTTATGATTTGTGTAATGACATTAAACAATTAAGTAATTGGTCATTATTTCAACCATATTTTAATTTTACCATAAAACACCATGGTTACACCACTAAAAAATATCATGACTTATCTAATATACGTAGTCTTGTACTCGAAATTAGTCTACGGTTAACAGCAAAATATAGTCTATTGATATAAAATATAAGTTAATTTTTAAATAAATGAAAATTTAGAAATAATTTATACACGAAGTTTATTACACAAATTAGACTATATTTCTTCCTAAAAGTGTGGTCTATATTTACATATTAGCCTATGTTCAATAACCGTAGTCTTTACCTGATAATATACTATGGTAAAATAAACTACGGTTAGAAAAAACGTAATCTTTCAACTTCTTTTTAATAGTGAGTAGTGACTGTATTTCGTTCTCTAATTTCAAACTATGGTATTCTTTAATAAAATAAAACTTATAATATAAAAAGAAATCTACTTCATATATAAGAGACCTAATTAATTACTAGATGTATCTAGAATGGGGAGTGTGTTTCCCTCGTAGTTTCAATTGTAATGATTTAAATTTCCCTTTAACCAAAAAAAATTACCAGATTTTTTTCTATTTATATAATAGTTAAACATTATAGATTTGGTCAAAAAAAGTTAATACATTTGTTAGTTTCTATATGAATTTCTATCTATTTTCATGAATATGGTTAACAAACTAGAGCAAAAGTGTAGGGTCAAATATTATTATTCTATAGCAATCCATAATTCCTGTTGTATATATCATTGGCTCTTTACCCACCAGAAATAGAAATGAAAATTTCTTCATTTAGAACAATTGAATCTACTATATAATTTATCTACCTATCTATCTGGCTGGCATAGAAATCTTTAGCTAAGAGGTTGAACTTTGAAGGGAAATACGTAGATCAATGGAAATAATTGATTAGTTCCCCATTCCATCTCTCTACCTTAATTAATAAGTCAATTAATCCCATTGAGAAAAATAAAATTTCAAGGCAATTCTGATAAAATAAAACCCTTTTATATTTTGTACAGAGTAGATTCATCTACTAACTAGCTAGCTAATTTAGGAAAACAAATGCAAATAACATCATTAAACAACAGAGTATTCTCTCCATCAAGGGGAACCGTAATTTCATAAATATCTAGTGACTGCTGACTCGCATAAAAATTTATTTAATGTGCACAAAAATTAACTTTTCATGAAGAACAAGATGAATTTGTCCATTTTGAGTGTTTACTAATGAATTTAAGACTTGAAATTCTTTTATTATTATTATTATTATTATTATTATTATTATTATTATTATTATTATTATTATCTGGAAAAACAAAAAGTTAAAATTAATCAGTAGGAAAAGGATCCTATTTGGTTTGGAAGCAAAACCAAATTGTAAAGATTTTGGGTTGAATAATTGGAAAATGCATTGTTTGTATTGTTTGGTCAAGGCTCTAGTTATCGTATGAACATGTAACTATGGTAGCATGAATTGGTTGGTGAAAATATCCAGCTGGTAGTCATTATCTTGCTTATATGTCATTCCCA
This sequence comes from Heritiera littoralis, assembly GCA_031772115.1. Classification (NCBI taxonomy): domain Eukaryota; kingdom Viridiplantae; phylum Streptophyta; class Magnoliopsida; order Malvales; family Malvaceae; genus Heritiera; species Heritiera littoralis. The sequence goes on along the minus strand of JAPDPK010000025.1, from coordinate 6,824,162 downwards.
TATATAATTCATGAAGACTAATTCTTGATTGGGAATCCTAGAAATATTGACACCAAGTTTCTTCCATGGGTTAAATTTCTGAATAGCTTTCAAAGGTTAAACATGGATGGTTTTCTTCCATCTGGCATCTGTCATTAACAAATTAATTTCATCGTCATCCTGATGACCAGATATATCTCAAATTTCTATATCATATTCCTATACATGTTTCAAGATTGACGAACAAGATTTGTAATAAACTCACAAACTTGACTTTACCACTACTGATTATGGTTCATGTGTGTATGTATGTATATATATAAATAAATAAATATATATATATATATATATATATATATATATATCAAACCTGATCATGGATCGCGCCTGCTGAGTTCGGGCTAGGTCTAAACAGAATATTAATAGAATTTATGTGTGCTCAAGCCTAATTTAGACACGATGTTTGGGCCTAAGTTTTTTGTCCAAACCCTTCAAATAAATAATAATAATAACCAGACCCACTCAAATAAATCAAAATTTTTTTCAACAAAGAAAACACATAATTTTGATTTTATTATTAGGTTGATTTCTTTAAATGGACCGTTAAATATGAATTTCTTTAGTTGTTAATGCGTTGGTTGTGAAGACTGTGAACTTTATGTACCTAAACTGTAAATTAATGAAAGAATTTAAATAAGCTAAGTATTGAGTGTGTTCTGAAATTCTATAGTATCTTAAGTAATGAAATTGAAAAGTGGAGTTAGTACATTTAACAATAAATGATTAATATATATAGGATTTATATAAATAAGTTCACGAAATATATATACTAATTTAATAAAGAAAATAAATAGAAATTGTACATTAATAAACAAGTTAGTGAATATATAAATGTACATACAAAATCTAAGTGCATAAATTGTAAGTGATTAAATAATTAAAAAGAATAAATATATAATATAAATATATAATTAATTAATTAATTAATTAATTAAATATTACGAATATATTAAATTTAATGTGATGTGCACATGAGTATATAAAAAATATATATTTAAAATAATATATATAATAAATAATAAATACAACATGTATATATATTACTATTACCTATATTTATATACTTTAGACATGAAATATATATATAGGTCAAATTATGCTATTGATCAATGTACTATAACGAAATTTGAAATTTAGTTCATTCATTATAATTCATAAAAATTTAGTCCCTGTAGTATTATGATTTAAAATTTTCATTCCAATCGATAACGGCCGTTACATTCTGTTAAAAATGCTGACGTGGTAGTTGACTTTGCTGGCGTGGCATTGATTTTGCCGACATGGCACTTTTGTCCCATGTAATTGATCCTTGTACTTTTATGAAATTTGAAATTTAGTTTTTCTATTATAATTCATGAAAAACAAGTCCCTCTACTATTCTGATTTACAAATCCTAATCCAATCAATATCATTTTATAAAGATCTCTACTAAAAATAATGATCTAGTGTTGACCTTTGTTGACGTAACATTGACTCGCTAACATGGCTTTTTATTTGGACAACTTGTACATCCCTTGCTTACGTGGCATGATGTGGCTTATTTTCGTCTACTTGGAGATGACGTGGTCTTTTTCATTTTCTTTTTTCCCTTTTCTCTCTACATCACAGCTAGGAAACCAACAGAATAATTTGATTTCAGGGAACTGTCATCACTTGTCGACTACATTTCGCTTCCAAAATTCGCCCTTTTCTTTCTATCAATATCCTCTTTCTCACTATCTAATTGGGTTTTTCCAAAAATTTCTCAAATATATATATATAGAAAACTAACCCGCAGCTCTAACCTTCAAAAGCCATAACCTCTTTCTTCTTCTATTTCCTTTCATTTAATTTGCTTTTTTCTCCTTCTTACTGAATTGTGAAGGGGATATATTGGTATTGAAAAGTCTCCTTTTGTCACACTTAGAGCAAATATTGATGCTCTTGTCATGAAGGCAGTATGTTTTAGTACTGTTTATTTTAGAAAATGACATTACTTTCATCAGTTATCATTTTCTTTTTGTTGGATTTGATGAGCTTATAGTTAAGATAAAAATACTAATACCTTTATTTAAAGAATAACGATCAAAAACTGTTTTAAATTAACATTTGAAAATTACCCAAATTGTGTTTATATAAATTTAATATGAGAAAGAATTATTTTGTTTTGATGTTACAGGAATTGGTGGAGTGAGAGCATAAAAGGTTCTTGGAAAAATGCATGCTTGTGGGGATAATGCTCAGGTAGCTATGTTTTTTGGTGCTGAAAATAGTTTTAAAGGACATCGGATTAATTTATTAGCTTTTCTCTATTGATTGAGATAATCTTTTGCAAAATATTAGCTTTTTGATAGGGATAGAATGATAAATTTTTTGAATGTTGGTGATTGTGATGTAGAGAGACAGAAGAGAAAAGAATGATGAATAAAGAGAAAAAGAAAAGAAGAAAAAAGAAAAAGATAGAAAAATAAAAGAAAAAAGTGAAAAAGTCACATGATCACCATGTAAAAAAAATAAGCCAATTAAGCAAACAATGCCATGTCAACAAAACTTAACACCATGTCAGCATTTTTTAATAAATATCTTTAACACTATTATTGACTGGACTAAGATTTGCAAATCAAAATAGTAAAGAGACTTGATTTTATGAATTATAGTAGAGGGACATTTTTCAAATTTCATGGATCAATTACATGGGACACAAAATGCCACATCAGCAAAGCCAATGCCATGTCAACAAAAGTCAAAAAAGTCAAGTTACATCATCAAGTCAACGCCACGTCAGTTGCCACATCAACATTTTTAACAAAAAATGTAACGACCGTTATCGATTGGATTGAAATTTTTAAATCATATTACAATAAGGACTTGATTTTTATGAATTACAATGAAGGGACTAAATTTCAAATTTCGTTATAGTACAAGGATAAATTGCATAATTTGACCATACACACACACATCTAAGATGGGATATATATATATATATATATATATATATATATATATATATATATATATGAGGTAATCATATAAAATAAGATAAGTTTAAAAAATAAAAATAAAAAAAGAAAAAAATAATGTGAAACTTGATTGGCATCCTCAGGAAGCCAATTAAGTATCATCTGTTGCCACGTTAACGCGGGAGTAGGAATTTTAAAAATAACAAACAGAGGACTTTGATCCTCTGTAGAACAAGAAAAAGGAAAAGAAAAGAAAGAAAATTGCTATTTTTACCTCTTTTTTTTTTTATACCACACCAAAAAAAAACAATTCATTTACCATTCTAACCCTATAATATTTAATCCCAATTCACAACCCTTCCTCCCGCCTGATTGTTTGGTTCTACACCTTATCGACCTCCAGCTTCACCTGCTCCTCATCTACGATTTAGGTATGAAATGGATTTTTTTTTGGCTTAGGGACAGGGGCTCACGCGATAGTAGTAATGGTTTCACGCAAGCATCTGAGTCTGCTGGCGACACCGAACGGACATTGCGCTGCACCGGTGGTTTCCAATAGCTCGGGCAAAGCTGACTACGTGAGTGCCCTGGTGCGTTGCTCAGGGCATCTTCCAGTTTGCTTCTTGTTATCTAATTATGCCTTATTTTTTCACTCTTATTCTTTTCCGTTTCAAGGTCTTGCAGAAGTGTCGACCACTCAAGGGTTTTGAAAACAGGTAGTTTATACTTCTGATTCTTTTTAGGCTCATAAGCAGGAAGAATATTTGCTTGGTTTGATTCTGTTTCAAGCTAACCGTATAATGTTTGTACTTTACCTTGTATGCTTGTGATCAGAATAATAAGGACAGAGAAGAAAGAAGAGAAAGAGGGAACAAAGTAGAACAAAGAGGACCAAGAAGGAGAAAAGAGGGATGAATTTATGTTGGTTGTTAATGTTTTTTACATAAGTCCTTTTTTTTTTGTCATGTAAATAGTTGAAGTAGAAAGACTTAAAATTGGAGTTTAAATAGAATTTCTCAAAAGGAAATTGGAAACTTAAGCCATGATAGGGAAGAAGAGAGACTAGAGAGGAGAAAGGAGGAAATTGCTGTAGCAACCATTGTTTTAAATTGCGGTCGCGGCAGCGTTTTCGGTCGCGTTGTGTTTATCGCGGTTGCGGGCATAGCGGCGGTTATTGCGGTCATCGCGGTCGTAAATTTTTTTTAATTTTGCACAACTTTGTATAAAATGTCATAATTGTAATTATAATCATAAAATGTCTTATTTTATAATTTTTAAAGTAATTTATGATACCTTAAGTCTATTATTTAGATGAAAAAGGAAGTTATTCATAATTTTTTTGAATTACAATAAAGAATTCATATTTAAAAAATTACTTATGATAATTGAAAAATAACAAAAATTGAAAATAGAGATAACTAATTATGCATTAATAAAAATCACCATATTAATTATTTCTTCACGAGGTGGCATGTTTGAGATTTTTATTAAACAAATAATTATAAACAAATATAATAAAAACATCACAATTTTCATGGATATATGATAAATGAATTTGAGCCATTAATTATTCACATTTTCAACACTTGAATTAGTAAAAATAATTACATTCACATTATCAATATTCTCTTGAGTTATAATAATGTTTGATTAATGAGTACATTAAACATTTAATATTAATTTTTCACTATCAATTAACTTAAGCCAGCACAATTCTATTATCAAATATAAATATTAATAATATTGTCTTTTTTATCAAAAAATATTTTCTTTTTCTCTTAAATTACAATAATATTTAATAGTATATTTAATTACATTAGAAATTATAGTAAAAAAATTACATAATAATTTAATTAAATTTACCTAATGCAAATTCCTAAACATTTATAATGTAAAAAAAAAAAAAAACCCAACCCAAAACTTCTAGCCGGCCTACCTAATCTCACCCATTCATAAACTAATAATTTAACCTACTACAAAGCAAATTCCCATCACTCTCGATCTCAACCTTCATCCCTACTCCTTCGACTCTGAAGAACCCACCGGCCACTCCTCATGCTTACACCTCTGGCCTCACACCCCTCACCAGCTCACTTGTCGTCGACCTCCCTTACGCCCTCACCCATTGAGCCTCAGCAACAGTCAGCGACCACTTGGACTTGGTTAGCCTCAGGCCTCAGCCTTGCCAATCTCATCTCAAGCCATCGCCCACAACTGCCTGCCCACGCCGCCCATGGCCACACCAGTCGCAATCACTCACGCTTGTGCGCCGCTAGTAACAGCCTACCCATGCCCGCGGACTCTGCCTCAAGTGGCCTTCAACCTCACTCACCCTTAACAGATCTGTCATGTTTCGATTTAGATCTACTAAGTTAAAAGGTTATAAATTTTAAATTTGCACTCGTGTCTGGGACTCTGAGTTATAACCTGTTTGTGATCTCAGATCTGAATCTGATCTGTCAATGTGATTGATCTGATTTTTTGTTGATTTTGATATGGTGAAGGCATGAAGCTAAGGTTTTTTGAGGCTAAGTTGATTTGGTTTTATGTCTGTGTTGCCTGACCTGATAAGAATTTTTTTTTTTTATATCTTGTTTCCAACCAGATCAAAAGGGGGATAGCGGCGATAACGGACCGTTATTGCAGCTATCCGCCGTTAGGCCGTTTTATAACGGCTAATAGCGACCGTTACGGTTGTGATTCTCAATCACAACTATTTTTTCCGTGATAACGGTGGCGGCCACAGCCGCTACTGCTAGATAGTGGTCGCTATTTAAAACACTGGTAGCAATTAGGGAATGGGGAGCTGAAACCAAGAGAAGAGAAAGACCAAAACTTAGAATAAAGTGAGACAGTAGTAGAGGTAGCGGAAGGTGACAGAAGACAGAGGAAGGACAAGACCTGGATTAGGTTTGAAAACACAATAGTGCCATGTGAGGAAAAGGACTCAAACACAACAAGAAAACGTGACCTTGCAGGGCAAATCGGTGGCTTCTTAGGCTGGAATCTTAGCTAGTTTCAAAGGTTGAGTTGAGGCTGTGAAGAGCATAAAACAGCCTTGGACAGTGGCAGTCTAGGGCCATCAATGATGGTTGAGTAGGGCTATGTTGATGCCGTGAAACAGAGAGGAAAGGAGCAGCCAAGTGAGGATAGTGCAGTGGAGAATGCAGCAGCCTCACGTAAGGGAAGAAAGAACCAAAACACTCAGCATGGAACGTGACTTGTAGGAGCTGCTGCAGGGCTGTTTTGATTGACATTAATGTTGTTAAGTGGTTGATTTAGACTAAGATTCTTGCTGGTGTTTAAGGCTAATATATAGCTAAAGGAGGGGCTAACCTGTGTGTGAAAAATAGAGAAAGGAAGGCTGACTTTGATAGCAGAAAATAGGTGCGAAAGGATCCATTTTTAGAGCTACCATAAGTGGCTTTCTCAAGGGATGAAATGCTGAATTGAAGGTTGGGAAACACATGAAAACAAGGTTATTTGGGCAAGGATTGTGGTTTTTTTAATAGGCTGTGCAAAGGGAGGATGAAGTGTAAGTGGCGACAAGGGCTTTTAGAGGCATAGGGAACTGAAGCCGTGAGCTTCTTGGAGGCAAAAAAAGACACTGAAAAATTGACTATTTGACACGGCAAGTAGGGGCTAGGAAATTGGTGCACTCGGTTTTGAAGGTAATTCCAAGAGTAAGGGTTATGTTTTAGTGTAAAAGATTGTATAATTTAATTATACAATTAAATACAACATGTTTGGATAATGCCTACGTGTGTATGGGTGCATAAACATGAATAAGATGGAGCTATATCTATGTATATATTAGATATAGATTCCATGGACATAATGATAAAGAATAAAATATGATCCCGTATTTATATGTGTATATATAGATATACATTTTGTGTGTATATATATGTATATGTATATGTATATGCCATGAATCCGAAGAGAAAAAACAACATAAGTTTTAACTTAAATAGTTGCACTTTGATGCAATATGAATATATTGAGGACTTATTAATATCCATGTGCTATTAAATAAGAACTTGAGGAATGAAACTTTAGTGTAGGAATTGAATTAGCAAATATTAAAGGGAATAATCGGTACAAAATCAACTAAGGACTAAACATCAGTTCAAGATTAATATATATACCTCTAAGGATGAAGATATATATTTTTAGAATGATAATGTGGAGTTAATCTTAGGCATTATAATGAATTTGAATAATTGTGTGTACTTTCAAATCGTGTGTTTTAAGTACAGTATTAGGCATGATATTAGTATATGATTGAGATAGTATTGAAATGTTTGTAGTGACTTTGACTAGAGTGGAACAGTAGATTTCAATCGGGGGCTTGAAGAAAATTTTGGCTAAAGGTATAAGGTAAGTGGGTTAAGTAAAGCTTGTTGGCACTATCTCATAGGAATGATTTAAGTTTTGTTAATATTTAGATTTGTTCTTCAATTAAGCAATGCGATGCTATTAATTTGGGCAACTGAGGGAAGTAAAGGTAAGATTGAAGTTACTATTGAAATGTGATCTTGGACATTGCTTGGACTGGATTGAAACTTTGTTTTTCTGCCTTTTGTGTTGTGGCTAGCCAAGCTTGCAAGTTTAGTAAAGTGAAGCCTTGTCGTGACCCCAATTATACAAATATCAATTAACTTTTTCTTCACATAAGTTTCGATTAGGCTGTTTTTCAATGTCATCCTTTCTTCTTCTTATACTTATATTTCATCACTTAATTAAATGATCTCAATTTCAACAAAAGTAATTCTTTTATATATACACATAAGTCAAATACACAGGATCTCACATAACTTACATATCCTATATCCCCAAATGATCTAATATACATCAATCTAGTATTGGACTGTACAATAACCGAAGTACATGGAAAACTGATTATACCTTCAAGGAATAATTGGGAAGTGTGTTTCGAAAGTATACTAGAAGATCCCAAAAGTAAGCTCCTCTATCTGGAGTGGGAATCACTTCAAAAAATCTAGATGAAAAAATGTTGTAAAGGAGTGAGTTTACGCTCAGTAAGAAACATATATAAAAGAGCGTACTATGCCATTACATATAGGTTTCTTGCTTGGCTCTATAATGTCATGTAAAACTCTTATAAAACATATATCATATGCTTTCTTCAAATAACATATAGGTTTCTTCAAATATCATATACACATAAAATCAATTAATTCAATTACTTTCAAATAATATCAAATCACTTGAAAATCACATATGCGATTATTCAAATACTTTCACGTATCTCAATTCACGTGAAATCACATATACAAATAACTTCAAATAGATGGGAGATAGTTAACCTTCTAATAGAATTATGCACCAAATAAATCTCATAAGGGATACCACATATATATCCCGTGAGGAATAATCCCGTAAGAGATGTCAAATAAGTGCGTACCCACGTATAGGCCAAGGATCCCCTCTAAAGCCAAATACACATAAGAGACATATGGCCACAGTCGATAGACCACAGTGAACACTAGTCAGGTGACATCTATGGCACAGAGTATCGGACTAGGGTTCCTCAGTCAAGTACAAATACAAATACAAATAATATACATGATCACCAAAGGAATCCACAGTCTCCAAAACATTTGTCATATAGCTCATTTGTAATTCAAATACACTTACATCAAATAGGCATTTAAAAGACCATTTTCAAAAGGGGCAATCGACTAGTCATATAGGGCAGTCGGCTACTATATCATATATCACTTTATTGAATTTCTTTTCTGTTTAAAATTCAAATATTTTATTCTTCGAAAACAAATAGGGCAGTCAACTGGTTCGCAAACAAAAAGTTTTCATAGAAAATGTAGTCGACTGGCTCCTTAGCAGTCGACTGGTTTTGCAAACAGAATGCTGTTGAAAACAAGGCAGTCGACTCGTTCCATAGGCAGTCGACTGGTTTTGAAACAGAATACTTTTTGAGGAAAAGCAGTTGATTGGCTACTTAACAGTTGACTGGCTACTTAGCAGTCGACTGGTGCGAAACAGAGTGCTTTCTGGAAAATAGCAGTCGACTGCTATACAAGGCAGTCGACTGGTTTGAGTCAATTTTGGAAAAATTCACGTTTCAGTTGTCTTTGGGCAATCGGCTGCTATTTAAGGCAGTCGGCTACCCCTAGCCAAATTGTAACTAGGAGTAAACCGAGATTTTCAAACCCCTTGCACTTAAAACAGCCTTTAATTCATTCCAAATCATGAAATCAAAAACAGACAAAGCCACCTTACGTCCATTACACATATTCCTTACCTCAATTAACTCCGAAATTGCAATCACTTGGTTGCACCAATGATTTCGTTTTCACTTCTTCAAAGCTGCAGTTATCATAAGGATTCAAACCTTTAAGAAACCTCTATAAATATGCTATACCAACTTTACATAACTCCAAACCATGGACAGAATCAAATGAAATCACTTCTTCTCTTACCTTCGTTAATCACCAAAATAACAGCAAATTAGATCTCCTCAATTCCTTTAATTCAGGCTTTCATATTATGGCTATAGCTTTAGCTAGTGATGAGGAGTAATTTTTGTTAAGCAAGCTTAACGATTCGATAACAAGAAATGGTTGTTCTACAAGGTGAGTAGGAAGGAAACTTTGAGAATTTTGGAAGGGAAGCAACTATGGCTGCCGACTCTTGATAGTGAAGATGATGACAATGCATTTTCATTTAATGCATCTTTATTCCCTAATCATCTCAACCATTAATCTTTTTGACTTAAGACCATTTGACCATTCAATTGCTATTATTCCATCCATGTCCCACATATCATTTATACATCAAAATTTCATATTTATTTAATTATTCCAAGTTGAAAAACTATACAAATATGGGAAAATTACAAAAATTTGGGATTTCACATTCTCCCCACCTTAGAAATTTGGTCCTTCAAATTTAAATTGGGCTACTACTCAAATAGTTCAGGATATCTTTCCTTCATTAAGCTCTCTAGCTCCCATGTGGCTTCTTCTCTAGTATGGTATTGCCAGAGAACTTTGACTAATGGAATTATCTTAGACCATAACACCTTTTCTTTCCTGTCTAAAATCTGAACCAGCTTCTCCACATAACTCATGTCTCCCTGAATCTCTAAAGGTTCATATTCTATGACATGAGATGGATCCAAATTATACTTCCAAAGCATGGACACATGAAAGACATTGTGTACTCCCGATAGCTTCGGTGGTAGTGCTAATTGGTATGCAAAATCTCCCACACGATCTAAGATTTCAAATGGCTTGATATAACGAGGACTAAGTATACCTCTTCGACCAAAATCTCATGATTCCTTTGGATGGAGAAACTTTCAAAAACATCGAGTCTCTAAACAAAAACTCAAGTGGTCTACGCCGAACATCGGCATAACTCTTTTTTAGACTCTGAGCTATCTTGAGTCTTTGACAAATCAACTTAACATCTTCAGAAGCCTGTTCAACTAAATTTGGGGCTAACTACTTGCACTCGCCCACTTCTTCCCAACCAATAAGGGATCGACACCTTCTACAATATAAAGCTTCATATGGTGCCATCATAATACTTGAGTGATAACTATTGTTGTAAGCAAACTCAGCCAATGGCAGATGATCATCCCATGAGCCTTTAAAGTCCAAAGCACAAGCTCTCAACATATCCTCGAGCGTTGAATAGCGCGCTCGGACTGACCATCAGTCTGGGATGAAAAGTCGTGCTAAAGTTCAACCGAGATCCCATGGCTTCTTGGAAATGTTCCCAAAAATGAGAAGTGAGCCTGGAATCTCTGTGGGATGTAATGCTCACTGGAACCCCATGTAATCGAACAATCTCTTTAACATATAAATCTGCCAATGCACTAAGTGAGTCTGTAGCTTTCATAGGCAAGAAGTGTGTAGACTTAGTTAGTCTATCCACGATTACCCAAATACCATCATGACTTCTTCGGGTTCGGGGTAATCCCATCACAAAACCCATCGTAATTTGTTCCCATTTTCACATAGGTATAGGCAAAGGCTGTAACAACCCAGCCGATCTTTGGTGTTCCACCTTAACTTGCTAAAATGTGAGACACTTTGCCACAAACTCTGCTATGTCTCTTTTCATGCCCGTCCACCAATACACTTTGCGAAGACTATGATACATCTTAGTATTCCCTAGATGCAACGTGTACTTGGTGGAATGTACTTCATTCAAAATCAACTTCCTCAATTCCTTATCATTAGGAACACATATCCAATTATTAAACCTCAAAATTCCATCACTACCAATATCAAATTTTGATGGCATACCTGTTTGAATCAGGTTCATAGCCTCAATACACTTAGCATCTTCCCTTTGAGCAAGCCGAACTCTATCCATCAACTCTGGCTCAATTAACAAACTGGCTATAATTCCGTAATGCTCAAGAGGTGTAACATTTAGGTTGAGACTTGCAAACTGCTCAAGTAACTCATATTCTCTTACCATCATGTAAGACACTATTCCCACATGTTTCTGGCTTAAAGCATCCGCCACCACATTGTCCTTTCTCGGGTGGTACAGGATTTCACAATCATAATCCTTTAGAAGCTCGAGCCATCTCCTCTGTCTCAAGTTCAATTCCTTCTGAGAGAACAAATACTTCAAGCTTTTATGGTCCGTAAAAACTTGAAATCCCTCTCTCTATACAAGTAATGCCGCCAAATCTTTAGGGTAAATATCACTGTAGCTAATTCCAAATCATGAGTTCGGTAGTTCTTCTCACGGTCCTTTAATTGACGAGAACCATATACAACTACCTTACCATGCTGCATCAACACACAACCCAATCCTTGGGCTGAGGTATCACTATATACAGAAAATCCTCCAAACCCATTAGGAATGGTGAGGATTGGTGCAATCGTCAGCCTACGCTTCAGCTCTTGGAAACTACCCTCACAAGCGTCACTTCATTCATATTTCACATCCTTGCGCATCAAGCGCGTCAAGGGAGCAATTAACCTTAAGAAACCTTCAACAAACCTTCGATAATAGCCAGCTATACCTAAGAAACTCCTAATCTCCGTCACTGTTTTTGGTCTCTCCCATTGTACAACAGCTTCAATCTTCGATGGATCGACCGACATCTTTACTAATTATATGGCCAAAAAAGGAGATTTGATCTAGCCAGAAATCACACTTACTTAGTTTGGCATACAATCCTCTATCTCTGAGGGTTTGTAGAACTATCCGCAACTGCTGCTCATACTCTTCCCGGGATCTTGAATATACCAATATGTCATCGATAAAAACAATAACAAACTGGTTTAAGTAGGGTTTGAACACATCGTTCATCAAATTCATAAATGCTACGGGTGCATTTGTTAGACCAAACGACATAATTAGGAATTCATAATGACCATAACATGTCCTAAATGCCGTCTTCGGGACATCTTCACTCCGGATCTTTAATTAGTGATATCCCGATTTCAAGTCTATCTTGGAAAAGACTTGTGCACCCCGAAGCTGATCAAAAAGATCATCTATCCTTGGAAGAGGGTACTTATTCTTGATTGTCACCTTATTCAACCATCGATAGTCAATGCAAAGCCTTAAGCTTCCATCTTTCTTCCAGACAAATAGCACAGGAGCACCCCACGGGGATACACTTGGTCATATAAACCCCTTGGCTAGTAACTCCTGAAGCTGCTTTTTCAATTCTTCAGTTCAACTAAAGCCATTCGATAGGGAGGTCTAGAAATAGGCTCCGTTCCCGGTGCCAACTCAATGGTAAATTCCATTTCCCTATCCAGAGGAAGTCCTGGAAGTTCGTCCGAAAATACTTCTAGAAAATCCCTTACTACCGAAATTTCATGAAGATCAAGACGTTTCTTTTCTACGTCCACCACATATGCTATAAATCTTTCACATAACAAATATATTTTCTATTAATTTCATTTACAAATAAGTCAAATAACAATATGTAGTTTGCATTAATTACTTGTAAAATTTATAATATAGCTAATAGGAGAAGAGAAGATCGTATTCTTAGCATAGCAATCTAATATCACATGATTCTTAGCCAACCAATCCATCCCTAAGATGACATCAAATCCATACATATTTAGTAGAATTAGGTCAGCTATCGATTGTCTCTCTCCTACCCGTAGCTTGCAATTACGGTATACTATATTCGTCATTTGAGATTCCCTAAAAGGAGTATTTATTTGTAATAAGTGTCCTAAAGGCTCAGGCTCAACAGGCAGTTTCATAGCAATCATTGGAGAAACAAACGAATGCGTAGAGCCTGGATCAAATAGTGTAGTGACATTTATATCAAAAAGGTAAATCTTACCCTTAATCACATCCGACGAAGCATCAGCAAACTACTTATCAATTGCAAATACTCGACCTTGAGTCACGGGTTTCTTCCCTTTCTCTACCACTGAGGTTGTGTGGTCTTTTTTGATTCTTCGGGTATCCTCTGATTCATCTTAGGACAATCCTTAATCTGATGTCCTTGCTCACCACACCAAAAACAAGCCCCAGTCGCGAAGCGGCATGCTTGTGACCCAGGAAACTTTCCGCAATGCTCGCATCTCTTCTCTATACTCTTCGGTGAGCTAGCGGTACTACTAACCGAATATCGAGATTTTTCATCACTTATCTTAATTCCTGTAGATCTAGGAGTCCCTGTATCATAATCATCATAGAACTCCATAATTCAGTACATTTCCTCAATTCATTAAACTAATATAAAAATCATTCTCTTATAATTCATTTTCTTACCTATCGAAGCTCTTTCATAGAGTCTACTTCTCCTATAAGGATATCTATCACTGGAGGCTCTCTCGTCTGACTTCCGCTTCATCGTTTCTTTGCCTTTACCCTTGGCTCGAAAATCAGCTTGGTGAAACTCATAGTCCTACTCACACAATTGAGCCTTACAGATTGCCTCATCATATGTAGTGATATCGATGGGGTATAGCTTAGATCTAATAAGAGGTCTCAATCCCTCCATAAATCTATAAATCTTGTGCTCCTCACTTTTTAGCACCTCTGAATCAAACCTGCTCAAAGTTGAGAACTTTGACTCATACTGATCAACTGGCATCATCCCTTGAGTCAAGTTCAGAAACTTACCTTCAACTTGGTCTAAGTAGTGCGTGGAATGTACTGTCTATTGAACACCTCTAAAAATATATCCCACGTTACCTCTAAATGTCTGGCCTCCAATATAGTCTTGGTGGATTGCTACCAATGTTCTGCCTCATCCAATAACAAATATGTCGCCAGGCCTACCTTATCCGGTTCTGAACAACTCATATACATAAATAGTTTGGTGACCACTTTCACCCAATTCTCAGCAGTCAACGAAACTCTATCCCCTTTGAACTTAGGTGGATCCAACTTCTTGATTTCTTTATTAGCACAATGCTACAATAAGCCTTAGGATCTCACCTTTCAAGGGCTTGTACTGGTGGGAGCAACTCTGTCTGTGCTGTCGGAGGATGCATTGTAGAAGTAGGAGGAACTGTAGGAGTGGCTGCAGGTGCATTAGGGGCCACATTCGGAATGTTAGTCATAAACTGAGTAAATAGAGTGGCCATCGACTCTACACTCTGCTCTATCCTCGATAGTCGGGTGTTCGGGCTACCCAGTGGAGATCAAAAAGGAGTTTGTGTTGGGGACTGTTCCACATGACCTCGTCCTTGTCCTCGTCCCCTATTAGTACCCCTTCTTCGAGTACTTATTCTGTCAATATCATCACAAATTAACATGATTTAGTATAACTTTAAACAGTTATATTACGCATGTGTATTCAGACAAGTACAGTACATTAAGGATGTAACTATTTCTAACCTAATGACACTAACAAACTTCAAACTAACCTGCTCTGATACCAATCTTTGTCGCGACCCTAATTATACAAATATCAATTAACTTTTTCTTTATATAAGTTTTGGTTAGGCTGTTTGTCAATGTCATCCTTTCTTCTTTTTATACTTATATTTCATCACTTAATAAAATGATCTCAATTTCAACAAAAGTAATTGTTTTATATATACACATAAGTCATATACACAGGATCTCACATAACTTACATATCCTATATCCCCAAATGATCTAATATACATCAATGTAGTATTGTATTGTACAATAGCAGAAGTATACGGCCAACTGATTATACTTTCAAGGAATAATTGGGAAGCGTGTTTCGAAGGTATACTAGAAGATCCCAAAAGTAAGCTCTTCTATCTGGATAGGGAATCGCTTCAAAAAATCTGGATGAAAAATTGTTGTAAAGGAGTGAGTTTATGCTTAGTAAGAAACATATGTAAAAGAGCGTACTATGCCACTATATGTAGGTTTCCTGCTTGGCTCTATAATGTCATGTAAAACTCTTATAAAGCATATATCATATACTTTCTTCAAATAACATATAGGTTTCTTCAAATATCATATACGCATAAAATCAATTAATTCAATTACTTTCAAATAATATCAAATCACTTGAAATCACATATACGATTATTCAAATAATTCAAATACTTTCCGTATCTCAATTCACGTGAAATCACATATACAAATAACTTCAAATAGATAGGAGACAGTTAACCTTCTAATAGAATCATGCACAAAATAAATCTCATAAGGGATACCACATATTTATCCCATAAGAGATGTCGAATAAGTGCGTACCCACGTATGGGCTAGGGATCCCCCTCAAAGCCAAATATACATAAGAGACATATGGCCACAGTTGATAGACCATAGTGAACACTAGTCAGGTTACATTTGTGGCACTGAGGACCGGACTAGGGTTCCTCAGCTAAGTACAAATACAAATACACATAATATGCATGATCACCAAAGGAATCCACAGTCTCTAAAACATTTGTCATATAGCTTATTTGTAATTCAAATACACTTATATCAAATAGGCATTTAAAACACCATTTTCAAAAGAGGCAGTCGACTAGTCATATAGGATAGTCAGCTACTATATCATATATCGCTTTATTGAATTTCTTTTCCTTTTAAAATTCAAATATTTTATTCTTCGAAAACAAATAGGGCAGTCGACTAGTTTCGCAAACAGAATGCTTCTGAAAACAGGGCAGTCAACTGGTTCCATAAGCAGTCGGCTGGTTTTGAAACATAATACTTTTTGAGAAAAAGCAATCGACTGGCTACTTAGCAGTCGATTGGTGCGAAACAAAGTGCTTTCTAAAAAATAGCAGTCGACTACTATATAAGGTAGTCAACTGGTTTGAGTCGGTTTCGAAAAAATTCATGTTTCAGCTGTCTCTAGGCAGTCGGCTGCTATTTAAGGTAGTCGGCTGCCCCTAGCCAAATTGTAACTAGGAGTAAACTGAGATTTTCAAACTCCCTGCACTTAAAAAAACCTTTAATTCATTCCAAATCTTGCAATAACAAATAGACGTAGCCACTTTGCGTCCGTTACACATATTTCTTACCTTAATTAACTCCGAAATTGCAATTACTTGGTTGCACCAATGATTTCCTCTTCACTTCTTCAAAGCTACAATTATCATAAGGATTCAAACCTTTAAGAAACTCTATAAATATGCTATACTAACTTTACACAACTCCAAACCATGGACAGAATCAAATGAAATCACTTTTTCTCCTACCTTCGTTAATCACCAAAATAACAGCAAATTAGATCTCCTCAATTCCTTTGATTAAGCCTTTCATATTACGGCTATAGCTTTAGTTAGTGATGAGGAGTAATTTTCATTAAGCAAGCTTAACAATTCGATGACAGGAAATGGTTGTTCTACAAGGTGAGTAGGAAGGAAACTTAGAGAATTTTGGAAGGGAAGCAACGATGGCTGTTGACTCTTGATGGTGAAGATGATGACAATGCATTTTCATTTAATGTATCTTTATCCCCAAATCATCTCAGCTATTAACCTTTTTGATTTAAGACCATTTGACCATTCAATTGCTATTATTCCATCCATGTCCCACATATCATTTATACATCAAAATTTCATATTTATTTAATTATTCCAAGTTGGAAAGCTATACAAATATGGGAAAATTACATAAATTTGGGGATTTCACAAGTCTACATTTGTTAATTGATGTGTATGAACTTTGTTGTTGTGTATGCAAAAGCTAAGTGTACTAGTGCATGGCATGCATTAATTATACTAGGTAGCCATGCAAAGTGCATAATGGCATATCATTGATGCATACATGATTCATGCATAAAATGTTTTAGTTCAAGCTACTCCTTGTATAAGTTTTATAACAACATTGCATTATGTCTTAAATTGTAAAGTCTTGGTTTTGAACTAATTTTTCAAATAAATAAAAAATTTCTCATATTAGAAACTCAGAATTGGTTTAATAAGTGTTTTGAAATTCGTGGAAGCTAAGTATTACACGAGAAATACATTTTTAGTTCTAATTTCTAGTGCAAGCAGACCTATTGACCTTCAAGTCACTTTGAGCCTATTGAGCTTGCTCTAGGTTCTATTAACCATTTATCGAGTTTTGTGCTCTAAACTATCAGTGCAGTGTCCCTATTGAGCCTAGTGCTTTAGGCAAATTGTACATGTCTGGAAAACCAGTAGACAGGCTCCAGTTCTTGACTGATTAACAAGACTGAAGTATTCTATGGCCATAGACATTGTACCGTAGGAACCACCTCGAGAACCCTAAGGGACCTACATGCTACATGGATATCACTTGGACTGTGGGAGCCACCTCTAGAATCCTAAGGGACCTATGTGTTACACATATACCTTTTGGACCGTGGAGTCACCTCTACAATCCTAAAGGACCTACATGCTGCACGAGTTCCTTGTTGCGACACTTTTTCCATCGCTAGCTAGGATGGATGTTGTAACACTATCAGTGAGTGGGGTCTTTGCCAAAACTCTATTAGATATCTTTTGATATCTTTTTTCAGTGAATTGAGGCTTTTGCCTAAAAGTGACAAGTGATCGGGTTTGAAACCATTTTTCAGTGAATTGAGGATTTTGCCTGAAAGTGCCAAGTGATCAATTTTGAAACCGTTTTTCAATGAATTGAGGCTTATGCCTAAAGTGATAAGTGATCGAGTTTAAAACCATTTTCAGTGATTGAGGTTTTGTCTAAAAGTGATAATTGATTGGTTTTGAAATCATTTTTTGTAATCTGAGGCTTACGCCTAAAGGGATCAGTTACATGTTTGATGTCCGTATTTGTTTTTAGTATAACGAGGCATTTTGCCTAACTATATCAATTCTTGATTTTTGTGGGTTCGTCCGTTTTAAAATGAAGTGTATAAGAATCTGTTTTAAACTAAATTCACAGTGAACGCATTTGGAACTAAGTGCATATTGAAAGTGCTTTAATCAAAGGGCACAATGAAGGTGTTTTAATTAATGTACATAGTGAAAGTATTTGAATCGAAGTGCATAGTGATATGATTCATCGAAGAGCACAGTGATCGTATTTATCGAAGTGCATAGTATTTTGATTTAATCAAATTGCATAGTGATTGGTTTAGCAAAATGCTCGATGTTTTGATTTAATTGAAGTGCGTAGTGATTTAATTTAATCGCAATGCATAATGAAAGTGATTTAAATGAAGTGCATAATGAAAGAGTTTTAAATTAGTGCATAGTAAAAGTGTTTTGATCAAAGCCCATATTGGATCATTTATTATCATGATATAATACCATGCATACACGTCGCTTTAGTACTGCTTATTTGTACACTTACACGTAGATCGACATAAATCTAGTATGCATTTACTTAAACTACTTACTGAGCTGTAATTTGCTCACTCTTTTCTAACATATATAGAGGAAGGCAGATGGTAAGCGTGGTACACGATCTGCTATAATTGCCATGGAACAGAAAACAAGCTACAACATGTACATGTCCTTGACTTGAATTTGAGAAATGTCATTATATTAAGCAGTCTTTTTTTTTACGAGCGAAATATTTAATAATCAAGGATAAAGATGGGGCTGCTGGAATTCAAATTCAATCCTTATAATATACAATAATTTATTTTTAACTATTCGATCAAAAGATTATTAGCACTATATTAAACAGTCTATTTGAAAGAAACTGATTAAAACACCTCTCAATTTTGAGACTTTCGTGGAACTCCCTCCTGACCCAAGAATTCCAAACTTTCATCCAATTCCATAATATATTCATATAAAATAAACATGGTCTTAATTTCTTCGTTGTACTTATATTTCATTTTTAGCCATTTGGTGTTGACCCAAGTGCGGTGGAGAATCATCCACTCCAAACTATAATGTCTCGTATGCGACAAAAACGCCACTTATACTTAATTTGAGCTTCAATGCCGTGCAAATGGAATGCCCACGGTACTGGAAACTTTGCCAAATGAAGCCTAAAAGATTCTCAAGGGGATAGGATAATATACCTTGAACTTATTTCCAGCTTTTGTATAGGCTTGTTTAATGCTTAAAATTATGCATAAAAGATTATGAGTATTGTCTCAAAGAATCATTTGTTTACTTTTAAGTTAGAAAAATTCTATAAGTCTAAAATTTGACTTCGCATTTTTTTGCTCCAAGTCTAATCGAGGCCTCCATTGTTTTATATAAATATATATATATATATATATATATTTCCAATCAAAAATATGTTAGCTCAAAAGATTGTAATTATTGAAATACCAAACTTTAAAAGATTGTAATTATTGTAATTATTGGATAAAAAAAATACTTGGGAAGAAAACATTGTATGAGGCCATATCTTAGTCTGACATAAAAGGCGAAATAACGAGAAGCTGTAAGTGTGGGAACTTAATTAACGAGCTAGCTGTCATTATCAATGGCGTGAATGATCTGAAGCAGAACCCAACACATAATTTTCCCTTTGCTATTAACATGGGAAGATGATTGTAATAAATTTCGGCGGAAGAAATTAACTTAATGGAGATGTCCGGACAGCGGGGTTTGGACGAACTAAACTGCAAAATACCGAGTTATGTCGTAGTGTCAACTTCAGTAGTAGATTGGCTTCAACGCTAAAGTGCTAGAGACAAAATGAAAGGAAGGTGCCTAGCAGGCTAGCAATACACTGCTTTTTTGGGCCTACAAAATTGTGGCGGCTATGGTTTATTGAAATAGTAAGTTTATGTGGGCGCCAAATTTGGTTCTGCAAGATTAAAAAAATAATATGATCATGAAATAAAAATAATTTTAATAAAATAATAAAATACTTTAAAAAAGGGTAAAAATAAATTAATATTTATTTTTTATTTTTAATGATTTTTTTTGTCTTTAGTATTGTAATTCCCGACGGCCACTTAAAAAACGAACTGACGATGGAGGAGAAGAGGGTCAAAGATTACATACCCCTCAACGTGGACCCAATAATCTCATTTAGGACATCCTGCATGACTGACATTTTGTGATAATTTGTCAGAATGTAGACAAAATTAGTCAAAGACCAGTTGAGATTTGTTGACTTCATGAGTCCATAAAAGGTGGCCACTTTGGTAGCAATTTATTGCTGTTTTCAAATTAGTTTTCAAGAGAGACAAACAATGTTTCTTGGCTTTAGTTGCTTTTGATTACCTGAATGATTTTTGATGATTTGCAAATCGATAGAATATTTTACGGAGGAAAGTCCCCCAAGCCTTTTCTTGTTTTTTTTTTTTGGAAGGGATTGTGTGGTAATGAAACTCTAATATATTTTTTTTGAAATACATGAAACTATATTTCTAATTCCCTTAATTCGTTTGTTTTCTCTTCAATGTCATTTGTGTTAGACTTGGCATTAACACTTAAGTCTCTTGTGAATTCCATTAACACTTTAAAAATCTACACCCGATCTCTATATTTATATTGTATATTTAGAGAAGAGATCTACTTGCACTAATATAAAACTAACTTGTTTTATATTTTTTTGACCATTAGATTGATATCTAGTATAAAACTAACTAGTTTTATATTTTTTTTGACTATTAGATTGATATTGTACTTGTGGTTGAGATTAAATCTCTCGTTTCTTCATAAATGCAATTAAATGTAAAAATATTTTTACTCTCTTTACTTTTTATATATATACATTTTAATTATCATAATTACCTGCTTATTTTCTTTTCTTCATCTCTTTATCCTCTCTCACATAGCATGCAACAGTTTTCACCTTCAACAATCTACTTTGCTCCAGGTTCTTCTATTTTTTTTTTTAATTTTGCTTTTCAATTGCTAGTCATGCACCTTGCAAATGAATGTTTCATATTTAATCTCTAAAAGTTTTTGGCATATATTGAAGAATACAAAGGGGCCACGCACCTTAATAATCTCTTTTTTTTTTTATTCAAATATTGTTCTTGAAGTGGGTTTAGAGTATTTTTCATTTAAAAGGGTATTTTTTTCTTGTTAATAATTAATTTGATTGAGTAATACAAAATTAATTTTATCGAGTTTTACTTAGAATACACAATTTCATATTTAAGCCCCAAAATTCTTGGCTTACACAACACAAGGACGTTGACGAGGATCAATGCAGGGTAGTTCACTAGTGGCCATCGTACCTATGTTTGACAGGTTTGACAAGTTCTAAAGCAAAGGTCCTAACTTAAAACATGGATGGAAAAAAAAGTTTAATTAAAAAGAAACGAAAAGAAAATAATAAAAGAACTTGGAATGAAGTAAGTCAGATAATTATTTTTAAAAAGGAAAAGAAAAAAATATAAACAAGGATTGTGAGAAAATATTTTTACATTTAATTTCATTTATAATGAAAAAAGGGATTTAATCTCAACCACAAGTATAATATCAATCTAATGGTAAAAAAAGAGTGTAAAACTAGTTAGTTTTACACTGATAAAAATGGATCCTTCCCCATATATTTATATTACAATAGTTTAATATATCAAGTTCAAATTTAATTAAAATTCATGTTCAGTACCCTCTTCAAGCTTGCAAACCTTGTAGGTAGTTCAGTTGGTTAGATTTGATCATAGGTTGGGCCGAAACATGATGCTAACAACTTTATGTGTGCCCAAACTTAGCCCCGCTCAGTGTTCTAGTTTGAATTTTCTGAACAATCCCGTTTTTAAAAACTACAGATAAGCTCAATTTTGTCCAAATAAATCAATTTTTTAACAAAAAAAGCATAATTTTGATTCTATTATTAGATTAATTTCTTTAATTGGAAGATTTAATAAGAGTTTTTAATTGTTAATGGTTGGCATATTTAAAGGGTTTAATTGATTAAGCTTAATTTTGTTAGGTTTAATTATTTTTAGCATATTTAATGCATTTATGTAAACATGTAGTATGATACTTAAACATATATATAAATATTATTAGGTTGGGCCAGGTCAAATCTAAGCTTTTAAGGGTGAAACCAAAGTTCAGCTTGAATTTTTATCGAGCTTATTTTGTTTGCCCAAACCCGTTTTAATGAATTTAAAATTTGTCTAAATCCAATCAACTATTAAATGAAATTTCGGAATTTGACAGATAACTCAACCCTTGGCTAGGTATATAATTGCCGGATATCTCCAGTTAGAACACCTTTTTGTTCGCACAGCATTGACCATATCAATTAAAGCATATTTTTTACTAATATATGATTACCAAATACTTTTCTAGGACGACCGATGCTTCCCTGGTTCACATTCTTTTGGCAAGTAAATCCACATTTACATGTAGGTGATAGGACCCCAAACAATACAATCAGCAATCTTCCAGCATATTTTCTCAAAAAAAAAAAGTGATATTCCAACATATTTTCTCAAAAAAAAAAAGAAGCAATATCCCAACATATAGTCTTTCCATTCTTAATTATAGTCATACAAGAAAAAAAATAAAACCTAAATTATTGATCTATGGCAGCGATATTTTGGTGTGAAACTTCAAAAATTTGTCCAAAGAATCTAAGCACGTGTTTTGACCGTAGTTAGCTCCCAAGTTGCGATAAAAAAAAGACGGTTTAGCCACCGACGGCGCAAATTGAACAGATGAAACCTTGGAATTAGGACTCGGAGCCAAGATGGTCAATGAAGTGCAGCTGACCGACACAAAATTCACTGTCCGTTGACTGATGCTAAATAACGTCCAAAAGTTTGTTGTTTGTTTGTCTTTTACCCACGTTAAGTTAGCACCAAATAAATGTTTTATATTTCAATAGTTTAAATATTATATATAATATTGCCTTTTGTTTGTTCACCGGTCTTCAATAGTAATTTGACAAAAAAGCGGTCAACTATATAGTACCGTCCTTTATATAATGTAAAGTTGGCAAATGAACGGATTGAATTGACTTTCAATTGGCTTATTTGGATTGAATTAATTTGGGTTATAAAAAGATAGGATCATTTCGAGTTCGGATCAAGTTGAGTTTGTGTAAAAAAAATCGGTCTATTTCGAATTCGGATCATTATATATTCAGATTAAGTCGAGTTTAGATCAATTTGAGTTCGAATCAATTTGAGTTCAGATCAATTCAGGTTTGGGTTAGATTGTGTTCAGGTCATTGACTTTTTTAGTCAATTTGAGTTTGTCGGATTTGGATTCGAGTCAAGCAGCCAGGTTTTTCAGGTTAGATCTTGGTCATATCAATGTGATTTGTCTTGTATGAAAATGAACTGAAACCATATTTCTAAAAACTACAAAACTAATGAAAATAAAATTTTCTTCTTGCATTACCCAATAAAATTGGGATTGAAATATTTAAAATATTTAATAATCTATAAAATAGTTTTCTATATAATATATTTATCAATATTCATAAATTAATTACATCTTTTTTATTTTATTTCTATTATCTATAATACACCAGTATACATCTCTTTAATTTCTCTTGAGTTTTTCTAGAATAATTGGAGGCATTCAGTGTATGTCATGTAGCTTCTGTACTTTATAATAGATTAGTCATTAAATAATTATACATTAGCTATTATAGAATTTTGTTTTTGTTTAGGTTCAAATAAATATAATATAAAAGTGAATATTTAAATTTAACTATATTCAAAAAAAATATAACACTTGAATTAAAAAAAAATTTTTATATTTTTACTATAATAAAATACTTTGATCATTTATTTTGACATTTAGATATTTATTGATAATATTAAATTTAAGTTTGAACTTTTTCGAGTTTGGGCTAATTTGGATTCGAATCAATTTGAGTTCGAATCAGGTCAGGTTTAAGTTAATCTAAATTTGGATGAATTTAGATTTGAACCAATTCGATTTGGAATCAGGTTGGATTCAGATAAATATGAATTTGGATAAATTTGGATTCAGATCGAGTTGGATTTGAATTGTTGATTTTTTTTATCAAATTGTATCGATCCAATTAAACTAATTTTTATTGATAAATTCATAACTTTTTCATGTTTTGCAAGCACTATCCAAGTTCAAACAAGGATTAGAAAATATATTAGAAACTTGGCTGTTCTGAAACAATCTCTTTGTTTATATTAGAAACTTGGCTGTTCTGAAACAATCTCTTTGTTTTCTTACCAAAATAGTGTGCAATTCTAGGGGTTGAATGCATAATGTGAACATTAAGATTAATTTACCGAAACTTACTTATGTTTGTGTTTATGTGACATTCTAGGCATTTGTTCAAGAAATTATGGTGCAATCAAAATTATTAGGTTGTACTAATTGGCAAAGTGCTCATATATATCGAACTCATTAATTTCATTTTAGAAATAAATAAGAAATTTCATTTGATCTACAAGTTGTAATAATGCCATTATAATATCATGTCAAATATCCAAATATGGAAGCTTCTTGTTTATTTATATTTTTTTTTGGTAACATACAAGAGCTTCCTATTAATAAATTTAATTGAACACCAAATCTAGTACTACGTATGTACATGTATTAATGATCATACTGTTGGAAAATTCTTTAAGTGAGCCAACATATATCAATTAATTGTACATTACAAGCTATCTAATGTGTTTTTTTTTTTTTGCCAAAGCTATCTAATGTATTTAGTCCATTTAAAAGTGATCATATAAGATTTGTGCTATTGGACTTTAAGGCATCTTATTTAGTATAGACTTTGCAATGTATAGAGATCGTTTATTTTATTTTATTTTTATGATGGACCAAAATAAAATAAAATATATTATATGTATAAATAAATTATGCTCTCCAGTCTAAATGTAACATAATTCTTATTCCATCCCATTAGAGAAAGAAGGAAAAAGTTTTCTCTTATGAAATAAAAGTTTAGACGTAGAAGGCTAATAACCACAATCAACTTATTTCAATGAATTTAAGTACGCTTTCTTATTAATATTTTCTTGATGATTAAACATGAGATCTTGTGTGTTTCATTTGTTTAAGTTTTCCTACAAGTGGTATTAAGAGCCAATTCATGTTTAATCATTGAGAATTAAAATTGTTGTTTGAAAGATTAGGTCTTTTATTCCCCATAGAATGAATATTGAAATCATGCAAACAATTTTCTGAATTTTTTTTCATGATTCATGTAATATGTTCTTTTTTTATTATTTTTAAACACAAATTTCAAAATCAACCAAAAACATATATGTTTTATGTGTTTTGATTATAATTGTTGAATGATAATTGCTTTTTGTGATTTATATGGTTGAATCTAAGTTGAAAATTTAAGGACTATATGTTTTTGGTTGAAAGAAATCAAGAAAACATAATTAGGTTATATAGATAAGCTTGTAATTTGAGTATATTTGGTATGTTATGTTTTGTCCAATTGCTGGAACCCTGAGTTTTGGGCAAAAAGCCTAGGTTATTAGAGCATATTTGGTATGCCATGTTTTGTCCAATTGAGCTTAGGGTAAAAAGGCTAAGGTATTAAAACTTTGTAAATTGCTTGCTTTTATAGTGGATTGAACATTGTATTAAACCCAACATCTTTATTGTTAGGTTTTTATTTGTCTTTTGTCTGCTGGAATTGCATATCATGACAAGCTTATTATTTTATTATGATTATTTCAATATTTGGGATTTTACTCTTAGGGATTTGAGGATATTCTTTTCTTTTTATTTTTGGATTATAGCCTTAGTATTGTTGATAAATTTGTGTACTCTCAACATATAAACATATGCATATTTTGTAGGAAATAAAGTTCAAAATAAATTATATTGATATAAAATGCCACTAAAGTAACCTCTTTTATTTTAATTTATTTATTTTGAAAAGTGAGGTTGTCATTAAGGAATTTAAATGACTATGTTTTTAATCTATGCAAAAATTAATCGACTCAAAGGGAGATTTTTTTTGGCTGTATTATAAACACATAAAATAATAAATGTGATAAAATTATTTTACCATGCATACAATATGTCGGTGCAAAGAAAGGTGTATTGTTGGCAAAATTTAGTTATCAAAATTTACTAGTTAATTTTAAAAGTACCACTTACAAATTGATATTTCTGTCTAAAGATAATTTCAATGTTGTGCTTGGCATCTTATTTGGCCTAAAATTATTTATTAATTCTAAGCTTATTATTAGTGTTTTCCGCTTACAGTGAATGCTTCTTGCCAATTCGAACAACATTCCAGTGCTTAACGGCACTAATTTTAGGAAATGAAAGGTGTACATTACTTTCACAAACGTCTATGGAATTTAATATATTGAGTGTATCAAGGGAAAACAAACAAATATCAGGAAAACTAGTGCCAACAGGAGTTTAAACATCTTGGAATTAATTCATACTGATATTTGTGGTCCATTCCCTACAACTTGTTGGAATGGTCGAGAGTATTTCATTAATTTCATAGATGATTACTCTCATTATGGGTACCTATACTTGATTCATGAGAAGTCTCAGTCCTTAGACATATTCAAATCCTATAAAGCTAAAGTTGAAAATCAGCTTAGTAGGAAGATTAAGGTTGTTAAATTTGACCCTGGTGGTAAATATTATGGTAGATAATAAGATTCATGTGAACAACATCTAAGACCTTTTGCATTATATTTAGCAGAATGTGGCTTCGTTCCTCAATACACCATGCAGGGGACTCCAAGTCAAAATGGTGCAATTGAAAGACGAAATTAGACCTTAAAGGATATGGTTAGAAGTATGATAAGTCATTCTTCTTTACCAAAACCACTTTGGGGAGAAGCTCTAAAAACTATATTGTATATTCTCAATCGAGTTCCAAGTAAAGTAGTAGCTAAAACCCTATATGAATTATGAATAGGAAAGAAGCCTATTATTAGGCATTTACATATTTGGGGTTCTCTAGCTAAGGCTAGGCCATAAAAGCCTAATGAAAGGAAATTAGACTTGAGAACGATAAGTTGCTACTTTGTTGGATACTCAAAAAGATCGAGAGATTTCAAGTTTTATGATCCCTCAAGTAAATCTTTTTTCGAGATGAGAAATGATAAGTTTATTGAGGATGTTAAATATGATGAGAGTGCCAAACTAAAGAACTTTGTCTTTGAAGAAGAACATGTTACTGTTCTTACAGTTGTAACTAAAACGAACAAGCAATTATGTTTAACATTGTTCAAGATGCAAATCTAGATTATCAAGACATTCTGGGCTTGCCTCCTATTCATATTGAAGAACCTACTCCTATTCAATTGGATGAGCAACAACAACCTCAATTGGAAGTGCTATTAAGGAAGTTCTCTACGGAAAGGAGATCGACAATTTCGGATGATTATATTATGTATCTCTAAGAACGCGAGTTTGATATAAGATTGGAAGATGATCTAACGTCTTTTAGTCAAGCCAAACAAAGTATTCACTTCTAGAAATGGATAGAGGCCATGAAAGATGAGATGAAACCAATAGAGGAAAATGATGTTTGGGATCTTGTCAAATTGCCTAAAGGATCAAAACCGATTGGTTGTAAATGGATCTTCAAAACCAAACAAGATTCAAAAAACAATGTCAAAAGATATATAGCATGTCTAGTTGCCAAAGGTTTCACTTAAAAGGAATGCATTGATTATAAAGACTTTCTCTCTGGTTTAATCGAAAGACTCTTGTAAAATCATTATGGCACTTAATGATTTGGAGTTATATCAGATGAATGTAAAGACAACGTTTCTCAATGGTGACATTAAAGAAACAATTTACATAATGCAACCAGAAAATTTTGTGTCTGATAAATCAGAACATCTTGTATGCAAATTAAAGAAATCCATCTACAGTTTAAAGCAAGCATCCCGTTAATGGTATTATAAATTTGATCAAGTGATCGTCTTATTCGATTTTAAGGAGAACACTATTGATCAATATATTTATCACGAGATCAGTGGGAGTAAGTTTATTCTTTTGGTGTTGTATGTCGATTATATCCTATTAGCAAGTAGCGATATAGGCCTATTGCATGAAACCAAGAGATTTCTTTGAAATAATTTAGAAATGAAATTTCTTGGAGATGCATCTTTTGTGTTACACATACAGATTCATAGAGATCATTCTCATAGTATATTTGGCGTATCACAAAAAGCATATATGAATAAGATGCTTAGCTAATATGATATGAAGAATTGTGCAGACACGCCCATTGCTAAAGGTGATAAATTTGGTTTGCTTCAATGCCTAAGAAATAAGATTGAAAAGAAGAGATGGAAAAGATTTCTTATGCTTCAGCAGTAGGGAGTCTCATGTATACTCAAGTTTGTACGCGTCCAGATATTACGTACATACTTGGAATGCTTGGCAAATATTTAAGTAACCACAGAATGGATCATTAGCAAGGAGTAAAAAGGATTATGCAATATCTATAAATAACTAAAGAATACATGCTCACATATTGGAGGTCAGATCATTTAGAGATCATTGGATATTTAGACCCCGATTTTGCAAGTTGCCTTGATAGTAGAAGATTCACTTCTAGTTATGTTTTTATGTTAGCTGGAGAAACTGTGTCTTGGAAGATTGTAAAACAGTCAGTCATAACTTCTTCTATCATGGAAGTAGAGTTTATAACTTGTTATGAGGCTTCGAACCAAGCAATATGGTTGTGAAATTTTATCATTGGGCTATGCATTGTTGATGGCATTGAGAGAGCATTGAAAATTTATTAATAAAGCTGCAGAGTTATATTCTAAGAACAACAAAAGCTCGTCGAAGTCAAAGCATATTGACATTAAGCTTCTTGTTGTTAAGGAGAGAATTTAGAGTCTTCAGATATCTATTGAATATATTAGTACAAACTCCATGATTACAGATCCACTTACTAAGGGTATACCACTTAAGGTGTTTCATGAACTTGTAGCTCATATGGGTGTGGTTTATCTTGATGATATGCTTGTATAGTAGGAGTGTGCTTATTTATGTTCAGTTATTATTGAGACATTTTTCTGACTAGACTTAAGTATTGTTGTTATTACTGAAACTCTGAAGTAAAGTTTTATTCTTTCAATTGAAGTTGAGCATAGAGTTCTTTGAAATATGTTGTTTAACTCTTTAAGTTATAAATAGGACTAGTTGGAAATAGGCATGTTAAGGAATCACATTACATGTAATTTCCATGCTATACATCTATACTTGATCGATGTTGTTGATATATTAGTATATGTGACTATTGATGGATCTAGTTACGAAATATGTGTAACGAGATCACTTTGATCCTATGTTAGTATAATGGACCAGATTGTTTAGAGATGTTATTTTATGAATGTAATGTACCATTTACCTAAAATTTGAACTAACTCTTTCCTTTACGATTCATTTTGGTAGGCTATTTGTTGTGTCATTCATTTCATTTTATTCGATCATGTAGACTAATACTTTAAAGGACAACCACAATGTCGTTATATGTAACTAATAAACATCCGAACTTATATACAATCGAATCAAACCTTACCATCTCTCATACTACAATCATTATAATTCACATCCTCAGGTACAATATAAATGTACAACACTGTATTGTATATAAAGTCGAACATATAAAAAAGTACAATACACCTTCAGGGAATCTAGAGCTCGCCTTGAAATATACTGTCAAAGTAGAGGAACTCCTCGATAGTCATGCAAACCCTACTACAGATAATTTGGAAGGGAAGATAAGGATACCGAGTGAAAACATATGTAAAAGAGCAGATACCTTGCAACTAATATGTATGTATCTTATTTAGGCTTTACGATGACTTATGCGATTAACAATGATAACAGACAATACTGAAAGGAAGGATTCTATAATTGGTTAGGGATACCAAGCTAAATAAGAAAGGATGCTTTAGAGCACCTCACTTGTCTTGGTCTCTAGGTCCGACTATAATGGTTCTTTGTAAATTTCTCAAAGAAGGAATTCATACGCATAAACGAAGGTTCAATCAATCCAAAGTTTCAATGACAATGCTATGCGTTCGATAAACAATCAAAAATCTTGAAATCATATCTGTAACAATTCGATACATCATTTAGGTAAACAATATATTCATGCTGTAAATACATTTCCTTGCATTCAAACATTTCATTTCATTTGGAAGGAACAAATATTGGAAGGAACAAATAAAGACATTCCTTTCAATTCATTCCACTAAAACATTCCGTGGAGATGGTCAACATCTCTGTAGAATTATGCACATTAAGGTTCCCGTCTGGGACATTACATTAAGACTTATAGCCATAGTCAAGGGTCTATAGAGTGCACTGATCAGATGACAACTATGGATGCTGAATACGCGATTAATGCCTAAACCATTTTCTCTCATTTCTCCTCTTCTTTCAACTTTGGTAACTAAATTAGTTTGCTACTAGCGGTGAGAACGATATAAGTTCGTTTTACGAAATTTCAACAGCATAATGATACTAGCTAGTCTGGCTCTCCTGCACTAAAAACACAGTTTATATCTCACAACCAACTAACATTTCCAATGCAATATAGCATCTCTTACGCTATTTCATATACATTCCTTACCACTAACGTCTCAACACCAATTGGCAACTTAACAGCTCCAAATCATATAGGCAAGCATATATTTGCCTATCACTCTTCAATCCTCCTTACTTTAAAGCTGAAAAACAACATCAAAACATGATTAAAATTCAACATTCATTTTACAAAGAATATTATATACTTCAAGATCTTCCAAAATTCCTAATACAAAGTAATTCCGGTCTAAATCCTACTGGATGCCTAAACTACAACTATCGTCAAATCACTTTTTTTTATCTAACTTCACTAGCAGTTTCATATTCATTAATACAATATTCTAAGACCATTTAAATAACAATTTAAGGATGATAACCCTAGTATTCAAGCTTGGCCAAATTCCCTTCATATGCTACACACTCTGTTTCAACAATCTTAAGCTGTATACGCATTCTACTCACTCTGTACACTGATTCTACATCATTTTTGCATTGAATTACTTTATCCTCATGCATGGAGAACCTTGGTTGAAACCCTAAGGGATGAGTTCTCTTGGTTTTAATTTAATCTAAGCCTAAATACATGCTTAAACACCTTAATACATAACCAAGAATCATTAAAACACATGAATTTAAGCTTTCTTTCTCTCACCTTGCTTGGTTGAAATTGATGGGGGATGATTCACCATGAAAATGGCCACTCCAACACTTGATTTTGGTAGTACATTGTAGAGCTCAAAGAGCTGAACAAGTTTGCCTAAGGCGGTTTTAGGTTTTTGAGTGTTTTTGCTAAGGATTCGTTAACTTTCCCTCTCCTCAAAGCTTTCAAAAATGGTGGATAGTGAGAGAAGAAGAAGATAGCCAGCTATGGTGAGAGAAGATGAAGAAAAAATCTTATTTTATAATATCTTGGGTGGCTAATTACTAAAATGCCCTTATAGAACTTTAAAAATTCTAAACACGTTCCTTTCTTCCTAATTTCTAATTAAACGTTCAATTAAACTTTCAATTATTTTATTCACTAATAAATGTATGTATTTAACACATTCTAATCATTGGTTAAGTTTTTATCGGCGTTTGACTGGTAAATAGGGGAAATTACTAAAATAACCCTAATGGTGCAATCGCGTAGTTTTTGGCTCTCGCGTGTGATTTAGTGTTCAAGTTGACATGGCATGAGACTCCTTCACATGTAGATTTATCTATGACTATCAGTTGGTTAAAAGTCAAATTGCTTTGACTGTTATTCATGAAAGTTTTTCCAACTTATGGACTTAACCTTCATTCTCAAAATTGTTGCACGCTTTTCAAAACATGCACAAATAGAGAAATTTTGAGATGTAGATTCTTACCATCTCACTATGTGGCTCTAAATATCGATACTATGAGGTTTCACCTTCGTTGGAACAATAAAAGTCTCTATGAGGCCCGTCGCCTAGTTCCCATTTACACTTATAAAACATAAGGCATTTAAACCCTAATAAGACATCTTGTTTCCTTAAGCTCATTAACAATAATTTAAAGTTGGTAAATGGTGTGGGTTTCAATCCTCCTCACCTTATGAAATTTGGTCCTCCGAATTTGAATCAGGTTGGTGATCAAACAATTTATGGTACCTTTCCTTCATTAAGCTCTCTAGTTCCCACGTAGATTCCTCTGTAGGTGGTATTGCCAAAGAACTTTAACCAATGGAATCATCCTTGGACTGTAATACTTTCTTTTTCCTATCCAAAATTCGAATTGGCTTTTTCACATGACTCATGTCTTTCTTGATTTTCAAAGTCTAATACTGGATAACATGAGATGGATCTGGATGGTATTTCCATAGCATAGATACATGGAAGACATTATGAACATCGGTTAGTTTTGGAGGTAATGCTAAACTATATGCTATATCTCCTACTTAATCCAAGATCTAAAATGGCTCGATGAAATGAGGACTCAATTTCCCTATTTTGCCAAATCTCATGATGCCCTTCGAGGAGAAACTTTTAAAAATATGGAATCCCTAACTGAGAACTCCACCTATCTGCACTAATTATCAGCATAACTTTTCTGGCGGCTCTAACATGTCTTAAGCCTCTTGCAAATCAACTTGACATCCTTAGAAGCCTGCTCTACAAGATCGAGAGCCAATAGATTACGATCACCCATTTCCTCCCAACCTATCGAAGAATGGCACCTTCTACCACAAAGAGCTTCATATAGTGCCATCTTAATACTAGCATGATAGCTATTGTTATAAGTAAACTCAACTAGTGGCAAATGATCATCCCAGGAGCCTTTAAAATCTACAACACAGGCTCTCAACATATCCTCGAGCATCTGAATGGTGCGCACAAATTGAGCATCAGTCTACTGATGGAAAGTTGTGCTGGAGTTCAACCGAGATCCCATAACTTCCTGAAAACGCTCCCAAAAATGAGAGGTAAGTCTAGAATCTCTATCAGAAGTAATGCTCACTGGAACTCTGTGAAGTCTAACAATATCCCTGACATATAGATCTACCAAAGTATTAAGAGAATCAGTAGATTTCATGGCAAGGAAGTGAGCAGATTTAGTTAACTGGTCCATAATCACCCAAATAGCATCATGATTTCTCTTGGTTCAGGGCAAACCCATAATGAAATCCATCATCACATGCTCCCATTTTCACATAGGTATAGGTAAAGGGTGGTATAAACCTGCTGGTTTCTGATAATCTACCTTAACCTGCTGACAGGTGAGACATTTTGCAACAAATTTAGTAATGTCTCTTTTCATCCTATACCACCAATACACTCTATGCAAATTATGTTACATCTTTGTACTGCCTGGATGTAATGTGTACTTTGATATATGTGCTTCGGTTAAAATCAAATCTTTCAGCTCCTTATTCTCTAGAATACAAATACGACCACTAAACCTCAACATACCATTATTGCTAATCCCAAAATCTAACTGAACACCTAATTGAACTTGACTAGCAGCTTCAGCACAATAGGCATCCTCCCTTTGAGCATCCTTGATTCCATCCATTAATTTTGGCTCAATTCTAGACTAGCTGTCATACTATACCTCTCAAAAGGGGTGATATCTAAGATAAAGCTTGCAAACTGTTTCAGCAACTCATACTCTCAAACCATCGAATAAGATACTAAACCCAGATGCTTCTTGTTCATAGTGTCTACCACCACATTAGCTTTCCTTGGGTGGTACAGGATTTCACAATCATAATCTTTCAGAAGCTCAAGCTCTCTATGCCGTCTCATATTCAATTCTTTCTATGAAAATAGATACTTCAAAGCTCTTATGGTCTCTGAATACTTGAAATTTCTCTCTATAAAGATAATGCTGCAAAATCTTTAAAGCAGCATGAGTCGGGTAGTTCTTCTCATGGTCCTTTAATTGACGAGAACAATAAATGACTACCTTACCATTCTGCATCAGCACACACCCCAAACCTTGTGTAGAGGCGTCATTGTACACTAAGAAACTCCCTAAACCATTAGGAATAGTGAGGATCGATGTTGACGTCAACCTGTGCTTCAGCTCCTGGAAGCTACGCTCACAAATTTCATTCTATTCAAACTTTACATCTTTACACCTCAAGTGCATTACAGGAGCCACCAATCTAGAAAAATTCTTAACAAACCGTCTATAATATCCAACCAAACCCAAGAAACTCTAAAATTTGGTTACTATCTTCGATCTTTCCCACTAAACTATGGCCTTAATTTTAAATAGATCAATAGACACCCCATCTTTGCTTACTATGTGACCCAAGAAAGCAATCTGACCCAGCCAGAAATCACACGTACTCAATTTGGCATTAAGTTTATGATCTATAAGGTTTGAAGAACTATCCTAAGATGCTGCTCATGCTCTTCGCGTGACTTAGAATACACAAGAATGTCATCAATGAAGACAATAACAAACTTGTCCAGATAAGGCTTAAAAACTTCATTCATCAAATTCATAAATGTTGCAAGGGCATTAGTAAGATCGAACAACATTACCAGAAATTTATAATAGCCGTACCGGCTCCTGAAAGCAGTTTTAGGGACATCTTCACTACGAATCTTCAACTAATGATATCCAGATCTAAGATCTATCTTAAAAAAGACTTGAGCACCCCGAAGCTAATTAAACAAGTCATCAATTCTGGGAAAAGGATATTTATTCTTGATAGTAGCCTTGTTCAATTATCGATAAACAATACAAAGCCACAGGCTACCATCCTTTTTATGGACAAACAGAACTAGTGTATCCCACGAGGACACACTGAGTCGAATGAAACCCTTGACCAATAACTCTTGGAGTTGTTTCTTAAGCTCTTCGAGCTCTACCAGGGCCATTCAATAAGGAGGCTTAGAGAGGGGTTCAATGCCCGACACTAAATTAATAGTGAATTCTAATTCTCTATTAGGAGGAAGCCCCCATAGTTCATCTAGAAATACATCAGATGTTTCTTTTCTACATCCTCAACATAGGTAAAAACCCTTTAACCATCAAACATAATCTATAAGATTTCATTCTAAACAATTAAATCAACAATACATTCTTCCATTACATAGTGGCAAACTTTACAATATAGCTAACAGGAGAAGAGAAGTTACAAATTTAGCATAACAATCTAAGCTAACTCAATTTTCAACCAACCAGTCTATTCCTAATATCCTATCAAATCCATACATATTTAATAGAATTAGATCGGCTACTGATTCCCTCTCTCCTACCTATAGCTTATAGTTACAATACTATATCTGTCATTTACGATTCTCTAAAGGGTGTATTTATCTGTAGAAGATGCCCTAAAGGTTCAAGCTCTACAAGTAGTTTAGTAGCAAACATAAGAGGCATAAAAGAGTAGTAGAATATGGATCAAACAATGCAATGGCATCACTATCAAAAACAAAAATCTTACCTATGATTACATCAGAAGAAACGTCGATAGCCTCCTTATCAATAGCATAAACCCATCCTTGAGACACGGCTTGCTTACCCTTCTTTGCTACCGTAGCTTGTCTAATAGGTGATGTGGTCTTCTCAAGCTCCTTTGCCTTGTTCTTATTCTTTGGGCAGTCTTTAATCTAATGACCACTCTCACCACACCTAAAGCAAGCACATGTAATCCAGTGACTTGGTCTGGTGCCATGAGCCCGACCACAATGCCCATATTTCACTGACATGCCTCTCTGCAAATTCGTGGAATTATTAGTCACAATGGACTTAGCAGCTCTATCATCGGCAATCTTAATTCTGGAAGCCTTAACAGATCCCTTAACCTTAGTCTTCTTAGTTGGATTCTTATCTGACAAGGTCCTATCATCTGATCTATGCTTCACTCTCTCCTTACCCTTGCCCTTAGCCTGAGTACCATAATCCACCTGATGGAATTCATAGCCTTGTTCACACAATTACACTTGGCGTGTCGTAGGTAGAAATATCTAGGGGTGCTAACTTAACTCTGATAGTTGGTCTTAACCCCTCCATAAATATGTGGATCTTATGTTCTTTGCTGCATATCATTTCAGGATCAAACCTGCTCAGAGCTATAAACTTCAATTCATATTGATCCATGGATATACTACCTTAAGTCAATCCTAAAAATTCTACTTATAACTTCTCTAGGCTGTGCACGAAGGATATTGCTTATTAAAGGCTTCTAGGAAAATATTGTAAGTTACTACCAGATGTCGTGCCCTCAATACTGTCTGAGTGGATTTCCACCAATGCTCAGCTTCATCCATAAGTAGAAAGGTAGCCAAGACTACTTTTTCTGTCTCTAAGCACGCATGTGTGTAAACAACTTTTCAACTGCATTGACCCAATTTTCTACCATCATCAGGTCCTTCTTTCCCTTGAACTTCAATGGGTCCAGCTTCTTACACTGCCTCAACAAGTTTATATCATAATCTGCCATTAGACCTTGCCCGATCAGCACTGGGGCTAGTTGTGCTGGCTAAGGAGGAGGCTATGGCTACTGTGGTGGTTGTACTGGCGGTTGTGGAGGCATTAGAGGAGCATTATCTTGTGGTAGAGGAGATGGTGCCACAGGTGGAGCTGCTAGTTGATTGTTTGCATTATTATTGCAATTAGCTAGAAACTCCACAAACATCCATCCTAGTCTTAAAATGCGTGTGTAAGGGCACTCAGGTTATGGAGGAAGGGTACATTCTGGAGCTGGTTCTGGTGATGATTTCGAAGATAGTTTTGCCTATTTCTGTCTCCTTCTCCGTCCACTACCAGTACCTCTTTGCATATAGCTCATTTTGTCAAAACAGAGACAAAAAAACATTTGAATCTTTCTAAATACTTATATATTCAGACAAGTACAGTACTCAAGGGGTGTAAACTATTTCTAACTTAAGGACATCGACAAACATCCGACTAACCTCGCTTTAATGCCAACTTTTATAACATACCATTACCTAAAATTTGAACTAACTTTTTCCTTTAGGATTCATTTTGGTTAGGCTATTTGTCATGTCATTCATTTCATTTTATTTGATCATGTAGACTAATACTTTAAAGGGCAACCTAAATATCGTTATATGTAACTAATAGACATTTGAACTTATATACACTTGAATCAAACCTCACAATATATCATACTACAATCGTTATGATTTACATCCCTAGGTACAATATAAATGTACAACATTGTGCTATACATAAAGTCTGAACATGTGAAAAAGTACATTCCACCTTCAGGGAATCTAGAGCTCACCTTGAATGATACTGTCAAAAGAAGATAGAGCTCTTCGATAGTTGTGTAAACCCTATTGCAGATAATTTGGAAGGTACGATAAAGGAGGTGAGCTTACGCCCAATAAGAAACATTTATAAAAGAGCAAATGCCATGCAACTAATATACATTTATCCTACTTAGGCTTTACGATGACTTATGTGATTAACAATGAAAACGAACAACACTGAAGGAAGGATTCTATAATCAGTTAGGGATATCAGGCTAAATAAGGAAGGATGCTTTAGAGCACCTCACTTTTCTTGGTCTCTAGGTCTGACTATAGTGGTTCCATGTAAATTTCTCTGAGAAGGAATTCATGCGCATAAATAAAGGTTCAATCAATCCAAAGATTCAATGACAATGCTATGCATTCAATAAACAATCGAAAACCCTGAAATTATATTAGTAATAATCCTATACATCATTTAGGTAAACAATATATTCATGATGTAAATACATTTCCTTGCATTCAAACATTTCATTTCATTTGGAAGAAACAAATAAAACCATTCCTTTCATTTCATTTCAATAAAACATTCAGTGAAGATTGTCAACATCCCTATAGAATCATGCACATTTGGGTTCTCGTGAGGGACATTACATTGAGACATATGGCCATAGTCAAGAGTCCACATAGTGCACTGATTAGGTGACAACTGTGGATGCTAAGACTTGATCAGTGTCAAAGAGCAAACATTACATTACATTATATTACATTACATTCGCATGATTACCAAAAGGAAACTATGGGAGCTAATAGTCTCAAAACAAATCATTCATCTTTCAGAAGCATTTACAAAAATCATTTCATCAAATCATATCTTGATTCCACCCATAAACATTTAAAATAAGCAATATTTCCACTTCAAGAATAAAAATTCGGTAAATATTTCCAATGCGTTAACCAGAGTTCAAAATATTTTACTTACGTATAAACATGTGTCTAAAACAGGTAGGTAACTTGAAACATGTGAAAACAGTTAAAAATCATTCGAAATCTGAGTTACAAATTCATACAATCTTAATGCCTAAACCCCTTTCTCTCATTTCTTCCTATTCTTTCAACTTTGGTAACTAAACTAGTTTGTTGCTAGCGGTGAGAATGATTTAGGTTTGTTTTACTAAATTTTAGAAGCATAATGGTACTAGCTGGACTAACCTTCTAGCACTAAAAACACAATTTATATCTCACAACCAACCAACATTTCCCAATGCAATATAGTATCTCCTACACTATTTTATATACATTCCTTACCACTAGCGTCTCAACACAAAATTGGCAACTTAACATCACCAAATCAAAAAGGCAAGCATATATTTGCCTATCGCTCCTTAATCATCCTTACTTTAAAGCTGCAAAACAACATCACAACATGATTAAAATTTTCTTTCTACAAAGAATATTATATACTTCAAGATCTTCAAAAATTCCTAATAAAATAGTAATTCCGATCTAAATTATATCGGATGCCTAAACTGCAACTATCGTCAAATCACTTTCGTTTTTGAATCTAACTTCACCAACAGTCTTATATTCATTAGTAAAATATTCTAAGACCATTTAAATAACAATTTAAGCATGATAACCCTAGCATTCAAGCTTGGCCGAATTTCCCTTGATATGCTATACACTCTGTTTCAACAATCTTAAGCCGTATACGTGTTCTACTCACTTCATACACTGATTCTACATCATTTTTGCATTGAATTACATCATCCTCATGCATGGAGAACCTAGGCTGAAACCTTAAGGGATGAGTTCTCTTGGTTTTAATTCAATCTAAGCCTAAATATATGCTTAAACACGTTAAACACATAACCAAGAATCATTAAAACACATGAATTTAAGTTTTCTCTCTCTAACCTTGCTTGGATGAGATTGAATGGGGATGATTCACCATGAAAATGGCCACTCCAACACTTGATTTTGGTAGTATCTTATAGAGCTCAAAGAGCTGAATAGGTTTGCCTAAGGCTGTTATTGGTTTCAGAGTATTTTTGCTAGCGTTTTGATGACTTTCTCTCTCTTTAAAGCCTTCAAAAATGGTGATAATGAGAGAAGAAGAAGATGGCCAGCTATGGTGAGAGAAG
Source organism: Heritiera littoralis (assembly GCA_031772115.1). Classification (NCBI taxonomy): domain Eukaryota; kingdom Viridiplantae; phylum Streptophyta; class Magnoliopsida; order Malvales; family Malvaceae; genus Heritiera; species Heritiera littoralis. Next base: position 6,784,572 of record JAPDPK010000025.1, on the reverse strand, counting down.
ATGAAGAAAAAAAATTTTATTTTACAATATCTTGGGTGGCTAATTACTAAAATGCCCTTATACAACTTTAAAAATTTCAAACACGTTTCTTTCTTCCTAATTTCTGTTTAAATGTTCAGTTAAACTTCCAGTTATTTTAGTAACTTATAAATGTATTTATTTAACAGATTCTAATCATTGGTTAAGCTTTTGTCGAGGTTTGATTAGTAAAGAGTGCAAAATACCAAAATACCCCTAATAGTGCAATCACGTAGTTTTTGGCATTCGCGTGTGATTTAGTCTTCAAGTTGGCATGGCGTGAAACTCCTTCACACTTAGATTTATCTATGACTATCAATTAGTTGAAATTCAAATTGGTTTGACTGTTAATCACGAAAATTTTTCCAACTTATGGACTTAATCGTCATTTTTTAAATTATTGCACGCTTTTCGAAATACGCACAAATAGAGGAATTACGAGATGTAGATTCTTACCATCTCAATATGTGGCTCCAAATATCGATACTATGAGGTTTCACCTCCGTTGGAACATTAGAAGTCTCTATAGGGCCTATCGCCCATTTCCCCTTTACACCTACAAAACATAAGGCATTTAACCCTAATGAGACATCTTGTTTCCTTAAGCTCATTAACAATAATTTAAAGTTGGTAAACAATGTGGGTTTCATAGTGAAGATAGCAAAAATTGAGTTTATAAAGTTATTTAAAATATACAATTGTCAAGTGACATATGTGACTTAAGTGAGAGATTGTTGAGAAATTCTTTAAGTGAACCTGCATATATTAATTAATTATAAATTACAAGCTATCTAATGCATTTAGTCTATTTAAAAGTGATCATATAAGATTTAAGTTATTAGACTTTAGGACATCTCACTTAGTATGAGCTTTGCAATGTGTGGAGACCAATTATTTTATTTATTTTTACGATGGGCCAAAATACAATAAAAAAATATATTACAAATATAAATAGATTATGGTCCTCAATCTAAATGTAACGTAATTCTTATTCTATCCCATCAGAGAATAAGACAAAAGTTTTCTCTCAAAAAATAAAAGTTTAAGCATGGAAGGCTGATAACTCAATCAACTTATTTCAATTAATTTAGGTACGTTTCCATATTAATATTTTCTTAATGATTGAAAATGAGATCTTATGTATTCTATCTTTTTAAGTTTTCCTACACATTCGACCTTTAAACATTTAGAAAACTTAATTATTTACTACTATCATTCTTTCTAAATTAAACGTTAGTATATATATTTGATTATAATCATATTACATAACTTAAAAGGATGTTGAATCAGATCAATTACTAAGTAAAAAATATTAAAGAAAATAAGAAAATGATTATTTGATTATAATCATATTACGTCACTCAAAGGACATTAAATCTAATCTATTCTATTACCTAGTAAAAGTACTTAAGAAAAAAAAGGCCGACCGATTGCATTTTAAGAGTAAGATATAAAAAATAAATTATTGTGGTCATATATATTAGATAACGTTAATAATACCAATGACTTATTGAAATTTATGTTAGATAACGATGGAGACATATGCATTAGACAAGGACACAGTCTCTTCTTGTCTACATCCAAAGCCTATTGATTATTGTAGATATATTCCAACGAGAATAATAGACCATGGCGTTCCAGAAGATAGAGATATTTGTAATTGAAATATGCTATCACCTCTTACTTGATTTTGATACGTTCAAATAAACTGATAATTTGATGAGTTTAATACGGATTCAATAACTTCAAAGAAATTGTAGAATGCATTTATATTTCCTTAATTTATTTGTATCAAATTGAAGACCCTAGTTTTGGTTTATATATATATATATATATATATATATATATATATATATATATAGAGAGAGAGAGAGAGAGAGAGAGAGAGAGAGAGAGAGAGAGAGAGAGCCAAAGCATTTGACTACAAGTAAAACATTCTATATGAATAGTCTAAATGCTTGACATGTGTAATATATCAAAATAAAAGAATTATTATCTCTTTTCAATTTTAAAAAGATAGAAATCTCTTTATATTTTAAAAAGATAGAAATCTCTCTACATAAATATATTAAAGATACAAAATAAATCAATTATATTTTTAAATTAATTATATATTTCAATTTTTAAAAAATAAATATTTATATCTATATATAGATTAAAATTAAATAAAAATCACTTATCATTTATCTTTACCTACATTTAGTTAGAGGTGGCAAATAGGCAGGTCAAATCAAATTCGGGTTAGGTTATTTTGGATCAAATCATTTTGGGTTAAAGAAAATCAAATCATTTTGGGTTCGGATCATTTCAGATTTGGGTCAGGTCGGGTTTAGGTCAAGGAAAAATCGATCTATTTCAGGTTCAAATCCTTTCAAGTTCGGATAAGGTCGAATCAGGTCAATTTGAATTTGAATCAATTTGGGTTTGGATCAATTCGGGTTTGGATTAGGTCGGATTCAGATCGTCGACTTTTTTAGTCAATTCGAGTTAGTTGGATTTGGATTCAAGTCGAGTGGACAGGTTTTTCGGGTTAAGCCTTGGTCTTCTTGATGTGATTTGTTTGGCATGAAAATGAAATATAACAATATTTCTAAGAGTCACAAAACCAACGAAATTTTTTTTCTTACATGACCTATAATAAAACTGGGATTGAAATAATCAAAATATTTAATAATTTGCATGATAGTTTTCTTTGTAATATATTTACAATATTCATAAATTAATTACTTTTATTCATTTTATTTCTATTATCTATAATAATTAATAACTTTATGAATCAAAGTGATTTAATAATCTCTACTAAATATTGTAATACACTACTATACATCTCTTTAATTTCTGTTGATTTTTTATAGAATAATTGGAGATATTAAGTGTAGTGATATAACTTCTGTACTCTATTATAGATTAGCCTTTAAATGATTATATATTAGGTTTAAATGAATAATATAACAATGAATATTTAAGTTTAATTAGATTCAAAAAAATGAAACACTAGTATTATTGAAAAAAAAATTATATTTTTACTATAGTAAAATACTTTGATCATTAATTTTAACATTTAAATATTTATTAATAATATTAAATTTAAGTTTGAATCTTTTCGAGTTTGGGTTAATTTGGATTTAGATCAATTTAGGTTTAAGTCAATTTGGGTTCAGATCAATTCGGGTTTGGCCTAATCTAAATTCAGATAAATTTGGTTCTAATCAATTCGGGTTTGGATCAAGTCAGGTTTGGGTCAATGTGAATTCAAAATAGTTTGGTTTTGGATCGGGTTGGATTGAGGTTTTTGACTTTTTAAGTCAAATCGGATTGGTCAAGTTGGTTTTTGGGGTTGGGTCAATTTTTGCCACCTTTAATTAAGATTAAAAAATATAACATCTATATTTATAGTTTTTATCAATTTTTTTATTTTCTAAAAGATAATATCTATATATATATATATTGTTGTTGTCTGTTTACAACAATGAATTTATATGGTGTAAGAATCTTGATCTATGTGTCCACGTGTTTACCAAGAACTCTATAAAAAAAAGAAGAAATCAGAGAGATGTAAGGATTTGTCCTTGTGTGCGCACGCTGATGTCTTAGTCAGAATTAGACAGAGTCTCGGTCAAAAAAATAGTAATTCATTCCAATAAAGAGTCATCTGACTTGTTATTTATAAAGTGGAATTGAGTCGCATTTACCATTTTGTCCTTCTAGGCTTATTTGATTATGGCCCAGGCATGCGTTTGGGTTCAACGAGTTTAGGCCAATTTTTAGGCCTACAAGTAGGCTTCCCATCTATCCAGCAGAAACTGGTCTCTCGAGCGTAACCGTGGTCTTTTGTGCAGGAGAGTGCACGCAACACACTTTCCCCATGCGAGAGAGTGCCCCTCTTTACTTTTTATTCTTTTAATAATAATATATATTTATATATATTGAATAATGATTATATATATAATAATAATAATATCATTATTATTCTTAAAATCACTATTATCATTATTATTTTTTTATTTTTTTTTTGTGACTTAGATTGATTGCTCCCTAATTTTTTGTGCAAGAACTCTTATTTTTACAAAGAATTTTTCAAAGGTCACACATTTTTCCTTGCACATAATTAAACTTGTCTTGCATAATAAATAAATAGGCTTACCTTGCACATTTGTTTCTTCAAATTCTCACGTTTCACGTGCGTGACTTACGTCTCAAATTTTTTGCCTCAAGCCAGTGCACTTTCTCATTTTTCAAGTATGTGGCTTATGTCACGCATTTTTCGCTTCAAGCCCATGCTCCTTTGCTTTCATGCATGACTTACTTTGCACATTTTTAGCTTAAAGACCATGCATAGCCTACTTCGTGCATTTTTCGCTTTAAGCTTTTTTCTTCGAGTGCGTGGGTTACCTCACGCATTTTTCACTTCAAGCTCTTGCACTTTTGTCGTCACGCATGATGTACTTAGTGCATTTTTCGCTTAAAGTCCATGCGTAGCCTACTTCACACATTTTTTGCTTCAGGACTAATGAAGTTTTTTTGTATTCTTGCTTTAAAATATGCAATCATAAATTATAAGAATCAGGAACATCCTTTATTAATTTATTGCATACTAACGATAACAAACGATAATCACAGATAGTAAAATTTTCAAAATAACATGTCTGCAATTGACAAAAACTTTAAAAGATTAAAATTTTAAATCCTATCATTCTTCTTCATAGTTAGCAATGGTAAGGGTTTCCTCTTTTTGAATCCCTTTGCAAGTGGTGGACAAGCTATAACAGGTCCTTCCTCTCTTTTGATCTCTTCTGACTTGGCCTACTCCATTAGGAATGGGAAACTTCATCACAAGTAACATGGAGAGATCACAGCCCTCATGTCATTCAACAACGATCGTAACGATCCTCCAAGAATTACATTGTAGGCTATGGAGTTTGACTTCACTACCATGAATAGCACCTGTCGAGTCACATCGTTAAACTTTCTCCTAAGGTGACGGGCAGTTGTACAAACCTGACTAGGTTCACCCTCTCTCTTGTGAACCCTGTCATAATGTATTAAATTTCAGAAAACCAAATAGCTAGACACTAAAATTACGGAAGTCGCCACCAACCATTCTACCTAGGTGTGATTGGTCACCTATTCAAACTAAGGATAAGGCTTGGTCTACGTTCAAAGACATAAGGGTTCGGGAGTACGGTTACGTGTAAGGAAGGATTAGCACCCCCATAACGCCCATCCTAAAATGGTACCAACTAGTTTTAGGTTATCTTTACAATTTGCCTTTGTATTTATATTAATTTCGATATGCTTATATATTGTGAATATTTCTAAGATTTTTCCATCAATTTGGCTCTAATCTTAAAAATCTCCCTCACCTTAAGATTTTCAAGAGTCTCGATTGACTTTCTTGAATTCTATCATCGGATCAATTAAATGATTTATGAAAATCTTATTCTTTCTAACTTTGGCTCTAATTTCGACTCCATATTAATCTCTATATTTTTTAATCTTATTACATATTATATTTATCTATATATTTTATTTTATTTATTTAGAGAATAAATATGAATCATGGTTTATTAAAGACTTTCTTAAAAGCGTCCCATCAATTTGGCTCGGCTTAAAAGAAATTTTTTCACTTAGAAATTTTCAAGGAGCCCCAATTCACTTTCTTGAAATTTCATCATTGGCATAATCCGCATTTACTTCTTTATCTAACTAACTTTATTTCTTATAATTTTTATTCTAAGCTATTTAGTTCATTTATTTATCTAATTTTATTTAAATTTCTTTAATTTTAATCTTGATCTAATTTATTTTTATTTTATTTATTTCATTTATTTATATTTATTTAATAAACATGAATTATATTTTATTGAAATTTCTTTCAAAAGTATTCCATCAATTTGTCTCAACTTAAAAAAGAATCATCTCACCTAAAAATTTTCAAGGAGTCTCGATTGACTTTCATGAAATTTTATATTTGGAATAACTCATATTTATTTCTTTCTTATTTAATCTTATTAATTACTAATTATTTTCCTATTAATTTTTCATCTAATTTATGTTCTCATATTTATATTTGTTTATCTATATTTATTTATATTTTATTCATATTTAATTTACTAAGAATAAACATTGATTATAATTTATTGAAAATTCTTTCAAAAGTATTCCATCGATTTGGCTCAACTTAAGAAAGAATTTTCTCACATAGACATTTTTAAGATGTCTCAATTGACTTTCTCAAAATGTCATCCTCAGTATAATCCACACTTATTAATTAACTTTATTTTTATTTCTAAAAGAACTAATTTTTTCTTTTTTTAAATTTAGTTTCCTTCTCTATTATTTTAACCAAATATATTTATTTAAACATTTTCTGTAAATTTATTACACTTATTTACAAACCTAAATAAATTAATTTAATAAATTAATTAGTCTAAAATTTCCTAATTTAAATTTAACTATCCCAAATATTAATTAAAACTACCAATCTAATTATAGATATAAAACTAACAAAGAAATTAATAAACAAATAAATAAAAAAATTGTTTTCTACCTTTTCTCGCCTTCTTTCTTTCTTTTTTCTTTAAAACTTTCCTTTGCTTTCTATTCTTTCCCACGTAATCTCCTTCTTTGCTAGCCTTGCTTCTTTGTTGTCTTTTTTCTCTTCTTTACTAACTGCAGTTCACGCCTTTTCTTTCCTTTGCCTTGGTTTCACGTGGCTTTAGGCTGACTTGCACCTTCCTCAAACAGAAGCAAGTGGCGTGGCGATCTGGAACAGCAAGGGTAGGCAAACACGGCAGCAAGTGACAGCAACAAGAACACAACGAAACAGATGGCACTGGGCAAAGGAAACCGCAGTAGCAGAGATGCTGTAGGGGGAGACGCAGCGGCAAGAATTTGTAGCTGGCAGTGGGTTCGAGCAGGGACAGTGGCAGCGATGCAGAGGAGTTGTGGCAGTGTAGCGCTTTTGTAACACCAAAAAAAAAAGTAGCAGACCGAGCAAGTGCTGATGCGGTGCACAGAGATGATGCAAAATGATGATGCCTCTGCAAAGATGAAACGAATGGAAACTGCGTAGGGAATGAGTAAAGATGGCCCAAAAAAAAAGGATGGTAGGGGATGGAGATGATAATGGTGCGACAAGCTAGGTTGAAAGATGATGAATAGTGGCTTTATGAAGGGGCCTCCTTTAGGTTTTTTTTGTGTATCTTTTTTTTTCCCTCCTCTCTATACCGTAGCAGTGTGTAGGCTTTTAAAGCCGTTTCATGTCCATTAATTTAGGTCCTAGGATTATTGCTATAGTTATGGGATTATTTTTTTATTTGTTTGACTTTAACAGATCTTTTTTATTATATTTCTTGATGTATTTATTGATTTAATTGCTGATTACTCTCTTTCTTTTTTAGGCAACAAATTTCTTTTATTTTTGGCAACAATATCAACTTTAGTCAACTCTTGAAGGTGTGAATTTTGCATGTGCTTCACATGAGATTTTCAAATTTGAAATTTTTAATTTTAGAGTTTGCATGGGATGCATGGGGTTCTAACTTAAGATTTGACCAAAATTGATTTGTTTCTTTTTATCATTTCTTTATTTTTTGATTTTTTAATTTAGAGAAATTGTTCAGACAAAATTAGGTGTCTACAGTTGCCCCTCTTTGCACATTTTCTGAAAATCAGGAATTGTGCAAAGACAATTAGACAACTATTTTGTCCAAATTTTTTTTTATTATTATTTTGTTTTTTTCTTTATTTTTTTGCAAAATATTTACAATTTTTAAGAAACATTTAGTTCCTCTCACCAGAGGCTATAAGACTTTGAAAAATGACCTTGTGCTCCTCTCACCAGAGGCATTGGAACTTCGAAAAATAATCTTGTGCTCCTCTTACTAGAGGCATTAAGACTTTTGAAAAATAACCTTGTGCTCCTCTCACCAGAGGCATTGGAACTTTGAAAAATAACCTTGTGCTCCTCTCACCAGAGGCATTGGAACTTTGAAAAATAACTTTGTGCTCCTCTTACTAGAGGCATTAGAACTTTGAAACAAAGAGCTCCTCTCAATAGAGGCATTGAGACTTTGGAAAATAAAGAGCTCCTCTCAACAGATGCATTGAGACTTTGAAAAATAACCTTGTGCTCCTCTCACCAGAGGCATTGGAACTTTGAAAAATAATCTTGTGCTCCTCTTACCAGAGGCATTGAGACTTTTGAAAAATAACCTTGTGCTCCTCTCACCAGAGGCATTGGAACTTTGAAAAATAATCTTGTGCTCCTCTCACCAGAGGCATTGGAACTTTGAAAAATAATCTTGTGCTCCTCTTACCAGAGGCATTGAGACTTTTGAAAAATAATCTTGTGCTCCTCTCACCAGAGGCATTGGAACTTTGAAAAATAATCTTGTGCTCCTCTCACCAGAGGCATTGGAACTTTGAAAAATAACTTTGTGCTCCTCTTACCAGAGGCATTGGAACTTTGAAACAAAGAGCTCCTCTCAATAGAGGCATTGAGACTTTGAAAAATAAAGAGCTCCTCTCAACAGAGGCATTGAGACTTTGAAAACAAAAAGCTTCTCTCAACAGAGGCACTGAGACTTTGAAAAATAAAGGGCTCCTCTCAACAGAGGCAGTGAAACTTTGAAAATAAAACTCCTCTCAACAGAGACAATGAGACTTTTGAAAAATAAAGAGCTCCTCTCATCAGAGGCAATGAGACTTTGCAAGAATAAAGAGCTCCTCTCATCAGAGGCAATGAGACTTTGAAAAATAAAGAGCTCCTCTCATCAGAGGCAATGAGACTTTGAAAAATAAAGAGCTCCTCTCATCAGAGGCAATGAGACTTTGGAAACTAAAAGCTCCTCTCAACAGAGGCAGTGAAACTTTGAAAACAAAAGATTTCATTTCAGAATACCAATTAACATGGGTTTGACTGGACTTAACTTTCATTTTGATGCCAACAATATTAGGCGTTATCCTCCTTTAAGGTGCCAGCTAAACTGGACTTTACTCTCATCTAAGGTTTTTTCAAAAAGTATTTTTCTCATCATCTTCTCATACCTCATCATTTTTTCAAATTACCATCTCTTATATTTTCTCTTTTCCTCAAAATTTTAATCATTCAAAACTTCTTATCCTAATGTCTTAACATATAGTTCAATGTCCAAAATGCACTAATGAAATGTCATGCATGTCATGAATATAATGAATGCCATGAATGTTTTGCACATGTCAATGTCATGCTCCCTGAATTATTCCATGAATGTATGCAAATGCATTCTCAATTGTGGTAACAAGATTCTCAAGCTCATTTTGTCTTTCTCAAGTCCAACATATCTGCTGGATTCTTTAAATCTCCTTTCATTTAACATCCCATCTTTTATTGAGTCCTAGTCCAGTTATGCCCGAAGACTAGCCATCATGTTTTCAGATTTGTATATTCATCATTCACTTTTGTTTCTTTCTCTCTCTTAGTAATGCAAGATTTCTCAAAAGAATATTTTTTTTTTCAAAAATTTATCCAAAAAAGGTTACCAACATTTATTTATTTTCCTTCCAACTCTACCACCAATGTAATGCACTTATGCATATTCTCCATTTGTTATATAGGTGGTATAAATTTAAAATGACCAAGAGAGATATAGATATTCATTCTTAGAAAAGGAACATGATATCAAGAAAAATCAATGGGACAGTCTGTTTGGAATAGGGTTTTCAGTATCCATTTAATGAACATTCTGACAATTTCAATCAAGTCAATCTAAAATTCTTTTCCAAATGCCCACTCTTATGTTGATATGTTCTTTCATGTAATGTCTGCCAATCTTGCCCTCTGTATCAACACTTTGGTGATGATCTTCTTCTTAAGCCGTCCTTTCAGGTTTTCAACTTAGGTACCCCCTCATTTGATTCAAACTACCATTTTTGAGTTTTCAATTTGAATCCTCCTTTTTCTTTTTCTTTTTCTTTTTCTTTTTCTTTCATATATATTTTTTATTTTTTATTTTTTCCTTTTTTTTCCTCTTTTTTTTCTTCATTTTCAACTTCATTGGCTTTGACAAACTTCAACCTTCAGTGCTCAATCCAAACTTATGCCCCCTAATAGCCGTTCTTGATTTCGATCCAAGATATCTTTTAAAGCTCATGGGTTTCTTCATTCAACTTGATATACTTCCTTCAAAGGATCATTATCTCATTGTACAAGTATGTTTTCATTCAACGCATGATTCTTCAATTCAAGCATTTACATTTGATCCAAATGGGCTTTTAAAGGCGTAATGTAGGCTCAGGTGAGGGCTTATGAAAGAAAAGGATATAGTAGGCCCAAATGTGTTTCAAGGTTTATAAACCAAGGGATCACTTTCTTTATCAAGTAAAACATTTAGGCATTTTGCCCTTTCTTACTTTTTTTTGGGTTTTCTTTTTGAATTCAAACCCTTTTCTTTTTTTTCCTTTTTTTTTCACAAAAATGGGGTGCTTTTTTTTGCCCCTTGATTCATCATGAACACTTTCATTTTTGCCCACAAAATTTTTTTATTTCATCTTCCTTGCCCCCAATGTGGAAGGTGATCCTTGGTGGGTTATATTACAAAAATATAATAGGCTCAAAAGGGGTAATCAAAGGATAATTTTACTCATGCTTGAAGGATAGTGAAAGAAGGCCATTTATCACTTCAAATGTAAGTGCTCTCCTTAAAGATCATTTATTGAACAATGACAAACTTGTTAGAAGCTTTTGTAAGAGATTCACCCTTCTCGTACTGTCTATCAAGTGCGGATGGTGAGCAACCTTTCCTTCATTTTCTTGCTTTCGCAACATTGGCATGCTATTAATTCATTAACAGTAGTAGTTCTTTCAAAATTGAACCCTAGATTTATTGACATCATTATCATCATGTTCATTATTTGGATACTTGTGAATGAAAGATATGGTGAGTATGTGAGAAATGGCAAATGAATAGAATGAGAAATTGACAATGCATCACACTAGTCACTTTATTGAAAGGGAAATAAATAAAAGTTAGCCCATACATAAAACTTTATCTCGTGCTTATGGGCTTAAGCACTTCAAAAACTATCTTGCATTACTTAAAGAAAAAGAAAACAAAATCAAAACTAGAATTTATAAATCTTCCAACTTGCGCTGCTCGAACTCTTTATGTCCCACAAGACTCATCCCTCATTAGTATGGTCAGGCAATGGGTTTGCATTCGTAGTCGGTTCCCCTTTCGTTTCAAAACTCAACATGCCAGCTTTTATCAATCCTTACACTCTATACATTAGTGCAGTGTAGTTCTCTAGAGAATGACCCACGTTCCCGAAGTGATACTTGCATCGAGCATTCTCATCATACCACTTTGGATATGGAGGCTTGAGAGGTTCCATATAGATGGGTGCAATGAGTTGTCCTTTGATCAATTTTGGATACAACTCAGTGTAGATCATAGGGATTGGGTCAATGGGAGTCCTTTCTCTTTTTGGCCATGATGTATTATGATTGCCCTCTTGTTTATTGAACTGCTTAGTTGGTTGAATAGTTGGGGCAGGTGTGTGGAGATTAGGTTGAACATTAACCTTGGGGTATGAATGGCAAGGATTTTGAGTAGGGTAGTAAGGTTGTGGCATGTGATAAGGGTGTTGTGGGACATAGCCTCCATATTGCTTCCATATGCCACAGCATGGACTTCTTCTTCCCTTCTTTTGTTGGCTCCTCATTTCTTCTTAATATTGTTGGGAGCTTCAATCTTTCCACTATTGATTGCATTCTCAATTATCTCACCAGACAATACCATATCAGCAAAATTCTTAGTGGCATTACCGATCATCCTATCGTAATATGGAGCCTTCAAAGTATTAACGAACATAATGGTAAGCTCCTTCTCTGAAAATGGAGGTTGCACCTCCGCAGCCATATCACGCCACCTTTGGGCATATTGCTTGAAACTCTCATTAGCCCTCTTTTCCATACTTTAGAGTGACAGACGATCAGGGGCCATATCAGCAACATGTCGATATTGAGCCATAAATGCTCTTTCCAAGTCATTCCAAGTGATGATTCGAGTTCCATCTAATTGATTGTACCACTTGGCAGCAAATCCAATGAGACTTTCTTGAAAAATGTGAATAAGGAGCTTATCATCTTGAGCGAAAGCAACCATCTTCCGACAATAAATAATAAGATGAGACCTAGGGCAGGAAGTTCCATTGTACTTCTCAAACTCTGGTGCTTTAAACTTAGGTGGAATAACCAAGTCTGACACCAAACATAACCCAGTAGCATCCATGGAACCATAAAAGTCTAAGCCTTCAATAGCTCGAATCCTTTCCTCCAACATATTAATCTTTTGTTAAGACTTCGCCTCATCTTTCTTTTCTGCTTGTTTGGCTTTCAACTTCTCAATTTCCCTTGGGTCATCTAAGTCGGGCACCTCAATGGGATCAGTAGATTTTGTGCCTTGGGAAGGATAGGCGAGTCCTTGGAATTGAGCTTGTCCAAACACTTAGGGTATAGCAGTGTAAGCAGGTGGATATCTTCTTTCTTGGGATGTTTGACTTGGAAATGGACCAAATCCAGGAGGATAGACAGGGTCTTCCATACTGCGTTGTTGAACCCCTTATTGGACTACAACTTCCTCTACAACTCCTTTGCCCTTGCTTAGATTTTTCTACAGCTCTGTAATTTGGGCCAATTGCCCCCCATTTCCTCTTGAGCTTTTTCCATCTTCTCCATGCGCATGCCTGATTCTTCTTCCATGATCTTAGCTTGATAACGAGTGTTGTGTGAATGAACCTTTGGTCGAGCTATCTTCGAATCTTTTATTGCCACAATTAAGAATGTATCATTTCACATGTGGTGATGCTTGAAAATTTTTGAAAATGCTTTGTTTAAAACAATGATTGAAGATGAACAAAACGAGATGATGCTACATGCGTATGAATGGAATAGTATGGTAAAAAGTTGTCATGTAACAATAATGGATGAATGATGCATGGAAATGTTTTGGTGAACTCATGGTACTCTCTTAGTGTCTCATGTATAAACCTGATCAAAAATGTGTCCTAAGTAATGGGTATTTCCTATAGCATGGGTTAATATGGCTCCATCTTACAATTGGTCTTCTTAATTTTACTATATGCATGGCTTTAGACAAAAAGGCTAAAGGTTCCCAAATTGTTCCTCACTGTGGTCCACACAAGACTAGTAAGGCACCCAATCCTCACCCATTACAGGTTACAAATGGAAAGGTTCAATTTGAGTGGGAGTATTTCGCTAGCCATTGCGGAGGTATTACCTCACGAGACCGTAGTTACTTTACTTCCTCCTAAAAGGATAGAGCTCGGGTAGAGGGCTAATGCATGCACATGCATGTGAAGTGTGTGTTGAAGAAATATGTAGTTATTAATGTCTTATTATTCTATCAAAATTAACATACCTAAGGCAAACCTAAAATAACCTAAATCCAATCGTTGGCTTGACTCTCTAAAGTCCCCAGTGGAGTCGCCAAACTGTCATAACGTATTAAGTTTCAGAAAACCTAATAGCTAGACACTAAAATTACGGGAGTCGCCACCAACCATTCTACTTAGGTGTGATTAGTCACCTATTCAAACTAAGGATAAGGCTTGGTCTACGTTCAAAGACACTAGGGTTCATGAGTACGGTTACGTGTAAGGAAGGATTAGCACCCCCACAACGCCTATCCTAAAATGGTACCAACTAGTTTTAGGTTATCTTTACAATTTGCCTTTGAATTTATATTAATTTCGATATGCTTATATATTGGTAATATTTCTAAGATTTTTCCATCAATTTGGCTCTAATCTTAAAAATCTCCCTCTCCTCAAGATTTTCAAGGAGTCTCGATTCACTTTCTTGAATTCTATCTTCGGATCAATTAAATGATTTATGAAAATCTTATTCTTTCTAACTTTGGCTCTAATTTCGACTCCATATTAATCTCTATATTTTTTAATCTTATTACATATTATATTTATCTATATATTTTATTTTATTTATTTAGAGAATAAATATGAATCATGGTTTATTAAAGATTTTTTTAAAAGCGTCCCATCAATTTGGCTCGGCTTAAAAGAAATCTTTTCACCTAGAAATTTTCAAGGAGTCTCAATTGACTTTCTTGAAATTTCATCATTGGCATAATCCGCACTTACTCCTTTATCTAACTAATTTTATTTCTTATAATTTTTATTCTAAGCTATTTAGTTCATTTATTTATCTAATTTTATTTAAATTTCTTTAATTTTAATCTTGATCTAATTTATTTTTATTTTATTTATTTCATTTATTTATATTTATTTAATAAACATGAATTATATTTTATTGAAATTTCTTTCAAAAGTATTCCATCAATTTGGCTCAACTTAAAAAAGAATCATCTCACCTAAAAATTTCCAAGGAGTCTCGATTGACTTTCTTGGAATTTTATCTTTGGAATAACTCATATTTATTTCTTTATTATTTAATCTTGTTAATTACTAATTATTTTCCTATTAATTTTTCATCTAATTTATGTTCTCATATTTATATTTGTTTATCTATATTTTTTATATTTTATTCATATTTAATTTACTAAGAATAAACATTGATTATAATTTACTAAAAATTCTTTCAAAAGTATTCTACCGATTTGGCTCAACTTAAAAAAGAATTTTCTCACCTAGACATTTTAAAGATGTCTCAATTGACTTTCTCAAAATGTCATCCTCGGTATAATCCACACTTATTAATTAACTTTATTTTTATTTCTAAAAGAACTAATTTTTTCTTTTTTAAAATTTAGTTTCCTTATCTATTATTTTAACCAAATATATTTATATAAACATTTTCTGTAAATTTATTACACTTATTTACAAACCTAAATAAATTAATTTAATAAATTAATTAGTCTAAAATTTCCTAATTTAAATTTCACTATCCCAAATATTAATTAAAACTACCAATCTAATTATAGATATAAAACTAACAAAGAAATTAATAAACAAATAAATAAAAAAATTGTTTTCTACCTTTTCTCGCCTTCTTTCTTTCTTTTTTCTTTAAAACTTTCCTTTGCTTTCTATTCTTTCCCACGTAATCTCCTTCTTTGCTAGCCTTGCTTCTTTGTTGTCTTTTTTCTCTTCTTTACTAACTGCAGTTCACGCCTTTTCTTTCCTTTGCCTTGGTTTCACGTGGCTTTAGGCTGACTTGCACCTTCCTCAAACAGAAGCAAGTGGCGTGGTGATCTGGAACAGCAAGGGTAGGCAAACACAACAGCAAGTGACAGCAACAAGAACACAACGAAACAGATGGCACTGGGCAAAGGAAACCGCAGTAGCAGAGATGATGTAGGGGGCGACGTAGCGACAAGAATTTGTAGCTGGCAGTGGGTTCGAGCAGGGACAGTGGCAGCGATGCAGAGGAGTTGTGGCAGTGTAGCGCTTTTGTAACACCAAAAAAAAAGTAGCAAACCGAGCAAGTGCTGATGCGGCGGACAGAGATGATGCAAAATGATGATGCCTCGGCAAAGATGAAACAAATGGAAACTGCGTAGGGAATGAGTAAAGATGGCCCAAAAAAAAGGATGGTAAGGGATGGAGATGATAATGGTGCGACAAGCTAGGTTGAAAGATGATGAATAGTGGCTGTGTGAAGGGGCCTCTTTAGTTTTTTTTTCTCTCCCGTGTATCTTTTTTTTTCCCTCCCCTCTATACTATAACAATGTGTAGGCTTTTGAAGCCGTTCCATGTCCATTAATTTAGGTCCTAAGATTATTGCTATAGTTATGGGATTATTTTTTTTTGTTTGACTTTAACAGATCTTTTTTATTATATTTCCTGATGTATTTATTGATTTAATTGCTGATTATTCTCTTTCTTTTTAGGCAACAAATTTCTTTTATTTTTAGCAATAATATCAACTTTAGTCAACTCTTGAAGGTGTGAATTTTGCACGTCCTTCACATGAGATTTTCAAATTTGAAATTTTTAATTTTAGAGTTTGCATGGGATGCATGGGGTTCCAACTTAAGATTTGACCAAAATTGATTTGTTTCTTTTTATCATTTTTTTATTTTTTGATTTTTTTAATTTAGAGAAATTGTTCGAACAAAATTAGGTGTCTACAAACCCATACAAAGGTGTTTTGACAGGTTTTAACCTATCTTTACTGATGTTCATCTTCTCAAAACAATTCCAATAGATGAGGTTCACCAAGCTACCATTATCCACTAGAATTCGACTAACAGGGTGCTTGGCCACTACTACAGATATTACTATTAGATCATCATGAGGAGTGATCACATCTCCTTTGTCAGAGAGGTTGAATACAATCTGCTCCTCGTCCTTCTTTCCTTCCATCACTGAATTGATTTGATATGCTTGGCAAGCATAAGCCTTTAATGATGAAGATGAACTTCCAGCCATAGAATCTCCTCTGGAGATAACATTTATGGCTGGGCTTATAGGTTCATTGTCTTCCTATGGGCCCTTTTAATCATCCCTTGCTTCATCATTCCTCCTTCTATCTAATCTTCCCTCTTTTTTATTATTGTCATAGTGCCTACTTTACGACAAATTATCTCTTACATTGTATGGGAAATAGCGAGCCCCTCCATTCCTCCAAAGGTATCTGTATAGTTTCTCTTCTCAAGCTAATTCATTAGCTCCCTACACTTCTCAATTAAGTGTTCATTTGTAGAATGGAAATCACAATAGGAACCTGCGTCTCTTCCCATACTTCTTGTCGGCTTTTTAGGAAATTGTAGCAGTCCTGTCCCTTCCATAGCTGTAAGAATTGAGGCTCTAGGCTCATTAAGTCAAGTGTAGTTATCATATCTTAGTTTTGGAGCCTTGTTTGACTTGTTTATACTTTCAAAAAATGAGTTTTAGAAAATGTTTACATTTTCAGGAAAACTAAAGATTTTTCATTGTTTGGACGATTCCATGAAAAATATTTTCTATTGTTTGGCTGCTTTTTCAAAAAACTGTTTTCTTTTTACAAATGATTTTAACATAACTAATAAAATATTAAAAATTTTGTTATTTATTATTGATTAAATAATTAATTAATATTAAAAATAAGGTAAATTTCATCCAAGTCCTTAACATTTGACCTCAATTCAGCTTTGAAAGGTTTTTTTTTCTTTTAATTTATTTTTTGTTTATTTATTATTTATCATTTATTATTTTTGTTTATTATGTTCTGCACTAAGTAGCATCCTATTATTGTTTTATACTAAGTAGCATATTACACGTTTCCTTCTAATTTCTATTTATTTATTTCAATTCCTAGTTTTACGTCAATTTTTTTCCAACCATTATTTTAACTAGTATGCTCACTTTACTCTCTAAATTTTGCGCTTTTCAGTCTCAAAAACTTTTTATATGAAATTTTCTTAATTATTCTTTGATAAGAAATATATTTTTTATTATCCTAGTATAAACACCATAGCTAACCATTGGCACAATTTATTGTCCAGGAGTCTAAAGTAAAATTCAAAGAATATTATCATACCTTTTACAAGCAATATTCATGCACCACAACATGATATTCAATTTTAGAATAAATATTGTAAGTGTGGTCGTAGAGCTACTATAAGAATATCAGAATCTAAGTATAATTATTCAAAACTCTATTTTACTTATTAGGAGAGAAACTATGGATTTTTTCAATGGCTGCATTTGATGACTATGCGTCCTGTTTTCGATAAAGATATCGATATGAAAAGAAACAACTCGTAGATTAAAAGTTGTATGACAAAAATGAAGAAAGAAATTGAAGTTACAAGGGAGCATTGCAAAAGAATTCAACGTGCTGTGAACTTATTGAAAACAATGGTTGCTACTTTATTCATAGATATTTTATTAATAATTTTTAGCAAATAATTTTTAACGAATTTAATTTTAAGCTAATTAGTTTACTATTATGTAGTAAGCTATTTTTAAGTATTGCTATAATATTATAAGTTATTAACAAATATTGCTATAAATATTTTAGTGTTAAAAAGATACTCATTAATGTTAAGTAATGTAAGCTAAACTATACTTAAATGCAATATGTGCATTTCAAAGTCATTGGGAATGATGTACAAAAGGTGGTAGTGTCACACCCCGGAAACGTGGAAGTCTTGGGCTAACTTTTTCATTTTTTTAATCTTAATTTCTTACTTAGCTTGCATTCCTGCCAGTGTAGGTTACTTATATTTTTTTTATAGAAATTTCGGCAGCATAACAGCTGTAACTATCCTAACCCCTGCATGAAAACGCAGTTTATATTTCCCAATACAGTTCATTTCAAAGTACATATTTATAATTCTCAGCAGTTGATTTTATTTATGCTTCTTAACCGTAACTATAAGATTCCACAAAACTTATACAACATTCATAATATCCCAATTTTCACAAATATCCATCACATCATATTGACCTATTCCTCGGAATAACGTTTATGTTCATACGATATCGACTACATCCCAAAAGTATCATTTATATACAAATATCTGTGTGTACAGGATGTCTGGTATCAAAAATAAGAGTATACCTTACGTGTGTACAAAAAGTAGCCTGAGGAGAGACGTGTCCCTCAGCCTACGTCGTATACGCAGCAGGAAAAGGGATGATCACTGCAAATAATCTAGAAGGATAGAGGGGGTGAGCTTTTGGAAAGCCCCATAAGAAATGCATTTAAAATAGTCACAGTATCGACATATGCAGAAAAACAAGATGCCATAATAATGCATTTCATACTTTAAATCATCGTATGAAATCTTTAATACATTATCTAAAATTCATACTTGTTTCAAACATACATCATACTTTAGAAACTTAACATCAATTAATAAAACTTATCATAGAGTTCATGGAGACTAGGCGGGATCATATAGCCAGTATGCGGGTCATGACTAATCATCCTCTGAAGAGGGAACTGAGTACCTATGGCCATGGTAGGGGGCCGTAGACCTGATCAGGGTCGTATAGCAAACATGCACCACGAAGGACCAACATACCCACACGAGACGGAAGCATGCACAATGTGGGCGAGAACATGCACGACGTGGGCTAAACATATGCCACAAGGGGCGGGAACATGCACAATGTGGCAAGCATGACAGGCAATAACATAAACTATAGAGGGCCTAGTCTCAAGTTTTACTTACTTTTACAACTTCTTAATCATAAATTTGGTACAAAATAGTAAGGACCGGGAGTGCCTGGATCATGTTAGCCAGGGATTTACCACCCTAATCGCGGTTTCGAAAACATACTTATTTACTTTCATACTTAAAACATTATTGAAAAATCATGCATAGAAATCATAAGGTTCGTTTTCTTAGGCATCTTTAGTTAACATAAAACATGAACTTCGGTTTTAAAGCGATAAACTCTTCTTTCAGAAATCGATTGGTACGTCTAGCTAGTTTTAGAAAGACTTTGAAATTAACTTCAAACGTAATTCATGCTTCAAACATTTCTTTATAAATTGATATGAAAGTAAGGGACACCATCACAACTTTAAATTACATCCCTTACCTATCAGATCTCGGGGCAACAATTTTCCTCAAGTCTCGGACGTGCCTCGATTTGCGTGCCTACACTACTTGCTGCCCAAAACAATTTCGAAACCATCAATACATACTCATACTTATCTTAACATACCTTAATATATCTTAAGTAACCATAAACATTATTAGAGTTGGCCTTATTCACTAACTTTTCTACTTGCTCGGTTTTTATCGATAAATGTCTCATTTCGATATATTTATATTCCTTAGACTTAAACTCACCAAAATAATGTTTTACATGTTCTTTTAACACTTTACATAATACTTCAAGACTTGTTAAATTGTCAAATCCCACCATTTCATCGTTTTCGATTAAATTGAATCTTAAACCGAACTTTTCGGTATTAAACTAACACCATACAATCATCAACCAAGCAAACTTCACCATTTTTATAAAGAACCTAGGCTGTCCAAAACATAGCCTAACCCTAGAAAATCCATTTCAAAATTCTACTTTAGCCAAAATCATGCAAATTCAACATACATCAATCATATTTCAACTTCATCTTCTTCCAACAATTTTACTTATGTTGACCAACTTTGACCAAAGATTCATCCACCAACAATCACCCTCATCTGTAGATCAACATTATACAACTTAGAAACACCATAAACAAGCTTAAAAATCCATCAAAGAAGTAAGGAATTAACTTTCTCTCACCTTGCAAAACAGGGCCGCTCTGTCCAGATTTCTTCTCTCTAACTTTTCACTAACCAAATGATCTTTTTTTGGCTGAGTTATTTTTTTTTGTGTAGGGGACTTATGGATGAACAATCGGTCCTTCTTGGCCGAACTCCAATCAGCTTGGAAGGTGGTTGAAAAAATCCCACAAGATGAAGCAGATGAGGACGCTTATGGCAATTGACAGGGGTTTTCTTTCTGGTCCCATCGACTTACAGAGGCTATAATACCATTCTGGAGACTGAATTAAGTCTACTGTCATGGGCTAAAATTCAGGCCAAACTCCACTCCAATCTCATTCAATTTGACCCAAAACCAAAGCCTAGCAATGAACAGAAAATCTGGTTGTTAGCTGGCCTGCACCAATAAATCCATAAAATTATTTTCCAGCCCATTTTTGTGATTTAGCCATTTTTCAAGTGTTTTACTATGTGTCTAGTATATTTTTATTTTGGCCCTACATAAATACCAAATTCATACATTGAACTTCTTTCTAGTTTTCAATTTAATAATAATATGAAAATTTTGGGTTTCACATTCTCCCCACCTTTTAGGAATTTGGTCCTCCAAATTCAGGTGGTCCATTAAACAAGTGCGGGTACTTTTCTCTCATGAGGCTCACTAGGTCCCACGTAGCTTCCTCTGTTGTGTGGTGCTACCAGAGAATCTTAACCAGTGGAACAGTTTTAGATCGAAGTACCCTTTCCTTTCTATCAAGGATCCGGACTGGCTGCTCAACATAACTCATACTCCCTGAATATCCAATGGTTTGTACTCGATAACATGGGAAGAATCTGGATGATACTTCCTCAACATTGAGACATAGAAGACGTTATGTATCCCAAAAGCTGTGGTGGCAAAGCTAACCGGTAAGCAACATCCGTAACTCTCTCCAATATCTCAAATGGACCAATGAAACGAGGACTCAACTTTCCTTTCTTTCCGAAGTGCATGATACCCTTGCTCGGAGATACTTTCACAAATACAGAGTACCCAACCTGAAACTTAAGTGGCCGTCTACATATATCGGCATACTCTTCTATTTACTTTGGGCAACCTTGAGTCTATCACAAATAATTCGAACACCCTTAGCTGCCTCTTCAACAAGATCAGGGGATAAAATCTTACGGTCACCCACTTCTTCCCAAGCCACCGGGGATCTACATCTCCTGCCATATAGAACCTCGTATGGTGCCATTTCAATGCTGGTATGATAACTATTATTATAGGCAAACTCTGCAAAGGGCAAGTGGTCATCCCATGAACCCTTAAAGTCTAATGCACACGCCCTCAACATGTCCTTAAGGTCTGAATAGTCCGCTCGGACTGACCGTCTGTCTAGGATGGTAGGCGGTGCTCAAATGTAATTGAGATCCTATGGCTTCCTGAAAATGAGTCCAAAATCGAGGTGAACCTGGAATATCTATCAGAAGTGATGCTCACGGAGCCTCATGTAATCAGCAATCTCTCTAACATACAAGTCTGCCAATGTACTCAGTGAATCTGTACTCTTAATGGTAAGGAAATGAGCACTCTTAGTCAATTATCAACAATAACCCAGATTGCATCATGACCTCTCCGGGTCCTTAGTAAGCCCATAATAAAATCCATCGTAATGTGCTCTCATTTCCAAGTAGGCACCGGTAAAGACTTAAGTAGTCCTGCTGGCTTTTGGTGCTCAATCTTAATCTGCTGACAAATCAAACATTTGGCCACAAACTCTGCCACGTTCGTTTCATACCAATCCACCAATACACCTTACGCAGGTCATGGTACATCTTAGTGCTGCCTGGGTGCATAGTGTAGCGAGAACAATGGGACTCTCTCAAAATCCTTTGTCTCAGGATATCATTGCTCGGAACATATATACGGCCCTTGAACCTCAATAACCCATCATCACTGACCATAAAATCTGACTGCAAGCCTTACTCTGCTTGGCTAACCATGTCCAATAATCTCTGATCATTTCTCTGCCCTGACCTGATCTAATCTAAGATACTTGGTTCAATCTGAAGGCTAGCCATAAACCCGACATCTACTGTTTCAACACTAACACTGAGCTCAGTGAACTGCTCAAGCAATTCCCATTCTCTAACCATCATAACAGAAACCATACTCTTCCTGCTCAGAGCATCTGCAACTACGTTTGCCTTGCCCGGGTGGTACAGAATCTCGCAGTCATAATCCTTAAGAAGCTCTACCCAATGTCTCTGCCTCATATTAAGTTCCTTCTGATCAAATTTATACTTCAAACTCTTATGGTCAGTGAAGATCTGAAACTTCTCACCATACAGATAATGTCGTCATATCTTTAGAGCAAAAACCACTGCGGCTAACTCTAAATCATGCATAGGGTAGTTACGCTCATGGTCTTTAAGTTGGTGTGAACCATATGTGACTACTCTACCATGTTGCATCAGCACACAACATAGACCCTGATTGGAAGCATCACTGTATACAGTGAAGTCTTCGGATCCACTCGGAATGGTCAGGACTAGTGCTGTAGTTAATCTTTACTTAAGCTCCTGAAAACTCTGCTCACACTGATTTGACCATTCAAACGGAACCCCTTTGCGTGTAAGCTTAGTCAACAGAGCTGCATTCTGAGAAAAACCCTCAACAAACCTCCGGTAGTACCCCGCCAATCCCAGGAAACTTCAAATCTCAATCATTGTCTTCGGTCTCTCCCACTGGAGTACTGCCTCAACCTTGGACGGATCAACTGACACCCCATCTTAGATACTACATGGCCAAGGAAAGCTATCCGATCTAACCAAAATTCACACTTACTAAATTCCCATAAAGCTACTTATCTCAGAGAGTCTGGAGCACAATCCTCAGATGCTGCTCGTGCTCCTTCCAGGACTTAGAATATATTAGAATATCATCTATAAAGACAATCACAAATTTATTCAGATACTCTCGAAACACATCATTCACCAAATTCATGAATGAGGCAGGGGCATTGGTCAAACCGAAAGGCATCACCAAAAACTCAAAATGGCCATATCGAGTTCTAAAGGCCGTCTTTGGTACATCTTCCTTCCTAATCCTCAACTGATGATAGCCTGATCTCAAATCAATCTTAGAAAACACTAAAGCCCCTTTCAATTGATCAAACAAATCATCTATTCTTGGCAGGGGATACTTATTCTTAATTGTAGCCTTATTTAGTAACTTATAGTCGATACATAACGAAGACTACCATCTTTCTTTCTCACAAACAGTACTGGAGAACCCCACGGAGACACACTTGGTCTAATAAAACCCTTATCAAGCAACTCTTGCAACTGTTTCTTTAATTCTTCTAATTCAATTAGTGCCATCCGGTAGGGAGGTTTAGAGATAGGTTGGTATCCGGCACTAAATCAATAGTGAACTCCATCTCTCTCTAATGATAATCCTGGTAACTCATCTGAAAAAACATCGGGAAACTCACATACCACTAGTATATCTTATATACGTGGAGATTCCCGACTCGTATCGGAGACAAAGGCAATATAACCTTCACACGAATAAATTTATTTGAAATTTCAAACATATAAACAATATACAACTTCACTGAACATAACATCATATATTTTATTTCTTAATAGCAAAACATACATCAAATTTGTCAAGTAAAAAGAAGGTTATAGTCTTAGTGTAGCAATCTAGACTTGCACGATTGGTGGATAACCAATCCATGCCTAAGATTACATCGAAGCTATACATGTTTAACAAAACTAGATCTGCTAACATGACCTTGTCTCCAACCTTAATTTCACAATTCCTACACACCATATCTGTCATTTGAGATTCATACATGGGTGTGCTAATATGTAATAGGTGACCTAGAGGCTCAGGTTCTAAATGGAGATTATGTGCAAACTATGGTGATATAAATGAGTGCGTGGACCCTGGGTCAAATAAAACATGCGCCTCATGATTACAGACAAGAAGATTACCTCTAATAGTCTCGAAAGAGTTATCGACAGTCTCCCTGTCTAAAGCAAATACACGCCCCTGAGTAACAGGCTTCTTACCCTTCTCAGCTATGATAACCCGTTTCTGTGGGGCCTGTCTCTGTGGAGCCGTGTCTCTGGCTGCTGTCATGGTGGCTCCTGAGGCTGTGGGGTCTTATCCTGCATTTGTGAGCAATCCTTGATCAAATGACCCTTTTCCTCACACTTAAAAAAATTGCCAATGACCCAGTGGCATGGCCCACTATGTGTCCTACCACAATCTCTGCACCGTTTAATAACCCTCTGGGAGCCTCTGGTGATCTCTACTGTATCAGTACGAGTCTTGGGCTTATCAGCCCTTGCCCGAGACTCATCTGTCCTCGATCTCTTAAGCGAACTCCACTTTTGCTCTGATTGGGAACTTTCTGTCCTCTTGTCTTTACCCTTACTCTTACTTCTGGACCCATACTGTGCTTATGTAACATCTAGACCCCTCTCTATATCCTAAGCCCGTCCAAGAGCATCCTCAAACTCAGTAATACAAAACCCTAATAATCTATCTCGGATGGCTGGTCTTAGTCCAGACAAAAACCTCTCGGTACGACGCTCCTGATCTCTGACTGTCTCGGGGTCATATCTCATCAGGATCGTAAATTGGTTCTCATACTCATCAATCGACATACTGCCTTGTACTAAATTCAAAAAATTTATCTGCATCTTCTTCTGGGCAGTACGGGGAACATATTGGGTCCTGAAGGCTGACAGAAAGGTATCCTAACTAATCATTGTGTGTCGGGTAGTCAACTATCTCTTAGTAGCTCTCCACCAGTGTCCTGCCTGACCCTTCAACATATAAGTACCCATACTGACTTTCTCAGCATCTGTGCACCCCAAGTAATCAAAAGCTATGTCTAACTCTAATAACCACTCCTCAGCCTTAACTAAATCCTTAATCCCCTTAAATTCTAGGGGATTCATCTTAAAAAGTCTCGTAATCTGCCCATATCTCTGTCATCTCTGGGCTGTGGGACTGGAGGCTGAGGAGCGGGGGGTGCCGGAGGAGCCTGTGGAGGAGGAGGTGGTGAAATAGGTGTGGGCACTGTGGCATCGATAGCTGAGGTGTTTGCCCGAAATGTTGAGCAAACATAGCAGTAATGTTGTCAAACCCCTCTTTCATACTGTGTTCGAGCCTGTTTATTCTGGTACATAGGCTTTCTGGTTAGGGAGTAGGTGGTCGAGGTGGTTGAGCCTGCCTCCGAGGGCGACCTCGTCTCCCACTCATAGTGCGTGATCAAATACCTACGCATAAACCATGTGTTTTAATCAAAACTTTAACAGATATACTCAATTTTATAACCAAATAGCACAAATACTTGGGATGTAATCTTATTTTGACTACCGACACTGACAGTACTAGACAACCCTTGCTCTAACACAAAGAAAGACTGTCACACCCCGAAACGTGGAAGTCTTGGGCTAACTTTTTCATTTTTTTAATCTTAATTTCTTACTTAGGTTGCATTCCTGCCAGTGTAGGTTACTTATATTTTTTTTATAGAAATTTCGGCAGCATAACAGCTGTAACTATCCTAACCTCCTGTATGAAAACGCAGTTTATATTTCCAATACAGTTCATTTCAAAGTACATATTTATAATTCCTCAGCAGTTGATTTTATTTATGCGTTCTTAACCATAACCATAAGATTCTACAAAACTTATACAACATTCATAATATCCCAATTTTCATAAATATCCATCACATCATATCCTTATTCCTCGAAATAACGTTTACGTTCAAACGATATCGACTACATCACAAAAGTATCGTTTATAGACAAATATTTGTGTCGTACAGGATGTCTGGTATTAAAAATAAGAGTATACCTTACGTGTGTACAAAAAATAGCCTGAGGAGAGGCGTGTCTCTCAACTTACGTCGTATACGTAGCAGGAAAAAGGATGATCACTGCAAATAATCTGGAAGGATAGAGGGGGTGAGCTTTTGGAAAGCCCCGTAAGAAATGCATTTAAAATAGTCACAGCATCAACAAATGCAGAAAAACAAGATGCCATAATAATGCGTTTCATACTTTAATTCATCGTATGAAATCTTTAATACATATATCTAAAATTCATACTTGTTTCAAACATACATCATACTTTAGAAACTTAACATCATAATTAATAAAACTTATCATAGAGTTCATGGAGACTAGGCAGGATCATATAGCCAGTATGCGTGTCATGACTAATCATCCTCTGAAGAGGGAACTAAGTACCTATGGCCATGGTAGGGGGGCGTAGACCTGATCAGGGTTGTACAGCGAACATGCACCACGAAGGACCAACATACCCCAAGGGACAGAAGCATGCACAATGTGGGCGAGAACATGCATGACGTGGGCTAAACATATGCCACAAGGGACGGGAACATACACAATATGGCAAGCATGACAGGCAATAACATAAACTATAGGATGGCCTTAGTCTCAAGTTTTACTTACTTTACAACTTCTTAATCATAAATTTGGTACAAAATAGTAAGGACCGGGAGTGCCTGGGTCATATTAGCCAGGGATTTACCACCCCAATCGCGGTTTCGAAAAACATACTTATTTACTTTCATACTTAAAACATTATTGAAAAATCATGCATAGAAATCATAAGGTTCGTTTTCTTAAGCATCTTTAGTTAACATAAAACATGAACTTCGGTTTTAAAGTGATAAACTCTTCTTTCAGAAATCGGTTGGTACGTCTAGCTAGTTTTAGAAAGATTTTGGAAATTAACTTCGGAACGTAATTCATGCTTCAAACATTTCTTTATAAATTAAGATGAAAGTAAGGGACACCATCACAACTTTAAATTACATCCCTTACCTATCAGATCTCGGGGCAGCAATTTTCCTCAAGTCTCGAATGTACCTCGATTTGCATGCCTACACTACTTGCTGCCCAAAACAATTTCGAAACCATCAATACATACTCATACTTATCTTAACATACCTTAATATATCTTAAGTAACCATAAACATCATTAGAGTTGGCCTTATTCACTAACTTTTCTACTTGCTCGATTTTTACCGATAAATGTGTCATTTCGTTATATTTATATTCCTTAGACTTAAACTCACCAAAATAATGTTTTATATTCTTTTAACACTTTACATAATACTTCAAGACTTGTTAAATTGTCAAATCCCACCATTTCATCGTTTTCGATTAAATTGAAATCTTAAACTGAACTTTTCGGTATTAAACTAACACCATACAATCATCAACCAAGCAAACTTCACCATTTTTATAAATAACCTAGGCTGTCCAAAACATAGCTTAACCCTAGAAAATCCATTTCAAAATTCCACTTTAGCCAAAATCATGCAAATTCAACATACATCAATCATATTTCAACTTCATCTTCTTCCAACAATGTTACCTTATGTTGACCAACTTTGACCAAAGATTCATCCACCAACAGTCACCCTCTGTTGTAGATCAATATGTATACAACTTAGAAACACCATAAACAAAAGTAAGGAATTAACTTTCTCTCACCTTACAAAACAGGGCAGCTCTGTCCAGATTTCTTCTCTCTAACTTTTCACTAACCAAATGATCTTTTTTTTGGCTGAGTTATTTTTTTTTGTGTAGGGGACTTATGGATGAACAATCAATCCTTCTTGGACGAACTCCAATTTAGCTTGGAAGGTAGTCGAAAAAATCCCACAAGATGAAGCAGATGAAGACGCTTACGGCAGATTGACAGGGGGTTTTCTTTCTGGTCCCGTCGACTTACAGAGGCTATAATACCATTCTGGAGACTGAATTAAGTCTACTATCATGAGCTAAAATTGAAGGCCCAAACTCCACTCCTATCTCATTCAATTTGACCCAAAACCAAAGCCTAGCAGTGAGCAGAAAATCTGGCTGCTAGCTGGCCTGCACCAATAAATCCATAAAATTATTTTCCAGCCCATTTTTGCGAAGCCATTTTTCAAGTGTTTTACTATGTGTCTAGTATATTTTTATTTTGGCCCTACATAAATACCAAATTCATACATTGAACTTCTTTCTAGTTTTCAATTTAATAATAATATGAAAATTTTGGGTTTCACAGGTAGCTTAATGTGCTTGGCCATATGCAATTCAACAAAGATAATATGCAAGTGAATGAGGAAAAAGTAAAAAAAAAATTGATAGGAACGAAATAAAAAAAACGATGAATGAGGAATGATTTGGATTGAAACTTTCAAAGTGGATAATTTTGTCATTGCACATGTTCTATTAATTATTATTAACTGTGTTATGTATTTGGGGCGATGTCACGTTTCAAATATTGGATATTCTTACTAGTTCACATAACTTAATCACATACTGTTGGGATGTCTATAGTGTCAACATATATTCAAAAATAAATTTATCATTTTCATACAAACCCAGGATTCAAATTCTTGCGCAGCAAATAGGAATATAATTGATCTTAAAATTTCATTTAATAAACTACAAGTAGCACTGTACATCCAAAGTATTATTTACATACAACTAGCACTATACATAAAAGTCTGAATACATAAAAGATAACATCGTATACCTCAATAGGTGTGGAAATACTGCTGCGAGATACCAAAATCGAGTCCTCCTGAGCAAACCAGAACTTACTGAAGATAATCTAAAAGGAAAATAAGGAGGTGAGATTATGCCCAATAAGAAATATATATATACGAAAACTAATACAATGCATAACTACATGTCGTATCCAAAATCATGTTCTTATATACTAAAAATATTAATTGTTGGCACAAATTCGGAAGAGATACTATAGTGGATTAGATAACCAGGTTAAGTACAGAAGGATGCTTTGAAACCCCTCACTTTTCCTGGCATCCAATTCCAACTATAGGGAGTTTCAATAACATTTGATTTAATTGCAGATTTCCATCAACATTTAATAACTTCTAACATAAATTTCATAAAACATTCAAAGAAAGTTCTAAAACACTCTATAAACAATATAAATCACTTTCAACAAATAACAAGGATTCAAATCATAGGCATGTTTATTATATATAACGAAATAAGAAATTAATAAAAGTTGGGAGTGCCTGGATCTATGTTAACCAAGGATTTACTACTCCAGTAAAAACAATATATTGGAGACTAGGCTTCACTTCATAGACTCATGCACTATAATAGACATATGGCCATAGTCAAAGGGGCCACAACGAACACTAGATAGGTGACAATTGTGGGAGCTGAAGACTAGGCTAAGGTCAACAGCATCAGAACAAAACAGAATGCATGTACTTGCAAGTAGCTATGAGGCCAACAATCTTAAAACAATTCATAAATCATTGCTAAGTTTGTTTACGGAGATTAATTCAATAATTAATATCCTCAGTCAGTCCATAAAGTATCAATTTTAGAAATAATCATACTTAAAGTATAAAAATTTACCAAATATTCTCAGTTTGATAATCAACATTCAAAATATTTTATTTACATCCTACAGAAACATGAAAACATGAATGCGTCAAGAAACGTGTAAAAAATAGTGAAAATTTATTCGGAAACTGAGTTGCAAATTTAGTATGCACAATGCCACATTTAGAAACTTTAATCCCAAACCCATGTAACCACATACTTTTACTTCTAAAAATTATATCACATACTTTTACTTCTAAAAATTATACTAAGTGACTCGTTTAGGTATTTAGGTTTGTTTAAGAAAATTTTGGCAATATAACGATACTTTCTATCCTAACCTCTCTACACAAAAACACACCTCAAACCCCAAGTCCAGTTCACCATTGTTGGATTATGCCCTTAGAACCATTCATTAGATGATTGACTTTGGCATTTTTTTATGTATCATGACATTTTATTTATTATAGCTCATTATTATATTTGTCTTATAACTGCATAATGTAATCTTATATGATAATGTCCTTAGAATAGTAATAACACACTATTCTTAAAATATCCCTAGTCAAGTATTATTGTGAACAAGGATAACAATGTACGATAAGACTAGTATGTGGTTGACTGATGACCATTGTCATGGATATAGGATATCAAGTCATCACATAGGTACATGTTAGAGAACTATGTACTGGATCGACCCTCCATGAGAACGCTACATGGATTGTTATATGAGTGTCATAAGCGATTCTCATAGTGATGATGGTGTATGTGATCCTTTGACTTGAGATCATCAGAGATCCCAACATAGAGAATTACATACTTTAATGCTGCTAGATGTCATTCGTAACAGGATGGACTATAAAGGTAGTAATTTGGTATGTCTTGATCTATGTAGAGGGATGTTGAGTGATCAAGATAGGATTTATCCCTCTTATATAACAAGAGTGATGTCTTGGGCCCTTTGATAGAGTGAGACTAAGAAATGCATGGCCGTGCTCGAATAAGTCAATATGAGATATTGATTTTATTTGTTTAATTAGTCTACTCAAGAATCAAGAAACGCTGATTAGACTATACAAGTGTGACACATTCCATGACTTGTGTCTAATCAAGACATCAAAGGATAAAAGGATTAGACTACACGGTAACATCTATCACGAGTAAGGTTATGTCGAGTCATTGACATTCTCGTTACATGGGTAGCAATGATGTGTTGCTAGATACCGCTCATTACCTATGACAATTTTGTCATTGCCATTGTTTTGAGAACCTATTGGGTCGCACACTTAGAACGGATCAATGAGGAGCTTAATTAATCCTATTTTGAATTGGATTAAAGATATATCTAATCCTATTCTGAATTGGATTAAGGATATAGTTAATCCTATTCTAAGTAGGATTAGAGTTCTGTTTGGCAGTAAATTTTAGGGTAAAATTTACTGCCTATAAAAGGATGTTTTTTCTAAAACATAACTGCACAATTAAAAAAAACAGAAAAGGTTTTCTTTTAATCGAAGCTAGCAATTCGATTATAAAGAATCAAAAATGCTCTTTAAGGCTTCTGATCGTGAGACGTTCAAGAGTCGTGAGATCCGTTCGTGTGGATACCATAGAGGCAGGAACGAAAAGTTGTTGCTTGTGACTCAACCAACGTCAGAAAATCAGAGAAAACGTTAGGTAAAATCTCGAAACCCTAATCAGGCAACTCTCCGAATCGATCCTGGTGGAGGCCGAATGATTTAAATTCCGCTGCGTGTTTGTTTCGGTTTCCTTCAACCATTTCAAATCAAACTATCAATTCCAAATCTCATAAAAAATGGAATTATCAAATCAATGCAATGCAGTATCCCTATGCTTCATACATATATCCCTTACCTATCAAACTCTCATTATTTTGTTTGTTAGCACCAGTATCACCTTTTAGCTTCTGAGCTGCAATTCAACATTCGAATACAGTCAACCCTAACACTCCAACTATGAAAATTATACTAATCTTATAATCATAAATTGATCATAGCATTTCTTCTTTCTAAGCTGTCAGCACAATAGGTAGTTGTCTGGTTACTTTGAGTAGTTGACCGATTTTCAAATAGAATGCTTATGAGTAAAAAGCAGTCAACTGGTATGAAGGCAATCAACTAGCTTAAGTCAGTTACAAGGGCAGTCGGCTGCTATACAGGGCAATCAACTGGTCTAAGTTGGTTACGATGGAAATGTTTAAATTTTGTGTTTGGGTAGTCGACTGTTAGACATTAAGCTACATCACTTTTACACTTGGAGAATATTAAGCCAAAACACTAAGAGAGAGAATTCCATGATTCTACTTCAATTCAAGCTCCAACATATGTTCTAACACCTTAATCTCTTAGTATACAATCATAAAAACATAAGAAAACTCAAGCTTTCTTCTTTTCTCACCATAGCCGAATTCCTTGAGAAATCTCTCACTATGCAAATGGCCACTCTAGGCTTTGATTTGGGTACTAAGATATAGAGCTTTGTGTTAGCTTTAAATTGCCATATATATTTTGAAATGACAAAAACTTAAGTAAGATTTAATGTTATAATACATATTGTAAATTTGTCTTATCACACATGATTTTCTCAATCCATTTTCAAGTGATCATATCAAACATTAAGACCATGATTTAATTACATATTCTTATTGGTCTTAATACTTCATAAAATGTTTTGAATATTTTAGAAAATTACTTGATGAATTTTTGGACCATGTTTTCATTAGAGAAAGTCAAGAAAAACTCCCACAAAAATGTCAAAATGTTTTGGGTTAGATTAGGATCAAAGGCCACATCTTTTCTAACTCAAATGTGCAGGAAAATGGCTCTCTGGAAGCATGGGATCGATCCCCTAAGGGAAGGGATCGATCCCTTTTTGGCAGAATGCCCTGGAAGCCAAGAATGAAGCATGGGATCGATCCCTTTATGTCAGAAAGCCTCCAACGGCTAGTTTCTGTGAGATACAACGGTTACTTTCTGTTTTGGCTCCAACCAACGTCCACAAACCATCCAAGGAACTGTAAATAGAGGCTTAGAAGCTAAAGGAAAAAAGAGGAACTACTCAGCAACTCCAAAACACATATTCCTCAAATCCTCAAGCCTCAACAACAAATCAAGAGCTACGAATTCCTCATTTTCTATCATTCACATATCTCTTGTATTGTTTAGCACAAACATTGTATAGGCTTTTCTTTGTGCCTAATTTCTGTAATCACTTGCGTATCTAGAGGCCCTTCTTTGATTACACAATTTGTAAACACACTCATTCCTTATAAAAAGGGAGGTTACTCTTTAGCCTAAGAAAAAGAGAGAGGTTTCTCTTGAGCCTAGAAAAAGAGGGAGGTTTCTCTTGAGCCTAGAAAAAGAGGGAGGTTTCTCTTGAGCCTAGAAAAAGAGAGAGGTTTCTCTTTAGCCTAGAAAAAGAGGGAATGTAATACAAATTCAAAGATAGTGAATTTGGGGAAAATCCTTGGGAGCATCTCAAGGTAAAGGACATAGGCAAGGTTGTCGAACCTCTATAAATCACTTGCGTAAATTTCTCTGTCCTTACTCCCTTTACTTATTTGCAATTATATTTGTGTTTATTGTATTGAATCTATATTGCATAATTGAGTAGTCTAGAGAACTTAGAAAATATCAATATAGGCTAGAGAATTTACAAGAATCGAAAAATGTACTTAAGGTTAGCGAAAAACCAATTCACCCCCCTCTCGGTATAGCATATAGAGCCAACACTTTGAATTTTGTACAAGTTTAGTGAAGACTGTTTTGGGTTTTGAGGTGGTTAAGGTGGTGTTTTAATAACTTTCTCTCTCTTCCAAGCTTTCAACAATGGAGGAAAGGTGTGGAACATGATGGCTGCCAAAATGATGAAAAATGGGCTGGAAATTTCTTTAAAAATAATATCTTTAGAGTAAATTACCAAAATGCCCTTATATTTAAGAAACTTTCCCATTTTGCCCTTCAAAATTTGACTTTATTGAAAACAATCTATCCAACCTCTAAAATATTTCATTTAATTATAAAATACCTCTATTTAACGTGCTCTTATCACTAGTTGAGCTTTCGTTGAGGTTTGACCAGTCATTTGGGTGAGATTACCAAAATACCCCTAACTGTTGAATCGAGTAAATCTCTACTGTTTCATATGATTTATTCTATTAGTCCACATAGCCTAAAACCTTATTACATGAAAAATTATTCATCACTGATAATTAGTCAAAAGCTATCTCGATTTGACCGTCATTTACAAAAATTTTGACGACTTATGAACTTAACCGTCATTTCATAAATTGTTTCACGTTTATCGAAACATGGCTAAATAATTGAGTTTGAGGTGCAGATTCTTACCATCATATTATTTAGCTCTGAAATTTCACTCTACCCAGTTTCACCTTCATCCAAACATTAGGGATTTGATGGGACCCACTGTTCGGTTTCTTGTTCATACCTACAAAATCAACATTTGAATAGCTATAAGGTATCAAATATTCCTAACTTCATGAACATTGGATTTTAACAATAATAAGGAATGTGGATCTCACAAGCAAAATGTCTATTTTTGAAACTAATGGACTAAAGTTGGATTATGATCAAAGGTAGAGGACTTGAATGAAATTTACCCTAAAAAATAATTATATTTTGAAAATAATATTTAATATAAAAATATTATATTATTAAACATTTAAGAGAAAACTATTTATAATTACTTATATTAATATTTTAAAAATTTGAAGTTACTTTAATTATATATAATATTAATAATATATTAATACTTATTTTTGAAATACTAAAGATACTTATTCTACTAAAATAATTATATTTTATATTGAAAATATTTATTATTAAAATCATAAAATAGTATTAATTATCATATTTATTATTAAAATACTAATATAAAATATATTTTTAAATAAATTATAAAAATATTATATCTAAAATTAAAATATTAGTTATTAAAAAATAAATAAATTATTTATTAAATTAGTATTTATTATTTATAAATTAAAATAATAATATAATATTGTTATTATTGAAATATTAAAAATATTTAAGATTAATAATACACAAAATAAAATATTTAAACTTAAAATATTAAAAGATTTTTAATGTTAATATTTCAATATTTAAAATTTTTAATCTAATTGAACAAAAAATATTTCTATTAATATAATAATAATTTATGTAGGTTAAATTAAATCAAATTCTAAAAAGCATAAGACAATTTCCAGAAAAATAACTTAATTTTTCATTAACCTAGAAGTCATTTTATTTAGAACAATAGATTTCCTACCAACCAAACATCAGAAAATACAAAAATCATTTTTTGAAAGTCTTTTTCGGTGAACCAAACAAACGTTATATTTCTAAAAATCCTACTATAACTACTAAGCATTAAAAAGTGATCAAAAGATGTATCCTATTGTCATGGCTAGGCTAAATGTTTATTGTTCCATTTGATTCGCTGAAAATTACTTCCGAAAAATTATTTTTGGAAAACGTTTATGTTTTTTGGAAAACAAAAGCTTTTTTATTGTTTGGTTAAGTAAATGAAAAACAATTTCAATTGTTAATTGTTTTTTGGAAAATCTGTTTTCTTTGTTTTAATAATATTAACATAACCGATAAAATATTAAAAAATTTTATTAATTATTAATTACTTTATGGATATTAAAAAAATTATATTTTGAAAATAATATATTTAATATTAAAATATTATATTATTAAACATTTAAAAGAAAATTATTTATTATTACTTATATTAATATTTTTAAGAAGTTGAAGCAATATTACTATTTTAATATATAATATTAATAATATATTGATACTTATTTTTGAAATATTAAAAATATTTATATTATTAATATAATTATATTTTATACTGAAAGGATTTATTATTAAAATCGTAACAAAATATTAAAATATTAATCTAAAAATATTTGTAAGTAAAATATAAAAACATTATATCTTAAACTAAAATATTAATAGATTATTAAAATAATAAATATATTTATTAAATTAATATTTATTTATTATTAAAAAATGATATAATATTTTTATTTTGAAATATTAAAAATATTCAGGATTAATAATAAACAAAATAAAATATTTAAACTTAAAATAATTAAAATTTTTTAATGTTAATATTTTAATATTTAAAATTTTTAATCTAATTAAATAAAAAATATTTTTATTAATATAATAATATTTTATGTATGGTTAAATTAAATCAGAGTTTAAAAAATCATATCTTAAGTCTAACTTGAGTAAAAATATATTCACAAGCTTAGTAAATAACCTTATACATAAACAGTTATTTTCTTGAAAGCGTCTTTCCCTTGTCAAAAGCATAAAACATTTTTCAAAAAATAACCTAATTTTTCATTAATCAGAAAATCATTTTTCGTGAACCAACCAATTTTCTGTCAACCGAACACCAAAAAATACAAAATTCATTTTTCGGAAAACAATTTCTGTCAACCAATTTAGTGTTGTCTTGGCTTTCTCGCTTATGCTGATGTAAGGGAGAGTGAGCATATCATCAAGTCTACTGCAAATCTGCGATGCTCGTGTTGTGGATGTTCAAAGGAATCCCCATATCGCGAGACGCGAGAGGCTGTAGTGCTCATGTTGTGGATGTTCAAAGGAATCCCCACATCGCGAGAGGCTGTAGTGCATGAGACCTATAATCTTACAGTAAAATCGATATTTTACAACCTTAACGTAAACAAACTCCTTTTGTGAGGTATTTAAACATGATGTCAATCACCGTCTTTTGTGTGCGTTTTTTTGCTTGTGACTTTGCATCTTGCATGGGTGCATATGGCTGCTGGTTGATGTTTCTTGGCAATCCTAAACTCTGTATTAATGCTGGCATAAAAATTTATTTCCCATGCTTACTGGACTAATCACTCAAATCATAAAACATGCCTGCGGCATGATCAAAGAAATAGGAGAAACTTGCCATTTCCATCAGGCCTAAACAAAGTACTTATTAATCGAGACTATACAGAGTTAACAGACCCATCATGTTGGGCATTCTGAGGACATCAGTAGACGAGAAATTCCACACCATGGAGAGACGCAACTTAGGGTTCAATTAGATGCTTTATATATTTTAGTTACAATTCATTAAAGCCTGTACTGTACTGGTCAAAATTTCTCTAAGCCTACATGGCCACGGCACTTCAGAAGACGTAGGGTTCGAGCTTGTACCATTGGAAAGCTAGTACAGAGTTTGACAGGCCTACATCTTCAACGACCCCAAACAAATGAATGGGGAAGCTCATGAAACTGTGCGTCCGTAACAAATGGAAGCAATGTAAAGATTCTTTGCCCACTTCTCCTGCAAGACCATAAAGAAATTTAGAGACAAGTGAAACAAGCCAAAGCCCAAAAGCTAGTAAACTTCTATATAATCCACCTTCACATGAGTGCTAGGAAATGCTGAAGTTCTAAGAGTTTCCTGGGTTTCATCTGTTGGCCTCCTCCTTGGCACACTAAGAATAAAAGCAGCCTGATCCCAAGTTGCTGCAGTGGCTGTTATACGATAATCACAATCCCATCGACGGTGGATGCCTTCACTGGGATAGAGGAAGTCAAGTTCAACAACCTGGAATTAAAACAAAAAGGTTGTTAAATATATAAATGCTTCTTTTACCGAAGGTACTGGGATAAAATGCCATTAAAATTGATGAGCACCTGGTCAGAAAATCCAGCACCACGAGACATAACAACTCCCCATCTGCTACCAGAAGTGGCCATTGAGGTGACATAGAAACCCTCTCTCCATTTTTTGTTAATCCACTTGAAAGGAAAGGACTCGCTCACTTTGTATGACTGCTGCAAATACGAAGTACCTGGACACAGCAAATCAAAGGTATGTAAACAGAACCCCGAAAAGATTTAACAAAGAAAATTAGATATTGGAACCTTGCAAACTAACCCTTTGACATTACTACTAAGGAGCCTCCATTTGTAGCCCCTGCTATGGCACTGATATAATAATTCTTCTCCCACTGCTCCATTATCCATTCCTTCAGAAACAGCAAATCATTAAATCAATCACTCTTCTAGAATGCAATTCAGAAGCATCTTTTAACTACTGGAATACAAAAGGCAGACAACAGAAAATAAAATAGAACACATTAAAGCTAGAGAATTGCTACACATAAACAGAATATATAAAAACAATTACCTTATGAAGGAAATAGGGTGACAGTTCATAGACTTGTGCAGTGAATCCAGTGCCAGCATCCATTACAATGGCCCACAGATTTTGACAGGAAGCTACACTGCTAATAAATAAGCCATCCTCATTTCCTTTTTCAATGTGCTGCGCAAGCCTTGCATCTGCCACATTATAATGATACCTGCAATCGCATGACCACTTAAACTTCCCATCCTCAAATATTCTTTATAGTGAGGCAAATAGATCACTAATTAATTTACAAATAGATTAAGTGGAAAGATGACAAAGGCAATCACTAAATTGTATCAAGGCACGAAATCAACCCAAAAAAAATTGCAAAACACTGATAGGACCAATTAGACAAATAAACCAGTCCAAAAACTGAAATAGAGAACAACAATTAACTTATGGAATAAATACCTTTGCTTCATAGGCCTACGAGCATTGTAAACACTAATCCATTGTGTCGCCGGCATGCCCAATCGAATCTTCTTCTTTGGTTGTTCATCTTCCTCCTCATCCATAGGCAAACGGCCTCTCTTTTGACCAACTTGATAAATAAGCTTCACAAGAAATTTAATATATATATATATATATATATATATATATATATATAAGTCAGGTAAATCAAATTTGCTGACCAAGAAAAAAGGAATGTCAAATTTTATTTGTAATAATTAACATTTACTAATTTTTAGTACACTCTTCCACCAAAATCTTTGAAAGCCGAAGCAAGGCCTAATACAAGAATAAATCTTTACATTGAGAAAGAATAACATGTACCTTCTGCGCACCTTCTGTGCTAATTGGGCGGATATCTGGATTTGGACCAACAATCCCGTCAAAGAGGGAAATGTATTTTGCATAATTGGGTTCTTCATCATATTTCAAGTTGACCACATATTCAACAAACTGTTTGAAAGGCAATGGACAGAAGCAACACAAGGCCTCCGGAGATGTTGACATCTTCTTCTTGCAAACAAGGAACCCTTTATTCTCTCCCTAGCATCATGTTAAAAAACTTAAAAGAAAATCTTAAGGAGATTATATGCATGACCAAATGCAAACTAGAATATTTGAGTTAAGATAGTTGATATTATTAAAAGACCAACCTGGTATCCTTGCCAAGGCAAACGACCTCGAAGAAGGAAAACAAGTGTATAAGCAAGAGATTCTAGATCATCTCTCCTGCTACAAGTTCTCCCTAAATGAGCATGTACACTAGCATAACGGACTGTTCCCCTGACAGACAAAAGTAATTCTTCTAAATTAGACAATGAAGCAATTTATATTAACATCTTACAAAACTCATGATTTAAGCAGTGGTAGTACCTAAAAACATCTGGCCTCTGGTCATACTCAACATGCAAGCCTGTTGAACCATCTCGCCATCTAGTTGCTGATTGCCAAAAAACAGGATAGATGAGGTATTGATTTATCTGGTAGTACTCAACAATATAAATGATATGACATACAAATTACCTAATCCAAGATCAACAAGAAATAATTTTTTTTCATCAGGAGTTCCCGTAGGACCGAGAAGAAAATTCTCAGGCTTTACATCTCCATGCACGT
This sequence comes from Heritiera littoralis, assembly GCA_031772115.1. Taxonomy (NCBI): domain Eukaryota; kingdom Viridiplantae; phylum Streptophyta; class Magnoliopsida; order Malvales; family Malvaceae; genus Heritiera; species Heritiera littoralis. The sequence continues at coordinate 6,745,174 of JAPDPK010000025.1, read as the reverse complement.
ATCTGCACAAAGCACCAGAAAATCTATTAATAAGCTGTAAGAAACAATATATGATCAAGCTAAGAACTAAGATTTTTAGCTGTTATAATACAGATTAATACACTAGAGAGCCAGAAAAAGATTATCACTTTAAGCTATTCATATATTCCACAGAGAGTGGGGAACTAAGATTTTGGCTGTTACAATACAGATTAGACACTAGAGAGTCAGAGAAAGATTATCACTTTAAACTATTTAATAATTCCAGACAAGGTGAGGGAACAACACTTTTCAGGCCAACAAAAGGCTACTGGGTTCAGGGATTGAATTGTTTACCCTCTAGAGTGCATCTTCTCCAATATGGATATTGCTTCAATAGCAATGCAAGCAACCATTTCGATAGACATCCTGTAGTTAAGAGCATATTCTAATAAGGAACTGAAAAAAGTAATGATAATAAAAATAATAGCCAGTAAAAGATTAAAGAATATATCTTAGTTTAGCAGCACTCACGTATGGGAGTTATTCCAAAAATCCCACAGACTTGGGCCCAGCATATCCATAACCTGAATAAATAAAAGGTTTAAATCAGAAAGCCATTCGAAACCTAATCACCAATAAGCAGGCCAGATTTACAAGAAGAAGAATGGAACAACTGAATAAACAAAACATACCATGACATAATAGTCACCTTGACGACCCTTATAGTGTACTCGGGGTATGCCATGACTGCCACCAAGAGTGCTGTACCAATGACAAGAAGTAAACATTTGCAAATATAATTAGAATTAAAAAAAAAATTACAACAAATTAACAAGTGCAACCAGACTCACTTGTATACTTGCCACTCATATGGCGGTCCATAGTTACATCCTTTGCTACTTCTATGCTCAAATTTCAAGGCAACCTAAAACATAGGGAACATGTAGAGTGTCGTCATCATCATCATCATCAGAGTCTTTATCCCAATACTGGAGAGATCATATACAGTGTAAAGAGCAAAAATCTTTGTTTTTTTTAAAGAAGATCAAAAGCCATGCCTAATAAATATATAAATGAAACAATGCCATACCTCTACAGCCCCAGAGCCATTTGTATCATTTGTAGTTGCAGCCGAAACACGTCGACCGACACATACCTGTCCAAAGCCACCCTTGCCCAACTTCCTTTCAATTTTATACACTGGGGAGCCCCCAACCTGAACCTGAAGCAAGGTAAATGAAACGAACTTTCAGAAAACATGAGGAAATAAAAGGTACTGAAAAAAATTTCTTAACATATAATATAGATCCAAATGTGTGCCTGAGAAAAAAAATACATCAAAAGCAGGAGGGAAAGACCAAATAGAACACATTAAAAACTATCAAAAACAACTTTGACGCTGCTTTTATTAATCTTACCAAGAACATGATCCTGAATAGAGGACAATGAAAGCAACACATGTACCAAACCTCATGTAGTTGGGACTGGGTAAAACTTTGTTTGTTATTGATTTATTGAAGTTGTTAAGCAAGAAGATTATAAAATTTTCTTTAAGGACTTAACAAAAATCAGAAGAAGCATAACTGAAATAAAATGTAAATATGGTGTTAACCATGACCTTACAGCATAAAACATAAAATATTGAAAAACCAGAGATGCATCCTTGCTACACATCCAAGTTGGAAAGCCAGAAAATAACCTTCCATTGATATGATTATAATAGCCATCAATCAAATAACCAAACAAAATAAATGAAAATCTTTTGCATTCAGAGTAAACTCAGGCTATGGCAGGAGAACGGTAAAAAAAACAGCATAAAGGTAGGAGATATGGCACTTCAAGCCCTCAAGAATTGACAACTTTTATTGTAGATAGGTAACCGAATTAGATAGTAATCATATTGCTATGGTAAAACCTTATTTTGGGAATTGTGCTATCAGGACTCAATTTGTTTATTCCCCAAACCACCTCTACAAACATTTCAAATATCAAAACTTCAGGTCCTAAATTATAACTACATATTATCTAGTATGTGCACATGCAACCACAAGCAAAACTCATTGGACAAAACTATTAGCCTAATAAGAAGCTTTAACAAGAAACCACGAAATTACGCCGTAGTTATTACATACCTCTTATAACTTCGATCCGGGTAACCAAAAAAAAAAAAACATTTTACTCATAATTCAATAAAAGACTGTTTCTAAACACATTTAATTCAATAAAGGACTGTTTCCAAACACATTCCTTTTTATTTCAGAGCAAGATATCTCTATATATTTCAAATAATTAAATCGTTGTTCACAGACAAAACAGGAGCTTGGTATATAAACTGTTGTTCTCACACAACACATCTTCAGTTTAAAGATTACAGTATAGCACCCCTAGATGGGAATGATCAGTAATTTTATATGTATGTGTGTGTGTGTAATTGCAAAAGCATTAAAAAATGCATCATCTTGAATAAAGGTTTTCTCTGCACTGTACCAATCTTACACAAAATATATAGTCCACAAATTTCCAGATTTTACATGCATGAACATTGTCATTTTCATTAGTACAAAAATTATAGACTTTGAACACCAAAATTGCATAATTGTCCATATTTAATAACGACCTATAATTCTTTCATGTTTATACCCAAAGATATGCTCCCTGAAATAAAGGAGCAAATAAAATTATAAATACTGACGGTACTTAACGTCCTTAACATGTATCAAGTCCAGTAGGAGAATTCCAGAAACTATAACTAGTGAGACAGTTAACATAACTACTTGATAGTTTAAAGTAATATACTTTCTAGAAATAAATATCCAGCTTGAAAATGCCAAACACTGAAATCGTTGATAAAAATATGGAAGCTGAAACTTTCCAAATAAGTCTAGACTACAAACAAAACAAAATCAAGTTTATCAAGGTTGATAAAGTAATCAATTAACCTATCAGCTTTCAAACAATATAACAATTTCGCAATAAGAGACATGAAAAGCCAAATATTTAAAGGAAAATCTCAAACCTTTCCAGGAAGCGGCGCGGTGCCGCCTTCATCCTCACCAGCATTACCCTTATCATTGCTCCGCCCTCCTCCTCTATCGAACTCACCCATCTGCTTCTCCCCGACCTGCTCCTCTTTCTCCGCCCTTTCTGCCTCCTCTAAAGCCCTAATATTATTGTTATTGTTATTATTATTATTCTCGTTCTCCTTAATTGCTTCCTCCCCAACCGCCGCTATTACTAACTTCTCATTGACCCCTTGCGCCCGCTGTTTTTTATTCTTATTCTCGTCTTCACCGTTGTTATCGTTCGTCACTGGCGCAGCTACCGCTGCTGCGGCCGCCGCTTCTGCCGCCCTCCTCCGTCGCCTAGTCCGCGTCGCAATCGCTTCCCCCGCCTCGATCGGATGGGTCTGTTGCTGCTGCTGTTGCTGTTGCTTCGGTGCTGCTGCCCGGCCCCTGCGTGCTCCACTACGCAGTACCGGCATCTTTCATTCTTCTTCTCCTACGATTCTCATAAAAAAATCGAACTTACTTTCCTTTTCCTTCCACTTTCTCTTTCTCTTCTCTTGTTCTCCAAACAATCGCTCAATAATACCTCAAATTACACCAATTTTTTCAGAAAAGAAAAAAAAAAGAAGAAGAAAAGAAAAACGCTCAATTATTATTAAGTATATTACAAAAAAGACGGAACGATAGAAAAAAAACCAAACGCAGAGAAAAATCGACGAATCGAAGGAAGAAAAAGAATTGGAGATTCGAAGATTGTGAAAGTTGGGAGATCTATTATGCTGCAAACAAACAAAGAAGGTAAAGAAAAGGGCTTTTGTTTTTATATAATATTTTTTTTACTTGTATAATGTTTTCCAGGGAAATAAAACAAGAAGAAAAGAGAGGAGGCTATTACGTGGGAGAACGACGGTCGTTGATGGAGATAGAATAGACGGTTGGATCAGGGGTTTTCTTCAGTCGTTAAACGATTAGAATTAGGAATGGCAGGTGGGTGAAATTACAAAAGAGGAGTTGGGACTTGACTGAGTTGAGACTCGAGCGATTTTTAGTTTTAATGAGATTTTGCCTGAAGGGAAATGTTTTGAAATTTTGAGATTTAATTAGTTAGCGATTTTCAAATGATTGCAAGTTTTATGAGTGTAATATTTGAGAATTATTATTCAAAATATTGTCGATAAAATTTTTAGACTATAAGGCTCTATTTAATTCATTAAAAATAATTTTTGAAAAGTTGATTTTTTTGAAAAAACTTATATTTTTTGCTATTTAGTTGTTATTTGAAAAATCTACATTTCCATTAAAATAGTGTAATTCATATAATTAAATATTAATAATGTTTCTAAATCAATAATAATAATAATAATAATGAAAGATGAGAAAAGAACATTTTTTTAAACAAAATCTTTATCATATACTAATAAAATTGATAAAGTTTACATTTGATTGTATAATAGTTTATAGCATCTTAAGAATCTCTTCCACCCAATATATTGCCCTTTTACAACCAATCCCATATTCTACCAATGCATTGTTAAAGATCAAATTAAAATTTATTCAGAATCATATACAAATATAGAACATTTTTAATAAGAATTGCATACTTGATTAAGCCATTGAAATAGATTATCCAACAAAACACTGTTTCCACAAGAAGAAAAAGCCTGAGCAAGTCATCCTCTTCCTCCTCACTTTCTGTACAGCAGTTTTAGAATGAGAAAACCTATTCAACATAAGTGGAAGAAGGGACCTAGCCTCGTTTATAATAAGGTCAAGATGCCCTCATGTTAAAACTTTATTGAGCAACCCAGCACAACCTGTTAATATTATTAAACCCACACTGCTGCCAACCCTTATATGCCTTAAATAGGTCTATTAGCCTAGTTCTGAATGATCATTAATAATACGTGCTTACCAAAAATTTCATGTTTGGACTAAAATTCAACCCAAATAAAAAAACAAAAACACCTACAATTAATGTTAGCCCATAAAATTTTCCACATTCTCCCACTTAGGCTAATATCAATTATAGGTTGGGTTGGTTCAAAAAACTTTAATGTGGCCACAATTTAAAAACACAATCCAAGAATGATACCTAATTTACATTATCTGATTCAATAGAATAACTAGCATTAGAATTATGGATATCAATGCATCAATGATTAATACAAATCAAACTATAATTACCAATGTTAATAATTCTACCGACATAGATCCATAAAAGATAGTGTGGCAATGAAATAACTTTCAAAAATGATCATATAAATCATTTCATCATCGATCCTTTATATGATTTCTCTATTTATATGCTTCAAAAGTAAGCTAGAGAAATCTAGTTCCTTTATCAATTTGCTTCAATAATAAAGCTAAAGGAATCAAAGGCTTCATTAATGAGTCTATATGTCTTCATGAAATCGAAATGGTGTTATCAAAAGACATACATCGATAATTGACATAACTGTCGTACTTAAAGTTACAACTTAGATTAAGATTTTTCTTTATGATTCAATGATATATCATATCTATCATATGTACATATGTAAAACAAACGATATGATGGTCAAAACAACATGAATTCATTAATGGTAACATAAGATGTCCACAAAAAAAGCATGGAGCATAGGATAAATGGCATAAAAAGTTTCTGTAGAGATCAAACTCCAACTAATAAAGTATATCAAGAAACCCCATAATACCTATGTTTCGAACATGTCTAACAAAATCATTAAGCCGAAGTCCTTTTGTTAAGGATCAGCAATCATGGCTTTTGTATCAATATGCTCAAAATGGACATCACCATGCTTAACCTGTTCTCTAATTTTGAAATATTTCAACTCAATGTATTTTGCTCCACTAGAACTCTTGGCATTCTTAAAAAAAAATGTTGTAACCAAGTTATTACAATAAATTCTTAATGGTCTTAGGATGGAATCTACTACTTTTAAGTCCAAAAAAGAAATTTCTAAGCCATTTAGCATGTGCCCCAGCCTCAAAATAGGCAACCACCTCGGCATGCATGGTTGAAGAAGTCATAGAAGATTGTTTTGCCCTTTTCCATGACATACTCCACCTGCTAGCATAAAAATGCAACCAATAGTAGACTTTCCATCTTCCATGGTTCTTATGTTTCCAGTGTAAAGAATTTTTAATCAATTTATCTAATGTGTTAACACAAAACTGCACATCATAAATCAAATGTGGAACAGGATACTAACCTCCAGCTATTGATACCGAAAATATTGAGCTTCAACGAAGTTACGTTCTTTTGCATTTGATCTTTTAATCTTAAGCAAACTCCCTAATGGTGTATTTTTTCAAAATGCTCAGATTAGGAATCCAATATCATATATTTTTCTTTATATACGTCTTCGTATTAAAGAAATAATTCAATTTGCGGGCAATTATCACTTCTAGATATAGATAGATAAATCTGAAAAATTAACAAATAATAATAATAAAATATAGGACCACACAATAATAAGTTTTAAGAGGTTATGAAACTAACCTTAGGTCTTTTATTTCTTATAAAACACTTCTAATTAAGTGGTCAACTTTCGTAGGTAACTTACATTCTCCCACTTGATTCGTATATTTTATTATACTTGCTACTCCATTCATAATTAATAAATCCTTATGCTTAAATTAAAGAAACAAAATACATGAATCATGGCGACAAGTCCTCTAAGAATGAGTAATATCTTCCATGTATTACAATATATTTCATCTCTTTAATGTCTGCTTATATGTGATAACATAACTTAATGAATAAACCTTATGTTTATTCTAGGTCCAAAATTTATAGTTATTCGCAATAACCAATATGTGCACCAAAAATTGAAAAAACAAAACAAATGAATAGGAGTTTCATTACAAATAAAAATTGTCCATACAACTAATTCATAATATGGAACTAAGTCCCATTCCTACTACATAATCCTTAAAACTCTTTGGTGGCATGTCATTTGTTAAAGGATCATCTATCATCAATTCATTGCTGACGTGCTCAATGACCACTTTGTTTTCTTTAACATGTTCCCATATGGCCAAATGCTTAACGTCGATGTGTTTACTTCAACTAATACTTTTGTTGATTTTAGCCAAGAAAACTACAGTTGAATTATCACAATAAATTCTTAATGGCTTTGAAATGAAATCCACAATTCTAAGCCCAAATATGAAACTCTTCAACCACACACCATGTGAGGTGGCCTTAAAATAAGAAACGAACTCAGCGTCCATGGTACAAGTAGCAATTAAAGATTGTTTTGCACTCCTCCAAGATATAACTCCATCAGCAAACATGAAAACATATACAGATGTTAATTTTTGTGAATCAACACATCCAGCGAAGTCTGAATCTAAATAACCAACCACCTCTAAGTTGTTAGTTCGTCTATACATAAGCATGTAATCTTCGGTCCCTTGAAGGTATCTCATTACTTTTTTGCAGCTTTCCAGTTGTCTATACCTAGATTACACCAATATCTTCCCAACATTCCAACTGCAAAAGCAATGTTAAGTTTTGTGCAAACCTAAGCATACATTAAGCTTGCAACAGCTAAAGCATATAAAATGTTTTCCATTTGTTCCCTTTCAAGTTTATTTTTTGGGCACTAGTTCAAATTGAACTTGTCACCCTTTACTATTAGTGCTATATTTGGTGAGAAATCTTTCTTCCGAAATCTCTCAAAAACCTTATTGATGTAGGTCTCTTGAGACAATCCCAAGATACCTTGAGATCTGTTTCTATAGATCTTAATGCCATTGACATAAGATGCCTCACCTATACCCTTCATATCAAATTTCTTAGAAAGAAATTGCTTCACCTCATATAGCAACCCTCTATCATTAGTTGCAAGTAAAATATCATCCACATATAGGACAAGAAAGCAAATTTTACTCCCACTAACCTTATGATGATATATGCATTGATCCATGATGTTCTCTACAAATTAAATGAATTTCAAATACCATTGACGAGAGGCTTGTTTCAATCCATATATGGATTTCTTGAGCTTGCATACTGTGAGACCCACTTTTATAATACTGTACACCATATTTTGTAAATCCTTAATCGTGGAAATAAATTAATTAGTGAAATTAAATAAAAATTAAATGAGGATTTCAACTTGGATTTTTGGATTTATGATTTATAGTATGGTGTATAAGAGATGAAGTAAATATTAAAGGATGAAATTAAGGTATAGAAATAAACAAAAAAGTAAATCTGAAAATTGAGACATCAATGATAACATGAGCGTAAGGCTCAGGTATTTAAGAATGCCAGCGTTTGAGCGTCTCATGGAACGCGCTCAAGAGAATTATCTTGAGTTCTTCAAGTCCCTTGGGATAAAGCCGTGAGGTAGGCAACCGTTGAAGCAGACAATACGTAAGTGAGAGTGGGCGATCACCTATCTTGCGTGTAAGAGTAAACCTGGGGCGTGTGGAGATCGCCTAGGGGATGCTCGCCGACAGCCTGGTGAGACGGGCGAGGCTCTTACAATTTCAATGGCATGAAAAATAAAAGAAATGATTTTTTTAAGAGAATGAAATTAATTTATTGGACAAGTGATGAATTGTGATTGGTTGAGTATATAAAAGAGAGGGAAGATAAGCTAAGAATGAGCAGATAAATTGGATATTCACGCCACTTTTGCTGCTGTGTACTACACGACTGACGTAAATTTAAAAGCAAGTTTTTATGGTATAAAACACAATAGAAATAAGGCTTAAAGGAAGAGAATTTCAATACTTAACATGGGAATATTTTTTATTGGTTGAAGCCTACCAAAAGAGGAAACATAAGTTAAAAAGAAATCGTGCAGCAACAAGTAATCCTCATGCCACTTTTTCTGCTACATTTTGTGTTGCACGATTGGAAAATTTTCCAAAGGAAATGAGAAGCAAATTTTATGGTATAAAATATAATATAAAGGAAGAAGCATTTAAAGTTTAACATGTGAGTAAACTTCATTGCCTGAAGTATACAAAAAGGAAAGGAAGACAAGTCAAACCGAACAGCAAAGTGAACTCCATGCCATTCTTTTTGCTGCAGTTTTCTTCATGAATTAATGCTTAATAAGACATGAAATGATGAGGAAAAAGGGATAGGAAGCTAGGTGGCAAAGTATTATTGGCTAGCATGAATAAATAAGAGACTAAATGGAACTAAACTTTAGCTTCTTGCCAACTTGATCTGCAGTTCCATGAGTTTTTATTTTGCTGCATGTTCATGCTCTGTTTCTTCTGTTTCTTCCATGCTTGCTTAGCCAAATTTCATCCTTTAGCTAGCTAACCACCTAACCCTTCTTACTAGACCTTTACTCCACCTTAAAACCATCAAAGAAATTAGAAAAGAAGAGGCTGACATGAAAGAAACAAGGAGAAAAGGAAGCCACAACCATTCGGCCAAGGGTAAGAATATGTTGGAATTGATGTTTTCCTTTGATTTAAAGCTTGATTTCTAGTATTTGCAAGATGTATAACCTAACTATGGCATTGGTTATGAGCTATTTTACTTAAGCAAAAAGATGCTATATTCATGGGTTCGGTCAGCTTTAGAAGTTAAGGAATACATGCATTTTCTTGCATAAAAATTATGAGAAATAATAGCTAACGATGGAATAAGGAGGATGGAAACATTAGAATTCCAAAAATGGAAGCAAAGTCAATGAAATGGCCAAATGGGGGTTTCGACCAAGGCTTTTTTGAGCATGAATTACTGCTATATTTTATGGTTTGACGGTAGAAAATTAATGTAGAAATCAAAAGAGGAAGGTTGGTGAAATCGGAACCGAAAAAGGAGCTAAAACGAAAAAGTTCAGTTATAGCACTAGTGTAAATTATACTGGTTGTGCATATGCTGTTTCATTAATGGCTGCAATTTATGAAAGTTAGTGACTTAAAATTAAGAGAAAAAATATTGATAATTTTTTATAAAATTATATTGCAGCCAGGAATTACGGATTTCGGTAGGCGCAACGGGAAGCTCTGTTTCATAAGACTGGTAAGTGGGAAGTGTGTGAGTTATATGGATACATTGAATTGCATGATTTATCGAGTTAAATTTTATGAAATTATTGAAAGCTTGATATGCTATGAAAATCATGCAAATTGTGGTTGAAAGCTGGTTTATATACTGTAATTTCCGTGTACGAGGCTAGAAATTCCCAACCGTTATACTGTCGAAAATTTATTAAAATCATTCTAAAATATCATGAAATATTTTAGATGCATAAATGAAATAAATCATAAATTTTGGAAATCATTTCCATAAATTTTCCATAAAGTGGAAGTTGTTGAAAAATACTCAAGTAAATATTCATGTTATGGATTTTTATTTAAAGTGAGAATGAAATATATTCTTTTACTATTAAATATTCAAAAAAAAAAAAAGAATATTTGTGAGATTTCTCACTAAATACATGAATATTTATTGACTGTTTTTTCCTGTATTTGGAAATAGGAAATAAATACCTTTTTGAAAATAATTATTTAAATAAATGATTTAATTCATTTGATTTTTCTTAAAGGTATTTTTATGAGAAAATGAATGATTTTATACCTTTATGGAATTAAGTGATGGTTTTATTTATTTTATAAATTCCATAAAGGTGATGAAATGGTGAATAAAATGATGAGATGACTTGGGGAAAAATGTGAAAAAGATGGAAATTCTTGAAAAGAGGAAATATATGAAATTGTGAGGCCTTATGGATAAACATGAAATATTTCAAATTATTTTGAATAAGATCTATAAAGGCTATGATACAATTTTTATATTGTTTTGAGACTTAGGCCCCGATTTCATGTTTACTGATTACTGTTGCTGTCACGTGGTTGATTGACCAGCCAGTCATTAGCGGTTCCGGAGTCACTTGACAAGTGTACGCCGAGGACCACCTATAGATTATGGCCATAGATCTTACTGTATACTGTGGACCACCTATAGATTATGGCCATAGATCTTACTGTATACTGTTACTATGTCCCTTCGAGGATGGTTACTATGTCCCTTCAGGGATGATTACTGTGTCCCCTCGGGGATGATTACTGTGTCCCTTAGGGGATGATGATAGCATGATATGATTTAGGGTGATGCCTAGTCTCAACCTACTGAAATACTATTTACTGAACTGGATTTTACTGATTACCGTTTACTGAACTATACGATACTGAGAAATACTATTTACTGAACTTTACTATACTGAAAATATTGTTTACTGAACTGTACGATACTGAGAAATACTGTTTACTGAACTGTACTGTATTGAGAAATACTATTTACTGAACTGTATCGTACTGATTTCTGTTTACTGAACTGTACTGACAGTCACTGTTTATTGAAAAAAGATATTATTAAAATTATTTCTAATATAGAAATAATTACTGAACTGTTTATCCAACGATTTTGGATATTTACAAACTACTGTACTGAAAGTGACTGATTACTATTTCTACAGTTTTATACCTACAGTTCATTGTACTGTTTTATCACTGAACTGTCACTTGTTTTGAACTGCTACTGAAGTTATGGAAATTAAATGATTTATTCCATTTAGATTTATGAAAAAAAATAAATATTTTCGAACATATAGATTTCATTGTATCAAGCAGCATACGACTCCTTTATTAAGCACGTGGTTCGCTCACCCCCTTATCTTTCAACTCCTCAAATTGTTGCAAGGATTATTTGAGACCTTCCTCGAATAAATAGAGTTGCGAGTAAGTACGTTGGGGTAGAGTGCGTTAAATTTTAAAGGTACTGTCACTTCTCTTATATATTCAAACACATGTATACAGTACTACTTTATTGTAAAATAGGAACAGGGGATGTAAAGTGTATGAAATATTGAAAAAAAAAATTATTCTGAATTTATTAAATAAATAAATGTTTATCATTTATTACTGTTAATGATCAAGTGTTAAAAGCATCATAGACAGCCCAACTGTAAATTATGTATAAAATATGTTATTTACTGTACTGAGGACTGTTACATATACTAACTGCTCACCATTACTAGAGGAGAATCCTTCTGGTTGTTTCATATAAATCTCCTCCTTTAGATCTCCATTCAGGAACGCTGTTTTCACATCCATTAAGTTAAAATGGGCAACCAATGCCATAACAACACAAAGAGAATCTTTCTTTAATACAGGGGAAAAAGTCTCTGTGTAATCGATTCCTTCCTTTTTAGTGAATCCTTTAGCTACGAGTCTTGCCTTACATCTATCAATGTTGCCTAATGAGTCCTTTGTTTTAAAGACCCATTTACATCTAATGGCTTTTGCACCATTACACAACTCAACAAGATCCCAAACTCTATTAGATGCCATAGAATTCAACTCATCTTTTATAGCATTGTACCACAATTCAAATTTACTGCAACTCATGGCTTGTGCAAATGTTTCAGGGTCGTCTTTGGCTCTAAAATTATAGTCAGACTCTTGTAGATTCACAATGTAATCACTAGGTATCACTAATTTCTTCATTCTAGTTGATCTTTTTAATGTTGTGTCAGCATCCTCTTATGGAGTATGTTGCACAACTGGTTGCTCAATAATCTCTGGCAATTGTTGAACAACTGGATCAACTAAATTGTCATCAGCAACTTGTGGAACTTCAATGTTTGGTTGTTCAACATCCATTTGAACTTGAGGGGTGTTATGAACAACAACCAATTTATCACTTGAAATGGGAGTTTGAATATCTGAATTATCCTTTTTAGAAACTAAGTTTCAAGATTGATCACTCCCACTGATCAAGTCATTTTCAAGAAACTTTTTCATTTCTTGATTCCATAATTCTAGTGTTGTGTGATGAGCAATAAAATCTGTAACATTTAGACTTTTCAACATATCTAATGAAATACATACTTATAGTCTTTGGGTTCAATTTCTTATCTTGTGGATTATAAACTCTTACTTTAGATGGGCATCCCCATAGGCATATATGTCGCAAACTCGATTTCCAACCTTTCCATAATTCAAAAGGCGTTTTAGTTGAAACTCAATTTAATGTATACACTGCCATTTTAAGAGCTTCAATCCATAAGGATTTAGGAAGCTCGGAATTGCTAAGCATACTCCGCACCATATCCATCAAGGTTCAATTTCTTCTTTTTGCTACACCATTTTGGTCTGGAGATTTAAGCATAGTGTATTAGGCCAAAATCTCATGCTCTTCAAGAAATCTTACAAATGGACCAGCACTTGTCTATCTTCAATGTATCTACCATAGTGTTCTCCACACTATCTGATCTTATGGTCTTAATTTGCTTTCCGCATTGTTTCTCTACTTCTGCTTTGAAAACCTTAAAAGCATTCAATGCTTCGCTCTTATTATGAAGCAAGTAGAGATACACATATCGTAAATAATCATCTATGAATGAGATGAAGTATTTCTGACCATATTAGTCCATATCTGGACTACAAATATCTGTATGTATGATCTCTAATATGTCCAAACTCCTCATGGTACCTTTCTTTGTCTTTTTAGTCTGCTTTCCCTTTATGCAGTCCATATAAGTATCAAAGTCAGTAAAATCCAAAGTATTAAGTACTCTATCATTCACTAACCTTTTAATTCTCTTTATAGAGATATGTCCTAATCTCTGATGCCACAATATAGAGGAATTTTCATTCACAACACATCATTTAATACCAATATTGCCTTAGACATGCAGTATATTATTTGAAATATTGTTTTGTAAATGAATTCGAAAGAAACCATCAATCAACGTATCATTTCCAACAACACTAGATTTATAAAGCAAGTAGAAAGCAGTTTCATAAAATTCAAAAGAAAATCCAAGTGGTACAAATCTTTAAACTGAAATTAAATTTCTAGAGTAACTTGGAATATAAAAGGTTCTTTCCAAATTCAAAACAAAATCAAAATCTAAAACTATTCTGCACATCCCTACTGCTTCCACTTGAGAACGCATCTTGTTTCTTGAATAGATGCATTGCTCACTGGCCATTGGTGTAACATACAATTCTTGTTGAAAATACAGACTAATGTTTTCCTTTTACTATCGATTTGGTTAGGCTGTTTGTCGTGTCATTAGTCGTTCTTACTTACGATACATGTATTACTAGGATTATTTTAATATCAGTATAATATTTCCATTCCCCTTGAATGCTTCAATAACATTAACATCTACATTTATTCATTATTCAGCAACTACAGATGGATACATGATGAAGTCCAACATTTTATTTATTTTACACAATATCATCTATATAAGTTTACGTCCCCACTATGCTTAAACTATGTTCCAGTATTGTACAAAATCTGAAATATAATTTAAAAGAAGAATACCTTCAAGGAACCGTAGACGCGCCCCTAAAGGAATATTGTATTCCAAAATATAAGCTCCTCTAAAAGCGAGCTAAATCACTGCAAATAATCTAGAAGGAAAAGAGGGGTTGAGTTTACACTTAGCAAAAGGACATATATAAAAGTGCGACACTACGCAACTATAATGCATGATTCCTTATTTGGCTTTATAATGATATACAACGGTCAATATCTATACAATCTTTCAAGATAAGGAATTTCTATAGTCGTTTAGGATGACTAGGCTAAGTATGGAAGGATGCTTTGAAGCACTTCACTTGTCTCAGGTCCTAAATTCGACCATAAGGAAGCAAAATGATATTCCAAGGACATTGGAGCTTTATGATCAATTTTAAAACATTCGTTTAATTATAAGTCCAAAATGGCTATAAAGAATACGTATAATTTAAATACACTTAAATCAAAAAAACCAAACTTTTCTTTCAATCATAAACATTTCAATCAATCCAACATTTTTTTAAACATAGAGCATTCAAATCTATAATCTGTCAAATTGTAAACATTCAATAGAGACATCAACATCCCAATAGAATTATGCACAAGCAATTCCCATAAGGGATACAATATAGGAAATGGCATACCTATGATAGGCTAGGGATTTACCCTTAATAAACCAATCTTACGAATACAGAGACTAATGGCCATCATCGAACAACCACATAGTGTACACAAGTCAAGTGACATCTGTGGGAGCTGATAACTTGACTAGGGTCATACAGCAATCAATCAATACAATCTGAATGCATGATACAAGAGCTAACAATCCCAAAACATTTATTATCAAACCAATACTTTAAAATCATCAATACATATTAAAGCCCTTTTTGAAATACATGAATTGTAAACTAACACATTTATACCAAATAAGAATTTCAAAGCAATATTTCAAAAGGAGGCAGTTGACTGCTTTTTTAGGGCAGTAGACTGCTATGCACTTTCTTTAACTAATTAACTTATTTTCTAAATTAATTTCTGAATATTTGAAAATCAAATATAAAGAGGGGCAGTTGACTGGTCATTTGGGCAGTCGATTGGTTTTGAAACGAAATGCTTCTGGAGATAAAATGCAGTCGATTAGCTTATAAAGTGATCGACTAGTGCGCAAACAGAATGTTTTTAAGAAAAAGGCAGTCGACTGGTCTTTATGGCAGTAGGCTGGTTTTGAAATAGAATGTTATGGGATAAAAGTGGTCAACTTATCTTTAAGACAGTAGGTAGGTTTTAAGTCGGTCATAGAGATAAGCAGTCGATAGCTATACAGGGTTTAAGTCGATTTCGAAAATAAGTATGTCTTGTCTGTGTCTGATCAGTTAGTTGCTCTTAGATAGAATCAATAGTAAGAGTTAAACTAAATTTCAAACTTCCTGCACTTATAAAACAGTTCCATCTTACATTCAACCAATAAACCATAATGCAGGCATAGTACCCTTATGCCCGTTTACATACATCTCTTACCTCAAAAACCATAAAAGTGTAATAATTTGCAGACCAAACAATCCTCCTTATTTCCCAAAGCTAATGCTGCAAAACCATAACAACTTCAATCAAACCACATTCTCTTTTAAATCTAACTCTACTAAACATCTTCCTATCACTTAAACATCATCCTATAACATTCAAAGCATCAAACTCAACACACTAACCTTTCTTTTTTACTTAACTAATTGCACCTATAATACAAAACTTGACCTCTTTCAAAACTAACACCATAGCCACCTTTCTCTTACTCACCACTTTCATTCTACACCATCCATGCATGCAAAATCACATGATATCATGCAAACCCTCTCTCAATCAAAACCCTAAAGAGTATCTACACCAGGTTTTGCTTTATTTCAAAGCTATATACATATCACACAACCTTAAAACAATCAAGAACAATGGCTAACTTCAAGTAAAACTTCATCTTTCCTCACCTTTAATAGCAACTGAATTTGCACTAGCCAAAACAACCCTCCAATGGCTGATTTAAGCTTCCAAACTCTAGGTATAACTAGAGCTAAGCAAGAGGATTAATTTTCCTTTAGGGTGCAAGTTGATTGGATGAAGTTTGGGAGGTGTTTCCCAAGGTTTCTCACTCTGGGACTTAACAAAACTTGAGAGAAAATGGATGGCAATGGTGATGGCTAGCCCTTATGATGAAGATGATGACAAAAAGGCTTCTTTTAATTATTTATACTATTAAAATATATTCCCTTGCCAAAAAACCATTTTGTCCCTTTAAAATTTCAATAATTCCACTTATATCCTTAATAATACAATATCAATTTCCTTATTCTATTTATTTTCATTTTCCATAATTATGGTCTTCTAATAATAGAAGAAGTCAAATCTTTAACCTTGAGGGCATATATTGGGTGACAATAGGGGTGAAATTACCACCCCTAATGGTACAATCACATAATTTTCGACATTTTCAGATGATTCAATCTATGGCTTGGACTAGCCTAAAACATCTTCACACAAAGGTTTGACTATGACAATCTATGGGTCAAAAGTAAAACTAGGTTGACTATTATTCACTAATGCTTTCCCAACTTATGGACAAAATCATCATTTTTGAATTTATTACATGTAAACTTAAGTATGCTTAAACCAAGGAATTTTGAAATATGGTCTTCTTACTAGTTATGTATTTTAAGCCTAAATTTAAGAATTTGCCACTTCTGTGTCCATCTAGGTTACACACAAAGCTGTGGGGCTCACCTTATAGTTTCTCTTTTACCTATAAGAAATAATGCAACTTTTCATCACAGTTTATCCAATCATTCTAACTTAAAACACTATGTAGGTACGAAAGGAATAAAGAAAAATAGGAATCTCATAATTGGTTTCCTTTGGTTTAGAAAACCCTGCAAGATATTTAAAACATGAATTGTAGAACCAGAATCAATCTACCAAGTGTTATGACAAACATCAATCATATTAGATTTATAACAAACAAGCGAGATTGGACTACCTTTCTTCTTAAGTCGAGCCTTATATTTGTTGCAGTCTTTTTTCATGTGTCCCTTCTTTTTACGAAAAAAACACTTGGACTCTTTCTTCTCAGCCTGGATAGGTATTTTACCCTTTCCTTTTTGTTTGGCTTATGCTTTATTCTTTCCTTGTGTTGCCATATGTGCACTTTCACCCATTTCCATTATCAGCCTACCTTCCTCTAAGAAATTTTGAAAAGTCTATATTGATGTGGAAGAGAATTCAGAATAAAGTGCACAAGGAAAGATTTAGATATCTCAACCTCAAGAGACTTCAACTGAGCTGCTATGTCCCTCATCTGCATGATGTGCTCACGCACACCTTTAACACTAGTGAGGTTCATAGATGATAACTTTGTCATTAGGGTACTAGCTAGTGTCTTATCTAAAAACTCAAACTGTTCATCAATAAGCTTTAGTAATTCCTTGACATTTTTACACTCAGGGATTGAACCACGAATACTAGCAAATCTGCGTGTCCTTATGAACATCATACTTAAGCTATTAGATCGCTCTCATTGTTCATATAGGGCAATCCCATCCTGAAAGCCAGTTTGATTAGGTACAAGTGGTTCATCCTTCCTAATGGCATAATCAATGTCCATGCACCCTAACTGAAGAAGAACTCTCTCCTTTCATTCCTTATAGTTATCACCACTAAAATGAGTAATATCACATTTATCATCAGAAAAATTCGAAGATTGTATAATTGCAAATAAATCAAACATTCATGCTTATGTTATAAAATTTGAGGCAAATAAACATATATCATGCTTTACTAATGTAAATCATGCTTCAAAATATGAATCAAATAACATATAAAGCTGCCTAATTTAAATAGATTAATATATAAACTTTATGATGAAATTATCAAATTGTATTCTTTTTCTTAATTCATGTGGGTAAATTAAGAAAAATAATTTGTTACTTCATCCTAATTAATCACACAAATATAATAAAAATTCCTATGGGATAAAGTTTGTTATATTAAAAGTGATTAATTACAATTAATGTCATTTTTCCATATGTGACCAAATATACATAATAAATAATTTAACATAATCAAAGATGCTGTGACTATTCTTTGATCAAGAAAAAATATATAGATCACATGACATTAAATTTTATGCATAAATAATATTTTTTTAATCATGTACACAATCAACATATTATAAATAGATAATTTGCATACATACATTCTGTCACGACCCGTGACCACATTTTTACCCTACTTATACACAACTTAACCGGTTAGGCTGTCTGCGATACTTCACTTGTACTGACTGTTAATAAATTTTACATAATATTGTTTATATTATACACATCCCCTATCGTAACAAATCAGATAAGTAGTACTGTTGACGTGTCTAAATACAGAGAATAAATAATCATACCTCAAATAATCAGTCGGTCTGACACATTGTTCTTCGTGTACAGCCAGGATCCACAATCCACTGATTTCACATTCATCAAAACCTGAGATGTTGAAAATTAAGGGGTGAGCAAAACCACGGCTCAGTAAGAGAATTATATGCCTCACTTGATACTCAGCTTCCTATATGCTGAAAATCTTTTTCATTTTTCCTATGGGCTCTAGGCTCGCATGTAGGAAAGATACTACAGTCGGCTAGGGATCCGAATGGAGTAAGGTAGGTATTTTAGAATACCATACTTGTTACGGAACCTAGAAGCAACTGTAGAGAAAAATTTTTTTTCTTTTGTTTTGAATTAATAAATCCTTTTCCTTTTTAATCTTTCATAACCTTTTTCATATTCCTTTCAAAATAATGCTTCTACGAAATAAAGCCTTTAAATAGAATAATTAATATCCGTATATTCCTTGAAAAGAATATTAGTTAAATCATCATCTTATTTCTTTAAAACTTATTTCATGTTTTAATGTACTCTCTTAATTAGTTCTGTCCGTTAAAAAGCAGAATAAGCTATTAAAATCTATTTCATTCTTTGACATTTGTCGAATTCACGAATCACACTCACTTACTTATCGTCATAATATCCTACGATTTCTCATACTAACATCGGAACACGTGTAGCACTTAGTTCCCGAAGGACTCTAGAGGTGGCTCCCACGGTTCAATCATCGAGTCTCTGCTCGGTATGGCCTGTACTGAAACATCGGAACACGTGTAGCACTTAGTTCCCGAAGGACTCTAGAGGTGGCTCCCACGGTTCAATCATCGAGTCTCTGCTCGGTATGGCCTGTACTAAAATATCGGAACACGTGTAGCACTTAGTTCCCGAAGGACTCTAGAGGTGGCTCCCACGGTTCAATCATCGAGTCTCTGCTCGGTATGGCCTTTTCCGTTTGACATATTCCATGTCATGTAAAATATTTCCCTTTTTAACATGTCACCTATCATTTATGGATTTTAATATAGACGTTAATCTTGTCGTACTATAAACCCTGGAGGGTAAAGAACTAAACCGGTCAAATCTATGACCATAATCTATATTGTCCTCGGTGGATCACGGATCAGGTGTCGACCGGGACTAAACATGTCACATATCATGTATCAGCATGATAAGAATACCAACCAGTCTCAAAACCGTATTTTTCATCGGAAAATACACCTTATGGAATTTATACAATTATATAATTCCATGATTTAAAACCATAAGGGTTATAATCCTTTAGTGAATATTGATAAAAATATCCATAAAATATTTACTATATTTCACTTCATCTTTCGTCTCGTAATTCGTGTAATTTATCTATTTCGAGAATTTTCGGTGATTTCATTATCACCATTCTCGAATACATGAATATTCTAAAGTTCCATCTCATTATATTCATATTTTATGAAATTTAGAAATTTCCTCATGTCTCGTGATTTACTATCGAAATTCGGAAATAAATCATTTAATATGATTTTATAAAGTTTTTCTAAAATTTTCGGCAGCATAACGGCTGCCGATTCACTAACCTCCTGCACGGAAAATACAGTTTAAAATCTTTCAGCCAGTACTTCTTCTCAAATTATTTTCAGCAATTCATGCATCATAATAATTTTCATAAAATAATTGCATAAAATATTTTAAATTAAATTATGCAGACTGAGTATCCTTACAGTGCTGCACATGCATCCCTTACCTTTTTTCGGGTCGGCGACTTCCGCTTATCGATCGCGCCCGCGCTCCATTTCTCCCGATTCCTTATCTCGATTGCTGAAAATAATTTCTGGAATTAAAATTCTAATTTTTAGAATTTTTCATAATTTATTTAATTTTTTCTGAAATTAAATTCTCGGGAAATTTCTTACCGAATTTGTAAAATCCCGGGTTGTCGAATTTCCGGGAATTTTCCGAATTCCCGAAATTTTCCGAATTTCCTCTTTTTCTTCCTTTTTCCTCTTTTTCTTTTCTTTCTTTCTTTTCTTTTTCTTTTTCTTTTTTTTTTCTTTTTCTTTCCTTTTTTTCTTTTCTTTTTCTTTTCTTTTTTCTTCTTCCTTTCCCGGTCAAACCGGTTCAGACCGGTCCAGCTTCTTTCCTCGCCGGTTCTTCGCCGGCGGCCGGTTCTCCGGCGGCTCGTTGGTCCCTCAGCTGGCCGGCGTCGAGGCGAAGCTGCCGGTGGTCTCAGCTTGGCCTGGATCGGCGGCACGGCGGCGGATCCACTCGATTTTGCCTCGGCTTCTTCTCCTCTTCGCCAGCGTTCCTCCGCCGTCCATTGCGCGTCGGGTGACCTCCATCGTGTTCCTCTCCCTCCGGTGAAGCTTCGGTGGCAGTGGCGGCCACCGATTTGGCCGGCACCGCCGTCGACATTTTCCTTTTCTCTTCCGGCGTTTGCTTCTGTTTCCCGTTCGATTTTCCTCCGTTTCTTCACGCCGGCGTTGGCGTCGGCTTCCTCTTCCCTTGCCGGCGTCGACGCTTCTTTTCCTTCTCCTCCTTTCCCTCTCCGGCGGCCGCTGACGGGGGCGGCGCCTCCTGGAGACAGAATCGGGAACCCGATTCTGGTTTGTTGTTTTCCTTTTATTTTCTTTCCTTTTTGGTTTATTTGGTTTCCCCTTTTAGTATATTTAGTATACTATATTTTATACACTTAATATAATAATACATATATGTCATGTATTTATATTATATATTTAATACACATAATATTATTATTATCATATATGTATATAATATAGTATTATATATATTACATATAAAATATATATTTTGTGTATTAAAATTATAGATCTAGCATGGATATATAAGTATATATTTATATACTTAAAATAATTAATCTTTACATATATATCTATATATATATGTTATAATATAATATGTTTTGTATTTACAATATATATTTTTCAAACTTTAATGTAAATCAAATATAAACATTTCTCAAATATATATGTATATATATACCTATATATACATAAAAGATTATACTTAAATACATATGTATTATGTAACTTCATGAACTAGTATATATATATATATATATATATATATATTCATATATACAAACATGTAATTATTAATATACTATATTGTATTTACATACATATGTATTTGTATAAAAACATGTGTAAATATATTTATATAATTGAATTATATATAAATATATAATATACGCATTTTTATTTATAAATTTTGGATTTCCATTAATCCAATTTAAATTCCTCCTTTTCATACTTTCAATGACTCCGACTTTATTATTATTATTATTTATTTATTTTCATTTAATTTCCTCACTTTTCTTAATTTCGAGAATTTCAACTATATTCCCATCTCGTAAATAAATTTTATTTATTTACTTTAATTTATTTATTTCCTCTTATCTATTTTCTTTAATATTTATTTTCAATATTTATTATTTCCAATAATTGAAAAATTTACGGTTATCACATCCTCCCCACCTTAAGAAATTCGGTCCTCCGAATTTAACTTAAGTCCAAAGGTGGTACATGCCGTATACTTACGACTTCTGATCTCTAGTTCATCCTCCAAGTAATACTGCCAGTACACTTTCAACATCAAGAGTGCTTTAGACCACTACATGCTGTCTTTCATCGTATATGTCTATACTCCCGTAAGTTCATTTCTCAAATCGGGAGTTATTCACTTTTACTCTTTTCGTATAAGAGCCATACATAATATTTTAATATTACAGCTGATTTATGCTGTTCATCATCCATTCTTCTCACTTAGTGCCGAGTCGACATAATTTGGTACTATCATGTACTCGTGTCAATCAATTATATGTAAGTGTCCCAGTAGCTTTCACATCTCGTGCACACGCTCTCTCAATATCATGGAGCGGTTACATCTCACGCTCATATATATAAATATATATCAGTATGGAGCGGTGCTATCAATACACTTGGGATCTCATAGCCTTTTGCTATCTCTCATTCGCATATGGCAACACAGAGACTCCCATCACATGTAAGGCTCACTGGAACTGTACATACACATTCACACCGTTTAACACTTATACTTCGACTAAGGCACTAGAGAATCTAGATGTCTGATAATGGAAAATGATTCTATTTAGATCATCAGTCTTTAATCACTTCCATATCATCATTTCTCTTTTGGATTTATTGTCCACAATATTCATTTTCACACTTATTCCATCAAGGCTACATATCATTGCAAATTTTACTGTTAATCATCTCTTACAGAAATAAGTCATGAGACAATCATTTTCTCTCCATGTCTCTTTTCATGTAGTATGGTCATTACATCTCTTACTCTTATGGTATATTCAATATCATTTAAATTTTAGAATATACCTGAGAATATACTCTTTTCATAATTTAGATTCTGTGATTGAATCCTCGAATTATCCATTTAAGCACCACATTATCTATACAATTCCACCATCTCTATCATTTCGAGGTGGTTATGTGTACAAACATTTTACTGGCAGTAAACATATCAATTATCTTACTCCTTGGAGTATCATTACTTTCACTTCTCAGTTCTGGCTTTGATTTTACATCTTGCCACAGTTATGTGATAACTAACACCATTCACTTTCAGTCTTAACTGCGGGAACTGTTTTATATTGATGTTTCCCTTTTCATCATGTCATTTATTTCCTTATTTCACTTTCATTTTCGTTTTCATATTTTTACTCTCATTCCTTTTTGTCGGTTTTCTCGATTGGTATGGTACTATACAGCTAAGATCCTTTAAAATCTTGCGTACCATCTTTTTCTTTACACTAGCCATCTACCGACTTTAATTTCTTTAATCAGGTCTCGTCTATAGAGCAGCCAGTCTCATCACTCTTTTATAGGCTGACAATAGTATTTAGCTAGACTCATTACTTTCGTATCTCAATCATTATTTTATATCATAGACAGGTTTACTATCACCCTTTCGTCTCAAAATCATATATTTCAAGAGGAGATACTGTCTAGCCAAATTTCTTAGTTGTTAATCTTAGCACAATCCCATAGCCTTTAAGAGTTTAAGGATCATATCACAATGTTGCTCATGTTCCATTTATACTTTAGACTCTATCAGTATTTCATCAATTTACTCATGTAAGGATGCCTCATTCTTTAGGCTTATCTACTTTACAAGGCAACTCATTACCCTTATAACTTCAATCGGAACTCGAAAAATTCACTTCGAGTTCAAATCATCATCTTATGGACACCAACCTTCAATCTTTTATCTAAGGACTCTTTATACAGCAGCTAGTCTTATTTACTCCTCACGTATCTCTAATCAGATCAATAAAGCGTCTATTTACACGTAGATTAATACTTGTTCTTCACCAGAACTTCATCAATGATAGAAATTTAATATATCCTTTTTGATTTGTCAACAACTCAACATCATTTGCATTTCTCTCATTTACACCTATACAGATAACTCCTTTATTCTCAATTTTTCATTATCTGTATTTTCGTCATTCAGACCTTTACACGTGAATTTCATTATCCACACAATTTTCAGAATTATTTTCTTTAACTTTTCGGATTCTTTCTACATCCTCCGATATAAGCTTAGAATTTAACTTCATATTTAAAATCAAATCAGTGTTATCTCGATTCCTCTAATTTATATAACTTTGGAAGTTTTATCGGAAATCAAATCTGATACTTTCTTTAATCGTACCTTTCTTATCATCTTGTGACCATCGTTCTTTAACTTTTCATCTGATTATGCCTTTTACAAGGATTGCTCTTATAAGCTCCTTATACATCTCCGATTAAATCATATTTAAGGCATCACTTCCATATAATATTTATTTGTTCTTCATAAGAATTTTAGTGTATAACCAAAAATTTTAATACATCATTTAATTCATCCTCAAATCATATCATTTGTATTTCCTTCCTTTACATCGATACTTGTGAATTTCATCATCCGTAATATTTTCCAAAAATTATTTTCTTAAGCTTGTCGGATTTCTTCTATATTCTTCGATACAAGCTTAAGAATAAATTTCATATCCACGATCGAATCAACATTAACCTGATTTCTCAATCTATGTTACTTTGGAATTTATTGGGATTCTCAACCGACAGTTTCTTTAACTACACTTCTTTTATCATTTTGGACCTTCATCATTGTTTCCCATCATTTCACAGTGTAGTTTCAAGGCAGAGACATTCCACATTCAAATCATTTTGATACATACTCTACCTTGATTTCATTACATAGTCATACTTTACAGCGTTACGAATCTCATTCTGGTAAGCTGTATCAAGTACAATGGTTATCAACACACTTTACAGCTACTCGTTTCAATTCAGTTATTCACTTGAAAACCATTTCCATTTACTGAATTCAGGCTTAGTTCCCTTGAGTATATTCTCCACGAGGTTTGAACCTTGGCACCCCTTACGTACCTAGTTCCTTACACTCGTGTTACCGTTGGGATACTTATAAGGGCCTCGCCCGTTCATATCGACCATCGACAAGCATCCCCTAGGCGATCCTTTTGCCTCAGGTTTATCCTTACTAGTGAGTCGGCGATGAGATAATTCGCCTATATCTCACGACACATGATCCACTACGGGTCGCCCATCATTGGGTCGCCCATCACAGTTCTGTCTCAAGGGTCCTGAAGAACTTAGGTTAGCGGTCATCTTCTTTTTTATCACTTGACTGTTCTTATAATTATCCTCTAATTCACAGTACTCCAAACAGTACCTCATTCTGTAGCACATATTCCAAGATACGTCGGTTCTATGTACGATTATCTGTTTGATACCTCAAAGAAATGAAAACGTACAGAACCATAAGTAATCACACCAGTATGTATTTCATTATCTGTACTTTTCACCTCATCAGTCAATTCTTGTAATCATTTCACTCTTCACAGTATTTAACGATCCCGTTCAATACACTCTTAATTTTTTTGACCCTTTCAGTCAATAACCGGGCCAAACATTTGATGACATTCCACTACACTCTTTGGATCGCATCATATAAGGCCCCGGCTCGTTCGCCGTCTGCCTATACACGTTTTATTGTGATGCCTCGGATTTGCCGGTCTCAAGCCGGAGGGGCCCGAGCCGCACCACTCATCCGTGCTGTCCGCTCTGGGTTCTAGAGGTGGCCCCCGTCACACAGACGTGGCACTTAGTCCCTCACGGATTGTTTTATTGTGAAGCCCAGGATTTACCACTATGGCCCAAAGTCCACTCGTGGGGGGAGCCCTGGCCGCCTCACTCAACCATACTGTTATCCCCTATGGCCCACAGTCCACTCGGGGTTTTTCTTTCGCGTCCATAATCTAAGTGTTAGTGGAATCAGTAATAGGGATCGTTAGATTCATATGACATCTTCTATGCCATTAATAATTCCATTACTATCAATGGATTCCAATTCAGCTCGGTTTTATCACTATTCCGACATCGCCCAATATAGGGGCATTTTCGTCATTTCGACATTTATTTCTATCTCCTCAATATACATTCAAATCAATGAACTGATCATCTATGTGTTGATAGTATCCTTTCTGATACTTATAACAGCAAGTTAGATCTCATTCGATTTTCGACAGAGAAGTTCACTAAAATCCACAATGGGATTAATTTACTTGTAACTCCGACTTTATTATTATTATTATTTATTTATTTTCATTTAATTTCCTCACTTTTCTTAATTTCGGGAATTTCAACTATATTCCCATCTCGTAAATAAATTTTATTTATTTACTTTAATTTATTTATTTCCTCTTATCTATTTTCTTTAATATTTATTTTCAATATTTATTATTTCCAATAATTGAAAAATTTACGGTTATCACACATTCATTACTTACACATAAAATTCAAGCATACAAAAATATATTATGAACCAAATAATGATATAAATTTAATTCTTTTTATGATTAATTTAATAATCAAGCCCTTTAAAATAAACCTATAAACTAAAATCGATTCATAAAATTTGACTTTCTTAATAAATTTTATAAATAAATATATGAATCTATATATTATATTTATATATAAAATTTTCTTAAGATGTTGCTAGCCTATATCCCACTCTTATGAATATTGAAAATTGTGGGCTAAGGTATTGATCAAATAGTGAATTAGTGAACGACAAATACCAAAAAAAAAAATATACCCTAGCCGCTAACTATAAAGCTATAAAGCTTAATTCTTGAACAAAATAAAAAATATAAGATACATGAGCCATCAGCTTTTGTTTGTCAAAAGAAAGTTCCATCACTCCACTACGTTTTGGCTCTCTTAATGAATTTTTATATACAAATATAATATATATATATATATATATTTATATATAGATTAGAAACAAGACTAAGGCAGAAGCTAAGACCTTATGTTTTAAATGCTTTATTTCTATATTACAAACACAATTATCAATTGTTCAAGCAAAATCAAGGTAGAGGTTAACAAGCTCAGATACCAACTGTAAGAATTTTTAATCGATTTATCTAACGTGTTAACACAAAAAGACACATCATAAGAAGTTTTTTTGGTTCTATCTTTATAAATCTCTATCCCAAGGACAAAAGATGCTTCTCCAAGATATATTCATATCAAAGCTTTGAGACAACATCTTCTTTGTTTCATGTAGTAACACCAAATCACTACTGGCAAGTAAAATATCATCAACATATAATACCATATATATATAAATTTAATTCCATTGACCTTTAAATAGATACAAGAGCCAATAGTGTTATCCTTAAAGCCAAAAGAGAGAACTACCTCATGAAATTTAAGATACCACTGACGAGAAGCCTGTTTTCCAGGTTTCATTTTGGGTGTTGTAAGTTGTTTTGATATGAGAAAAAGATTGGGGGTAAGGTATCTAAGGTTCAATGAATAATGTAGCTATCAGGTAAAGGAATGTTGTGTTGCTTAAGTTTATCTTGAAGGAAAATCATCATAAGTATATAATCCCTAACCCCTCCAAACTCTAAATATCTCATACTATTGAATTCATTCATAAAGGATGAAGCTTCAGCATTATTAGATGTTTGGAAATGTTGTCGCATAGCTGTAAAGAAATCCTTAGTAGTCCAATGAATTGGTAGTCCACTAAGCAGATGTTTAGCCATAATCCCCTTCATAACCATCATACACAAACGGTTTGACCTCTCCCACTCAGCAAAAAGGTCCTTTCTCCAAGGTACTCTCATTAGTAGGAATCGAGGGCTTATCATGTAGTAGTGTCATATCCAAATTAGCCATAGGCATTGGAAATTCAATATCTTGCTTCCAAGTTTTGAAATTTATACCACTCAACATTTGAATAGTAGCAATATTGTTATCAACAGCAAAGGTAATTGAATAAGACAACAAAGGGCAACATATCAAAAATGGGTAATGAAGAAACAAATCAAGATTCTTATAACAAAATAAAAGAACCTTAAAAGTCCCAAATGACAGGCCACTTTGGTGACAACCATAAACTAATAAGATCATTTTTTATAGAATCTAACCATAAAGAACCAAATATGAATATATTTTAAAATTCTGAAAATCCATCACCTTTAGACTAAAAGATACTCAAAACTCTAAAATATATTCTCAAGTTAGAACACACAATAATTTCCTTTGGGTAAATTATTTAATGCACTAACTATTCAAAATTTTACAAATTGTGAAATAATTGTATTGGCTCAAAATAATGGGTCACTTTAGTGACAACTGCTAGCTAACAAAATTATTACAACTGGAATCTCATAAACAAAATTTACTCGTAGTTTTACGTAATGCATACTTAAACCAAATGTATGCCAGAATCCACAATATGAGATACGAAGTCCAAACGCATCTCTTAAAATTAAGATATGTTGTATAAAAATAAGTCTCAACAATATAGTTCCTTCAAATTAAACACCTCTTTTTTTAATATCAAATAGAACCCAATATTATGATAAAGGCTCTGATGATGATCAAATAGAACCCAATAAATCTCGATTAAAAAAAGGAGTGAAGAACCTAGCTTCGTGATTTTATATCTTTGAATGCTGAATTTTTTATATTTATCCAATTGATTCTTTATTATATCATAATCACTTAACCTAATGTAAAAGAAATCTTTCGATATGAAAAAAAATTAACAACACAGTAAACAATCCACATTCACTATAAAACAAATTATCCGAACTATCATCTATTGGTACATAAAAAGAAATAATGATATACCGACATTCCTAAAAGTCACTACCCACCATGTGCTACTAAAAGCATAAAATATAAGATATATATTATTATGTATGCATAAAAGATAGGAGGTTCTTTATCCAAGAAACACAAATAATAACTTGTCATTCCTACACAATATGCAGAACCATAATTTTTACAAGTTTACACAATTATTTGGTTATAAAGTGATTTGACAATGAAACCCCTCCATCCTTAATGAGCTTTTTTGTCTTAAAGTAACTTGTCATACAAGCTTCTCAAACTTTAATTCTTAGTTTCCACGTGAGTCCCTTATCGTGTACTAAGGCTTTTGCTCGATTGCACTAAAGTTTTTCTAAGAATTAATGATATATATTTAATTATAACATGAATCATTTTTCTTTTACTCTTCCAAGTTAACAAACAATTTCTTAAAATACTGTTACTATAATTAATAGTCAACCCTCAATAGAAAAGAAAGTGTTTAACAAGCCAACATATATAAACAAATGCCTCAAGAATAAGCAGAAAACGAAATCTATATTCATGAATAACTAGGCTCGGATACCACTTGTTAGATATCAAATTAAAATTTATTTAGAATCATATATAAATTATAAAACATCTCTAATAAGAATTGCATACCTAATTGAGCCATTGAAATAGATTACCCAACGAATACTGTTTCCACAATAGGGAAATAGCCTTACCAAGTCTTCCTCATCCTCCTCCTCCTCACTTTTTGTACGATAGTTTTAGAATGAGAAAAATTGATTCAACGTAAGTGGAAGAGGGGACGTAACCTCGATTATAATAGGGTCAGGATGCTTTAATGTTAAAACTTTATTAGGCAACCCATTAATATTATTAAGCCCACACTACTTCCAACCCTTATCTGCTTAAAATAGGTTTATTAGCCTAATTCTAAATTATCGTTAATAATAAGAGCTTACCAAAAATAACATACTTAGACTAAAATTCAACCCAAATAAAAAAACAAAAGCACCTTCAATTGATGTTAGCGCATAAAATTTCCAAAATGTACAAGAAGCATAATCTCCTTCTCTCATTGTATGGCTAAAACTATATTCGCCATAAGGCTTGCATTCTATAACACCACTCACCTTGAAATATCCAAACTAGCAAAACCTAGAAGAAACAAAATCAACAATAATTTAACATCAGAAACATCAATAATATCATAAGCTGCACTTACAACAACACATTCAAGCCAAAGTCCATAAGGATGAAAAGGAAAAATAAAGCATAAAAGTTTTTATACAAATAAAATAGGGAATGAATGAAGAATTAGTAAATGATGCTTACTAAATATTTTCAATAGTCAAATTTTGTATAGAAAAAAATAGGGAAAAGGGAGTACAATCAAATAAATGGTAACTTTCAATTTCTAGAGCAAATATATGACTCTCCCACCCTACATGAACGGGGATTACTGCAGCAGCCACTATGCAGCATTTGGACATGATCCTACCAAACCAAAGGCCCCCACTCTTAACACATTGTCGTCCCTAATAAGGAACTCTAATTTCTATGACAATAATTAAACCAAAAATAAAATGAAAGTGAAGGATTTAACAATCTCTTGTGCCTATTAGAACAAATTAAATTGCTTTAAATAAACTCTATTATTATGTATAAAAGTTCAGTGGATTCATGGTAAGAACTTCACCGAAAGAAGATGAGATTCAACGAAAAACGTGAAGAACACATTAAGAAAAAAATAAGAACAAGCCAAAAACGCAACAAAATATAACAAAGAATTTATGTAGAAACCAAAACTCGTTGTGTAGAAACATAAGAACCTATGCCATTGGACCTAGTCTTGTTGCTTAACAAAGCAAGAACCTAAGGTATAAATGGGGAAAGTAGAAGAATGCCACAAGGAAGACCTTAATAAGTTCAAGAGTTCTCAAGAGAACTAAAGAAAAATATCATAAATATTATAACTCAAATCAATTGTGTTCTACCCAAAGGGTACATGCCTATTTATAGACAAATATCAAACTTATAAAATAAGAAAAAGGAATCCTACTTAGCTATCTTGCATAATAAAAAAAAATAGAAATCCCTCTTAATAACCTACTAAAAAAAGGATTGGGCTTAAATTAAATTAAGACAATATTCCGCCCAATAAGACATAACTAATTAACATAAGTATTGCATTGGACTCAATTGCACTAAGCCTAAGTTATGCATTCAACCCAATTACATTTCAGCCCAATACTTGTAAATTTTCAGGAAGGTTGAACTTAGACTTGGATCATGTTATAGAAGACTTTGTTATCCACCATGCTCAAGGTTTGTTAGGCTTCCTCTCTAGCGATATCAATGAAACCAACCAAGGCTTGTTGCATCATCTTAATTTTAGCTTTAGTCATTGGACCTCCATGGATACTCATAGGATCACGACCATCACGAACATGACTTAGACTTGGTGAGCTTGGTAGGCCTCCATCAATTCAACCTTTCATTAAGGCACAAATCTTTCTTCTTTTACTGAACAATGCCAAAAATAAAATAATAAGAAACAATCAAGAAGGCAAAGGCATAAGGCACTCCATATATCTTCAACGAAAGTAAGAAACATTCTTGTACACAATATGAACATACTAATCATCCCAAAACTAGTTTCATTCACCAATCCTAACAGAAAGTATCACACAAAGTAATCAACAAAAAACTATAAACTGAACTTGATCTAAATATTTTGATTAAGTAATCCAGAGGCATTTCTTTTGGAGTGGGAATTCTTTGAAAAACAAAATTCACTTTGTTGATTGGTCTACTATCTCTAGAAATAAATATTTAGGGGGCCTTGGTATGGACAATCTAGAACTTAAAAATAAAGCCTCGCTAAACAAATGGTTATGGCATTTTGGAAATGAGCATAATAGCTTATGGAGGTCTATTATTGTAGAAAAACTTAACCTGGATCCAAACACCTTGGTCCCGCCAATGGGTTCCTCTAGAATGTCTTCTTAAATCTAGTGCAACATCACCAAACCTCTTTCCCTCTTTAATGTTTATCATAATTCTTTGTCTTCAGGTATTGGCTTTACTCTTAAAGATGGCTTCCATACCAAATTTTAGGTTGATGAATGGATTAAAGGCATTGTACTAAAGCTAAGATTGCCAAGAATTTAAGTGCTTGCAGCAAATAAAAGTGGTATTGTAAATGAGTATGGTTATTTGGAAAATGAGGTATGGAAATGGCAAGTGAATCTATGAAGAAGAGTATTCTCATAGGAAACCTTCTAATGGAATAAGTTTTTGTCGATTCTTAATTAAATGTTCGTAGACATAAATGACAATGATAAGATCAATTGGAAGCCTACGTTGAGTAGGATTTACTCAGCCAAATCCTTTTATTAGGTGTATCAACATAATTCATACACTACAACATTTTGGAAATCTTTGTGGTCAAGGTTTGCTCCCCCAAAAGTAGAGAATTTTTGTTGGTAGGTGTCGACCCTAAAAGGTGTCTACATGCAGTGCACGTGGTCATACAAGTAATACAGGATTTGAGTCCCGAATTATCGTCTTACAAAGATTAGTTAGGCTATTTAGCTAAATACTAAAATTGGCCACTCTAGGTTTATTCAAGCAATATGTAATTTTCAACTTAACTAACTATTAAAATACCTAAAATAAAACATAAACTAAATATGCATGAATAAAAATAAAAATAAAAATAAAAAAATGCAAAATTAAATTGATGAAATGAATTAAATTACCCAAACATAATTTACTAACTAAATACCTAAAGCTAATTTTGTTTAGACTAACATAACTATTAAATTAATGCACTAATAAACTAACTAATACCTAAGCTATTATAACATGAAACTAATTAAATATTAATCAAAAATATTAAAACATTGTACCCAAAAAAAATATTAAAACATTAAACAAATGAAACTACTGAAAACCATCAGCTGCCATTGCCAATATCAACGCATCTACCTATACCACGCACATGCCAGCCCTTCATGCCACGCATCTAAGTGCTTCAGCACAGCCAAATCCTGTCCACACCGCTTGATCTAGCAAGACCGGTTCTTCACGCTAGCTCTTGCTTTCCTTCAACACGAGCAGCCCATGACAGCAGCTGTTTCGCATCGCTCCAACCACTTCGCTCTTCTGCTATAGCCAGAACAGAGTAGTCCGCGCCACTGCTTGCCTTACACTAGCACAGCCCAGTCACAAAGAACGCAGCAGACAAGCAATAAGGAAAAACGATAGCAGATGCAGAAGCAATAATGGAAAATAAACACAAGACATTGATGCAGAAAAAATATTTATAGATTTAGACAGAGGAAAGAAAGAAAGAAATATGCAGAAAACAGAGATACAAAGAAATAGTGATGTAGAAAGTCAATGCAGAATTTTAATACAAGATTCTTAAAACATGAATACAGAAGAAGCAAGAATGATGCAGTGCAGTAGTAAAGAACTAGATATGAAATTTAACACATCAACTAGAAGACAATATAGTATCAAATAACAAAATAAAATCAAAACAGTAAATATAACAAGAACAGAGTATGAAACAAGAACCAAAAAAACAAAATGCTATTGAACTCAAATTCTAAAAAGAAAATTGAATGTAATATAAACTTGAGTCTGAACTTCAAGAAAAAGCTAAAAAAAAAACTTTATTAAAACCTAAAGAAAACAGAAAATAAAAAAAAAACACAACAATCGATGGGAGGAATATAGCTACTGTCACCTGCGTCTTCTCCCTCCCCTTCTTCATATGACTACTCTTCTTTTTTGTATAAGTTAGGCTTCCTTCAAATCTTGGGCTACATGCTTCACTTGGGCTCCTTTCCTTTTGGGCTGACATTCAAGTAAAATATGGTTGGATTTGGTTATTGGGGTTTGGGGGTTTAGGTAAAAGGGTTTAAAATAGGCATAAGGTTTATAGATAAGTGTAGAAATAGGGTTTGAAATTTTGGAACTATTTTATTTATTATTATTATTATTATTTTTAGAATTTAAAAGGTTAAGGTTTTAAAGTTAAAATTTGGTTTAAAGTTTGAAAAAGGTTAACTTTAGGATTTAGAGATAAAGTTAAGGTGTAAGATTTAGAGATAAAGTTAAGGTGAGGGTTTAAATACCAAATCCAACCATTTTTCCTTGATCTTCTTGCCGTTTTTTTGATTTCCTCATTATTTTTGAATTTCTTACATATGAAAAAAATTTAATTAAATTAGGAAGAAAATACATTAAAATTCCAAAATTTAATCAAAATTTCATGCAATAAAATAATCTAAAAAGTGTATATTTTAGAGACTTATCAGTAGGTCTTTAATGATAGAGTTGCAGTAAAGGTTGAACTAGCAACAAGAAACTTGCTAGACTTGAACCAAGCCTTATGCCCTTTATGCAAGTTGGAACTAGAAATAGTCAACCATCTTTTGTTTACCTGATTTGAATCTTGGAAGATATGGTCTCTTTTTTTTTTATTTAGTGGAATATTAAATGGGTTAGTCCAAGCAATGCAAAGAATTTCCTCCTCCTTTGGCAGAACGTTAATCTTTTTGCAAATTGGGGTAAGGTCTGGAAATTGCTATTTTTTGTTGTTGTCTGGTCTATTTGGTAATGCAGGAATGACATTGTCTTCAACCAAAAGCAGTTAGATATCTCTCAAGTCTTTGATATCATTCAAACTAGATTGGCATGGTGGGTCAAGGCAAAATGGCCACGTGAGACCCGATTCTACTGTACTGTACAGAATATTTTGTGATTATTTAATTACTGAAATATAATTTAATTAGTGAAATTAAGTGAATTGGTTATCTTGGCCCCACTTTAAATTTTATGGTTTTGATGGATTTAAGATTGATAATACAATGTACTATCGTGAAATAAATATAAAATAACGATTTTGAGGCATAAAAACAATTTTTATGTCATTTGGAATTATTTTGAGAATTTTGGAAAACAAATTGGAAAATAATAGTTACGTTCCGAGGGCATTTTCGTAAATTACACTCATATTAAAAATGAGTTGGGACAAAGTAAAAATATCATGATAATCTACAAGAAAAGGGGAATATCATAGTGCCAAAAATTGATAAAAAAATGTGGTTTAATCAAAAATTTCATTGGCGATCCGTAAGGGGTAAAATCGTAATATCTTCTAATCGGTGCACCGCACTGCAACGAAACCACTTCCATTCATTAAGGTACATTAAATGTGATTTATTGGAGCTGGAATCATAATTTTTGGAGTTTGTTTGTGCGGTTTTTACGAAATTGGAGGCTTAATAGCAAAATTGTTAATATTGTGATTCATTAATGGCAAAATTGTAATTAGCCCATCTCTAGAAATTTCAGCACACTTAAGCTGAAGCTGCTGGCACTATTCATCATCCTCACCAGCCTCCCTCGCAACACCAAAGAGAAAAAAAAAACAGAAAAAGAAAAATAAATAAGAAAAACCCATAGAAAATATACAAAATTTCAACACCTTCTTCTATCATCTCCTTTCTTCATTGGTGCCCATATTTTATCAAAAGAGGAAGAAAACAAAGAGAAAAGACGGCAAAGAAGGTTCGGCCAAGGTATGGAAACATGAAATTTTTGAGGTTTTGATTTATTTCAAAGTTGTATTCTTGTTAATTCAAAGGTGTAGATTTTTTATATGCCATTGGAATTTCATGAAATTTGCTCAATAAAAGTTTGCCATTATTATGGGTTTCGGTCAGCTTGAGTACCTAGGGAAATCATGCATTTTCTTGCATGAAAATGGTAGGAAATGAAAGCTTGAGATGGATTAACAAAGATAGAAACAATAAATTATGGAAAAAGATTGAAAATCATGAATGTAGCCATAATGGGGGTTTTGGCCATGGCTTGTTTGGGCATGAATCCATGCTGCATTTTATGGCTTGATGGTAGATAATGACTATAGAAATCGAAAGAGGAAGATCTGTGGAATCGGAATCGAAAAAGGAGCTAGGGAAAGTTTAGTTTTAGCACAGTGTAATTTATACTGGTTATACATATGCTGTATTATTAGTGGCTGTATTTTATGAAAGTTAGTGGCTTAAAATTAAGTGGCTTAAAATTAAGAGAAAAATTATTGATAATTTTTGATAAAATTATTTTGCAGCCAAGAAATACGGATTTCAGTGGGTGCTACTGAAAAGCTCGGTATCGCTAGACAGGTAAGGGAGAAGTGTGTGAGTTGTAAGGATATGATGAATTGCATGATTTATCAAGTTTAATTTTATGAAATTATTGGAAGCTTGATTTGCATTGAAAATCATGCAAATTGTGGTTGAAAGTTGGTTTTATATACTGTAATTTCCGTGCAGGAAGTTAGGAATTTACAGTCGTTATGTTGCCGAAAAATTATCAAAATTAATCTAAAATATCATAAAATATTTTAGATGCATAAATGAAATAAATTGTGAATTTTGAAAATTATTTCCATAAATTTTTCATAAATTGAAAATTATTGAAAAATGCTAAATTAAATATTCATGTTAAAGATTTTTATTTAAAGTGAGAATAAAATATATTCTTTATACTATTAAATATTTAAAAAGAATATTTATGAGATTTTTCACTAGATACATGAATATTTATCGACTGTGTTCACTGTATTTGGAGAATGAGAAATAAATACCTTTTTGAAAATATTTATTTAAATAAATGATTTAATTCATTAGATATCCTTAAAGGTATTTTCATGGGAAAATAAATGATTTTGAGACTTTAGGCCCCAATTTCATGCTTATTGATTACTGTTACTGTCAGTGGTTGATTGATCCGTCAAGTCATCAACAGTCCTAGAGTCACCTGGCAAGTGTACACCGAGGACGCCCTATAGACTATGGGCATAGATCTTACTGTATACTGTTAATGTGTCCCTTAGGGGATGATGATAACATGATATGATTTAGGGTGATGCCTAGTCTCAAGCCATTGATACTGTTTACTAAAATGGATTTTACTAAATACTGTTTACTGAACTGTAATATACTGAGGAATACTGTTTACTGAACTGTATTGTACTGATTACTGTTTACTGTATTGTACTGAGAATCACTGTTTACTGGGAAAGAATACTATGAAAATTATTTCTAATTATTTAACTGTTTATCCAACGATTTTGGATATTTACAAACTACCGTACTAAAATTGATTGATTACTATTTCTACAGTTTTATACCTATTGTTTAATGTACTGTTTTATCACTGTACTGTCACATGTTTTGAAATTGTTATTGAAGAGATAAGAATTAAATGGTTTATACCATTTATATGCATATATGAGAAAATGAGAATTAAATTGTTTTAATATAACAATTTATTAATTATTCCCTATAGTCGCTCTGGATTTCCGGGACAAGACAGATATTTCAAAATACCTTTCATGCTCAATCTGAATTTCTCAGCCGACTATAGTATCCATCCACTACTGTGCTTAGTACATTGTTAGGAAAATAAATATTTTCTAGCATATAGATTTCATTGTATCAAGCAGCATACGACTCCTTTACTGAGCACGTTGTCGCTCACCCCTTTATTTCCACTTCACAGGATATTAAAGAGATTAAAAAGGGGGATAAGCATTAAGGATCAACTTATATTTGTTTACTGAGACTACTTGAGTCAGATTGAGAGGTATTTGTACTTTCTTTTATACGTCAGATAAATTGTACAGTACTACTTGAATTGTAAAGTAAAAACAGGGAATGTAAAGAAATAAGGGATATTGTAAGTGTAGACACCAAATTTTGTCTGACAGTGTAAGAAATGGATATAATCCAAACTCAATATAATGGGTCATTATAAAGTAATTGGACATTTAAAGCCCAAATTAAAGTTCATGGGCTTAAAAGGCCTAAAGAAAAGTAGGCTGATTCTTTTATCTACTTTATTATTATTTTTTTATTGTATTTATTATCTATTATTATTATTATTTATTATTATTATTATTTGTTTGTTTTATTATTATTATTTGTTTTTTTTATTATTAGTTTTTCCTTTTCTTTTTTTTTCTTCTTTCTTCTTTGTTCTTTCTTTTTCTTCTTTTTCAACCACATTTAATGGAAATGTTGACAAAACAGACTGAAACTCCATCAATCCATTAACCGACAGCTGGTTTAGACTAAAACCACCATTGCTAGCCACCGAATTCCACGGAAGATCCACCCAAATCCACCGCAACCTACCCATTCCTGACACCCCTACTGCTAACCAAGAGACAAAAACTCAGAGATTTTGACTCTAAGGCACTGGACCAGATTAAAAAGGGTGTTCTTGAATCTGTTTTGGGGGACCCCGAAGAATTCATGTAAAAAAATTTTTAGATTCAAATAGATTTACAAAAAAAATCACCACCACCTTCTCCACCGAAAAAATCACAAACCACCATCCTCATCACTGCCTCACCCATCACCATTTTCAACACCCTACAACAGAAACAACAAAAGCCACCATCACCACTACCAAGCCACCATCACCTAACCAAAACCGAAACCCAAATCTCAAACCTCAAACCCTAAACTAAAAAAAAAAAACGGAACCGAAACCCAAAAAGTTTAGGTTTCAGATTTGAAACCCCAATCCAAACACTAGCCCTAGATCTAAGAAACCAAACAGCAGATATTACAACATCAGAAAGAAAAAAACAAAAAAAAACAAAAAAAGGGAAAAAAGGTCTCGGCTTTGGGTAGATTTGTGGAGCTAAGATGTTTTTTGGGTAAAAAGGAGGTCGGATCTGGTTAAAGGAGGAAGAGAGGAACGTTTTTACGTTCACAGGGAAACCACCGACGATCGGAGCACGGCGGCACACGGAGGGACACGACGGCCGGCAACTGCTCGGTGACAGTGAGGTTGAGAGGTTTTTTTAAGTTTTTGGTTTTTTTTTTGCAAAAGCCGGTTGCAAATGAAGGATAAAAAAATTTTGGGCCTTTTATAAAGGAGCAAAACGGGGAGTTTTTGGCTGGTTGACCCGCACCCCTCGCCGACCCGAATCCGAGATCCGCACACCCGGTAACCCGACCCATTCGCGACCCGCTTTAGCCCAGTAGAGTTGGCCTGTTCATGAGAGCCCTTTTGGTGTTGGGCTTTGGTGTTTTTTGGGCTGTTTTAAAAAGTAATTTGGGTATATATTTCCACCCTTTTATTTATTTATTTATTTACTTATTTATTTTCTATTTTGTTTGTAGATAATTTATTTCTTGTGCTTCCAATATAATTTCAGAGTAAAGACATATATTTATTTGCATGTAAAATAATTTAGGATTTGTAGTTATTTATTTAATTGCATGAGATTAATTTTAATAATAAAATTATACACTTTTTTTAGAAAAATAATATATAATAATAATTTTTTCTTAATAATATAATTTTTCTTAGTAATATTCAAATTATTAGGTTTCAAAATGTATAAAAAATAAAATTTTAAAAGAAGTATAAAATCCCGATGATAAGTCTTCGTTGAACTCGCAAGTAGCGATTTTTCGGAAAACTTTAGGTGAGAGGAATTATATCGAATATTACCAGAGTATTGGGATATTCGATATTATTGCTCAATATTCAATTTCATGCTTATTTTTTAAAAAATATCTATAATAATAAAAAATATATAAAAATAACAAATTAATAAAAATAAGAAAATAATAATAAAAATAAAAATAAATGTTTTTTAACAAAGAAAATTAATAATGAAATTTGAAAAATGGAATTGTCCGATGATGGGATGCTACGAAAGTCACAAGTAGTGATTCCTAGCTGATCCCTAGGTGAGAGAAATTATACTAAATGTTGCCAAAAGTATTGGAATATTTAGTATGATTTTTCAATAATTTAATTTTTTTGTTAAAAATAAAAATAAGTTTTTTAAAAGAAAATTAATAATAAATTTTAAATTTAAGTAAACAAATCTTCCGATGATGGGATGTCATGAAACTCACAAGTAGTGATTTCTTGACTGATCCCTAGGTGAGAGAAGTTCACTAAGTGTTACCAGAGTATTGGGATACTTAGTGTAATTTTTCAATAATAAAAATTTTTATTTAAAATAAATAAAGAAATATTTATATAAAAAATTAAAAAATTCATTTGCATCATTCATTATTTGTTTGCACCATATGCATTCATAATAATTTTTGAAGCGAGTGAAATTCTTCCGATGATGAGATTCTATAGAACTCACAAGTAGTTATTCTTAAAAAATCTCTAGGTGAGGAAATTATCCGAAATGCTACCAGAGTATTGAGGTACTTCGGAATAATTTTCAATACAAAAGATTTTCACTTATTTCAAAAAAATAAAATTTAAATGTTTCAAAATTAAAAGAATAAAATTGATTGCAATGAAATAAGAATTATTTTTAAATATTAATTCAAGACTATTTTATTAAAATTAAAGGATAACACATGATTAAGATGGTACCGTTTTTTAACGGGTGTCATGGGGGTGCTAATCCTTCCCCATGCGTAACCGTACTCTCGGACCCAATTTTGTTTGCCAGACCAAAAAATTGTCTTTTTAATAAAACTTAATTAATTTTAAGATTTTATTAAAAAGATAAATATTTTAGGTGACCAATCACACCTAGTCAAAAAAGATTGGTGGCGACTCCCTTTGTTTTTAAACATTTTTCAAAATCGTCGAGCGCAAAGCCGTTACGACAGCTTGGCAATTCCACTGGGGACCCTAAGAGGGTCAAACCATTGAATAACCATATGGTATCTTAAATTTTAATTGATAGTCTTGGTTGGCATTTAAATTTAATCTTCTTTTTAAAAAAAATAAATTCTACATAGAACTCAAAATAAATAAATAAATAAAAACTTCATTTCATCCATTTTGATCATTTGATTCATTACATTCTTTATGTATGAGATTGTTGTTGAATAAATAAAGTAGAACATGTACTCATTTACTGTTGCATACATCAATGCATTCACATGCATGAGCCCTACACCCGGGTTCCGCCCTCCTTAGGAGGGGTAAAGTAGCTATGCTCTCGTGAGGTAATAACCTCTGCAATGGCAAGTGAAATACTCTACTCAGATCTGTTCCTTACTAGTCTAGTGTGGATGACAGTATGGAATGATTTGGGAACCTTGTAGATATGTGAAACCTTAAACCAGCATATAGTATGTTGTGAGGAGACCAACCTAAGTTAGAGCCATTCCTTCCCTTTTATGAGAGTGACCTTTGATAGGGCATAAATAAGCACTCCATCCTTTATCTGCCTTTTATTTCATTGTTTATATTTTA
Source organism: Heritiera littoralis (assembly GCA_031772115.1). Lineage (NCBI taxonomy): Eukaryota > Viridiplantae > Streptophyta > Magnoliopsida > Malvales > Malvaceae > Heritiera > Heritiera littoralis. The sequence continues at coordinate 6,704,019 of JAPDPK010000025.1, read as the reverse complement.
TACACATACTGATTTGTATCTATTTTCTTGTTCTTTTTGCATAAATCTTCTTGCATCGCATAGTCACATAAGGGGGTGTTTTAACCATGGCTCTCTTCAACGAGGAATTTTTCACTGAATCCATAGAAAGGTTAGCTTGTTCGTCATATGTGAACGTTCCATGTGATTCCTACCGAAAAGGTTCAATAAGTAAAAGGGGATTGCTTAACTAGGAATTTTATGTCTTCGCTCCCGCAAGAAGTGAATCTGAACCTCCAACAAAATAACCTAATGGATTTAGCCAACTTATGGGATCAAATCAATGAAGAAGGGAAGAAGGATTTCCATGAAAAATATGGCCAAATAGAGTCTTTGATTGCTGTAAAAGTTGAAGAACCACTGATCATAGCTGCTATTCAATTCTGGGACCCCTCCCATAGGTGTTTCTCTTTCAATGGAATGGACTTGACACCCACAGTAGAGGAGTATTCCGTCCTGTCAGGTATTGACTTGAAATGTCTGGATAAAATATATGTTCGAAAGCCAAAATCCAGATACTGCAAAAAGTTAGCCAAACTTATGGGAGTCAGACCAGAAGACATAGACTCCCATAAAAAGGAGAAGGGATCCAATGTTTGTGTGCCGTGGGATTTTCTTCATGAATTCATCAAGAGCCATCTTAGTGACTAGCAAGGGTTGGCAGGTTTTGCTTTAGCGATCTATGGATTGGTTATCTTCCCGAAGGTATTAGGGCACATTGAAGTAGCCATGATAGATTTTTTTGAGCAAATCGAGAATAATTGGAATCCATCACCTGCCATACTAGCGGAAACCTTTAGGCCATTGAATTATTGTAGGAGGAATGGAGAAGGGCGATTTGTGGGATGTGCGCAGTTACTGCATGTTTGGGCTAAAAGTCATTTTAAATGTGAGGAAAAGGTTTTCAAGAGAACTTTCCTACATCATCGCGCTCCGGTTAAAGAGTTCTACAACAATAAGTGGCCGAAGTCGAAGAGCAAGGAAGAATGGGTGGATTTTTTGCAAAGACGTGGAGAAAAACAGATTGTATGGATGATACCTTGGATGCCTCATGTACTGGTCTTGTATCGATGTGGAGAAGAATCATGGGTGCAACTTCTAGGACTATGAGGAGTGGTAAGCTAAGCGCCACTCATGGTACTAAGACAGTTTGGAGCTAAACAGTTCATTCCACTAACACAGGGGCTCAGTGATTTAGAATTTTCTTATGGTGAGCCCAAGGCAATGAAAAAGGGCGAACAAGTGGTTCGATCATGGAAGCAAGCACGAAGAATCAACCTTGGACCTCTCTCTGATAAAGCTACCTCAGAATACCTGGTGTGGAGGACAAAACAAGTGAGAGAGGTAGTTTTTCTCCCGAGAGAATGCGACATGCCTCTAGAACCAGAAGTAGAAATATCCGAGGCCGAGATTGTTAGGCAGCAATGCAAGATAGAGGAGGAAAAATGGAGACAAGAGAATTTGAAGCTTCGGAAAGAGATGGAACAGCTCAAATACGAGACAGAAATGCGAGAAGCCAAGCTTAAGAAGGTCCAACAAGAACACAACATCACCAGCAAGGATCTCAGAAATCTGCACCAAGAAAACAAGAAGTTGAGATATGAAATGAGGGTTGGAGGAATTATGGAAACTTCAAGTGAAAGGAAAAGGGAATTAGAAGACTTGCACAAAAGGGTAGAACACTGGGCACATAAAGCGAAGAAAAGTGAAGAACAAGTTGTCTATTTGTCCCAAGAACGACAAAATTGGAAAGGCATGTACTCAGCAAGTGCAAAGAAGTTAGCCCAATGTCAGAAAGAGAATGAGGAACTAAAAAAGAAGTTGAAAAAAGGAAAGCAAGTCGAGGTAGATAATGAAAAAGCTACACTGCAACAGAAGGTTCAAATGTTAGAAGAGCAGCTACGAGAACATAAGAACCACATTAAAGAGATAATAGAAGAGTGGGAACGAAGTGAAAACAACTGGAGTTAAGGATATAACATGGCACAAGATGTGAGCATGACATGGAGAGTGGGAAGTCTGGGAAGACAGCAATATATTGAGCACTTGGCCACTCAAGTTTGCAAGGCCGTGACAAAGGCGAGGGAGATGGTTGATAAAGCTGAAGCCCTGAGACAAGAAATCCTCCCAACAGAAAAATACGGACAAAGGCTGCTGAACTTTTTAGATGAGGTAAGGATCAATATCAGCAAGTTAGTCGCTTTTATGGACATAATCAGAGTATGATCGGAATGTAACAAGTGACTTTTTGAATGAATGAAAGTTCCCTTTGGTTGAAATTGTTATGGCTTAAATATCCCTCAAAGTATCATTCATTTTGCATCATGTTCATTCATTTAACATCACATTCGTTCATTTTATTCATATGGTTTAAATAAAACAAAGTTGCATCATGTAGTAATTAGCTTCTTATTGTGGTAATCAAGATTCAAGGATAGCCCCAACATTCAAGATTTCAGCCCAAATTCCCAAACACTCATACAATACCCGGTCACGTTCAAGAGCGATGGAGGAAGAACATGATAATAGGATGGATAGAATGGAGAAAGCACAAGAAGAAATCCGAGGGCAGTTGGCCGCTTTAATGGAAATGATGACAAGGACGAACCGTGAAAAAGAAGTGGCTAGAGAAACACCTAACCCAGGGACTGATCAGCCCCGGGAAGATGACAATCCTCAATACCCTCCAGGATTTACCCCATTTTATGCCCAATCCTCACAAGGCATACCTCCACCTCCACTTTATGCCCAATCTTCACAAGGCATACCTCCACCTCTACCTCCTTCACAGCCTATGGGCAGTTACGCCTACATATATCGAGGAGCACCGAGCGCCTCAACACAACCTCATATCACAGTGCCTATACCTCCCGCTCAAGGGACAAGACCTGCAGATCCAATTCAAGTCCCCGACTTAGATGATCTGAGAGAGCAAGAAAAATTAAGGGGCAGCGTGACAGAGATAAAAGGCGATTCAGACTCTAAGAAGTTCAGCATTATAGAGGAAAGGTTAAGGGCCATCGAGGGCAGTGATTTCTACAGGTCAGTGGATGCAATGGGATTGTGCTTAGTTCCGGATGTGGTAATCCCTCCTAAGTTTAAAACTCCTGAGTTCGAGAAATATGATGGGACCAAATGCCCCATTACTCATGTGACAATGTATTGTCGTAAAATGGCTGCTTATAATCACGATGACAAGCTGTTGATGCACATGTTCCAAGACAGCCTCACTGGGTCCGCTGCTAGGTGGTATGTGCAGTTAGATCGTACACGCATCCACAATTGGAGTGACCTAGCTAGAGCATTTATTGCTCAGAATAAGCATGTTACGGATATGGCCCCAGACAGGTTGTCTCTGCAAAACATAGAAAAGAAGGCCAATGAAAGCTTCAAGGAATACGCTCAGCATTGGAGGGACATTGCATCCCAAGTCCAACCACCACTGACTGAGAAGGAAATTACAGTTATGTTTGTCAACACTTTGAAGGCCGCCTATTATGAACGTATGATAGGGAACGCAACCAAGAACTTCGCAGACAGGGTTATCACTAGAGAAATAATCGAAAGTGCGATCAAGTATGGGAAATTGGAAGGCAGTGATCCAAAGAAGGACGGGTTGTCTAAGAAGAAAAAGGAAAAAACCCAAGCTGTAACCCATGCAACACCTCGATATAAGGGATATGCACCTTACCTACCTCGATTTCAACCACAACCTCAGCCTTACCCAAATTACCAGCCCCATTTCCCGACCACAAATAATGTCTCACACCCTCCCTACCAAAGTCCATTCCAACCACCGAGTTTCAACCGAATTTTCGTCCCCCGGCACCTTACTATACACCAACACCTACAATCCAGCCTTATCAGCTAGACAGTAACCCAACAGCTAACCAAAGACCACCTCGAAGAAACATTGAAAAGCTATCGATCCCATCCCTATGTCTTATACAGATTTATTCCCACAACTGGTGAAAGGTCACATGATCGCACCTCTTTACCTGGAGCCAATGAAACCACCTTTTTCCAAGATGGTATGACCCCAACGCTCGATGTGACTACCATGGTGGAAGCCGGGTCATTCAACGGAGAATTGCACAGCTCTAAAGTATAAGGTGCAAGATTTGGTCAAGTCAGGGAGATTGACTTTTTCCAAGGAGATGGAGCCTAGCATCAATGCTAACCCACTGCCTAGCCACAGTGGAGGATCAGTTAATGCAGCTGAAGTTGGGGGGAAATGTTGCATAAAGAAACACGTGGATGAGATTAAGACTCCTATGAATCTAATATTCGATGTTTTGGTCAAAGCTAAATGATTCAGCCTCCACCGTCGGGCTCGAATATTTGTCAAGATGAATTTAGCCTAAACCAGACTTGTGAGTACCATAGGGGATCTGTTGGCCATTCTGTCCAAAATTGTCCTCAATTTCGGCATAAGGTCCAATCAATGATGGATTCATTCTTGATCGAGTTCTATACGGAGGAAGAGGAGGATATGGTAAACACTATTGCAAATGAATCTTCGGAATGTGATTACCCATGGGGAAAACTAATGACAGTGTTTTACAAAGAGAAGCCAAGTCCCAAACAGGAGGAATCTAGCCTTGTCACTCCTCCAACCATGACAATCAAAATTTCGAGCTCTTTTCCTTATAAGAGTAACAAGGCTGTACCTTGGAAATATGAGTTCAAAGCAGTGATTGAAGGGCAAGCAACATGGGCTCAGATCAGCCAATTATGCCAGATAATGCAAACATCAGTGGAGTAGGAAGAATTACACGTAGTGGGAGATGCTATACGCCGAAAATGCTAGAAAGGGTCCGAAAAGGAAAAGGAAAGGAAGGAGAAGAGGATGGTCAGATGGAAAAAGGAGGGGAACAAGCTTTGTCTTCCAAAGATTAAGGGGAAAAGCTATAAGAGCCGGTGTCGGATGAAGATGTAAGGGAGTTCTTAAAGTTAATCAAGCACAGTGAATATAGTGTAGTCGAGCAATTGAATAAGATGCCTGCTCGGATTTCACTATTATCTTTGCTGATGAATTCAGAATCTCACCGGAACGCCTTAATGAAGGTTTTGAATCAAGCCTATGTGCCTCATGACATCCCGGTTGACAGTATTGACCAGTTAGCAGGAAATATAATAGCATCAAACTTTATATCTTTCACAGATGACGAAATTTCGTCGGAAGGGCGAGGGAGTATTAAGGCCTTGAACATCACTACAAGTTGCAAGGGTCACACAATTGCCAAGGTTTGGATTGATAATGGCTCATCGATCAATGTCATGCCTATGGCCACGCTAAAAAAGATGCCTGTTGACCTGTCTTACATACAGCCGAGTAACATGGTTGTGAGGGCATTTGATGGTTCTAGAAGAGACGTGATAGGTGATATAGAAATCTCGATTGACATCGGGCCGGTCATTTTCAACATCCAATTCCAAGTGATGGATATTTACCCGTCATACAGTTTCTTACTGGGGAGACCATGGATCCATACGACAGGCGCTGTTCATTCGTCATTGCACCAGAAGGTAAAATTTATCGTTGGTGATAAACAAGTATCTGTTTCTAGAGAAGAAGACCTCTTGATCACCAAACCCTTATTGTGCCCTACATTGAGGCTGCCGAGGAAGCATTAGAGTGTTCTTTCAGGGCCTTTGAGATAGTAAATGCAACATATGTGGGAGAAGGAGCAAGAATACCCACCCCTCGGTTGTCAACCACCACTAAGATGATTGTTAAACAGACACTGCAAAAGGGCTGGCGTGTCGGAAGAGGCTTAGGGAAAAATCTCCAAGGACATAGGAAACCTGTGAGGTTTGAGGAGAACAAAGACAAGTTTGGTCTTGGATACAAGGCCATGGGTTTGGAGAGAAAGAAGATTTTGGAAGAGAGAAGGAAGAAAAGAATAGCCCGCCTCTGAGGATACGAAGAAGAATCAGAGAAGATGGTGATCTCGTACCTCTATGATACTTTTCGCTTTGGCGGATGTTATCACCCTGATTCATTAGAGGCAGTGGAAGCGGGACATATGATAAAAGGATCCTCTCGTGGGTTCCTAGTCTAAAGGGGTGCATGGAGAAATGACAGCTTTTGTTATTAAAATGACGGTGTTGTTGGGCACAGAGCTGAAAGACTGAATTGTTGAAAGGATACCTTCTATCTTTTTGTTTTTCCTTTTGTAATGTAGTAAGTTAGATTATCAACATCCCGGTCTAGAGAGCTCTAGAAGATTCTTTTGTAAACTTGATCTTCATCATCATTTCAATAAATTAACAAGTTCAATGCATTTCGAGTACTTTCTTTTCACCCATCATCATTTCTATAATTGTTCTCTCTTTTCATTCACTACCATTGGCATGAACGACCAACCATATCTGTCAAATTTATTACTTTTTCAGGAAAATGAATAATGAATGTGAAGATAACCACAACAGCTATCCGAGGTTTGATTTTGAAAATTCTATGCATGTTGGTGAACTCGACAATAATGTAGATTCAGACGATGATGTTTTGTCTCCAGATCTATTGAAAATAATCGACCAAGAGAAAAAACCAATTGAACCCCACAAGGAACTTATTGATATGGTCAACCTAGGGGATGATGAGAACGTCAAAGAAGTCCAAGTGGGCACAGCACTTCAATTGGTTGATAGGCAAAGACTAGAGGAATTGCTTCGGGAATATCTGGATGTTTTTGCTTTGTCCTATCAAGACATGCCCGGGTTAAACACTAACATTGTGGAACACCGTCTGCCTTTGAAAACAGAATGTAAACCAGTACAACAGAAGCTTAGGCGCATGAAGCTCGAGATGTTGTTGAAGGTGAAGGAAGAAGTAAAAAAGCAATTCGATGTAGGGTTCTTGAAGGTAGCCAAGTATCCGGAATGGGTAGCTAACATAGTTCCGGTACCGAAAAAAGATGGGAAAGTAAGGATGTGTGTGTATTATCGGGACCTAAACCGAGCTAGCCCTAAGGATAATTTCCCGTTGCCTCATATCGATACCCTGGTGGATAATACAGCCTAACACTACATGTTTTCGTTCATGGATGGTTTCTCAGGCTACAATCAGATTAAAATGGCCGAGGATGACATGGAGAAAACCACTTTTGTGACAGTTTAGGGCACATTTTGCTACAAAGTTATGCCTTTCGGTTTAAAGAATGCCGGGGCCACCTACCAAAGGGCAATGGTAACCCTCTTTCATGACATGATGCATAAGGAGATAGAGGTGTATGTGGATGACATGATTGCCAAGTCCCGGGGAGAAGAGGATCATGTAGCCAACCTTCGAAAGACTACGAAAGTTTCAGCTCAAGTTGAACCCTGCCAAATGCACTTTTGGTGTTAAATCGAGAAAGTTGTTGGGGTTTGTAGTTAGTGAAAAGGGAATCGAAGTGGACCCAGATAAAATCAGTGCGATACAAAATCTGTCACCCCCACGCACACAGAAGGAAGTAAGAGGCTTTCTAGGAAGACTGAACTACATTTCCCGTTTCATCTCGCAACTTACACTTAAATGCGATCTCATTTTTAAGTTGCTTCGGAAACAAGATCCAGGTAAATGGAACGAGGCATGTCATGAGGCTTTTGAAAAGGTAAAAGGGTAGTTATCAAATCCACCTGTTCTAGTACTGCCGGTTGCAGGAAGGCCTCTGTTGTTGTACATGACTGTCAATGAACATTCTATGGGATGCGTGCTGGGCCAACATGATGATACGGGCAAGAAAGAACAGGCCATCTATTACTTAAGCAAGAAGTTCACTGATTACGAGGCCAAGTACACTACAATAGAAAAAATGTGTTGCGCATTGGCTTGGGTTGCTCGTAGATTGAGGCAGTATATGTTGTACCATTCGACTTGGTTGATAGCCAGATTGGACCCCCTTAAGTACATCTTTGAGAAGCCGTCATTGTCAGGAAGATTAGCTAGGTGGCAAGTTATGCTGTCTGAGTATGACATTGTGTACGTATCTCAAAAAGCAGTCAAAGGTGGGGCAATAGCTAATTTCTTAGCAGATCGTGCTACCGATGAGTATGAGCCTATCAAGCTAGATTTTCGAGATGAAGATATAATGTCAGTCTTTCAAGCTGGGAAGGAAGAGCCCGACAGCAAACCATGGAAAATGTTCTTCGATGGCGCATCCAACGCTTTATGATATGGGATAGGAGCAGTTTTAATATCTCCAAATGGAAAATATTACCCGTCCACAGCCAGGTTAAATTTCAACTGCACTAATAACGTGGCTGAATATGAAGCTTGTGCAATGGGCTTAGAAGCTGCAATTAAGAGGGGAATCAAAAACTTGGAAGTTTATGGAGATTCAGCACTAGTTATTTATCAGTTACGAGGTGAATGGGAAACGAGGGATCAGAAGTTAATTCAATACCAGAAGTACATAGCTGACCTTGTACAACAATTCGATGACGTCATCTTCCAACACTTATCTCGAGAAGAAAACCAGGTCGCTGATGCCTTGGCAACACTAGCTGCAATGTTTAAAATGAAGGTGGAAGCAGAATTCTCGCCTATCAAACTGCGTATGAGAGACTCTCCAGTCCATTGTTCTAGCATTGAAGAGGAAGCAGACGGACAACCTTGGTACTATGACATTATGCAATACCTTAAGAGTCAACAATACCCAGAGCATGCATCAGAGAATGATAAAAAGATCCTCAGAAGACTAGCAATGGGTTTCCTTGTTGATGGAGACGTTTTATATAAAAGAGGTCGAGATCAGATGTTGTTGAGATGTGTAAATGCGTCTAAAGCCAAAAGGATTCTTGAAGAGGTACATGATGGAGTTTGTGGGGCACATGCAAATGGTCACTTTATGGCTAGACAAATTATGAGGGCAGGCTATTATTGGACTACACTAGAAAAAGATTGCATAGATTATGCTAGAAAATGCCACAAGTGTCAAATCTATGCTAATAGGATTCAAGTTCCCCTAATATCACTGAACGTCACGACACCACCGTGGCCTTTCTCTATGTGGGGAATGGATGTGATTGGACCCATCTCTCCCAAGGCATTAAATGGGCACAGATTCATTTTTTTGATGATAGATTACTTTACAAAATGGGTTGAAGCTGCCTCTTATGCTAATGTGACTAAGTCTGCTGTTTATAAGTTCCTGAAGAAGGAGATAATATGTCGGTACAGGCTCACGGAAAGGATCATATCAGACAACGCCCTCAACTTAAACAATGACATGATGAAAGAAGTATGCGCGCAGCTCAAGATCAAGCATCACAACTCAGCCCCATATCACCCGAAGATGAATGGAGCCGTTGAGGCTGCTAACAAGAATATTAAGAGGATTGTGGTAAAGATGACAAGCATATACAAAGACTGGCACGAGAAGCTACCATTTGCTTTGCATGCTTATAGAACATCAATGCGTACTTCTATTGGAGCAACCCCTTTTTCTTTGGTTTACAGCATGGAAGCGGTGCTGCCTATTGAGGTTGAAATCCCATCCCTGAGAGTCTTAATGGAACTAGACTTGGATGAGGCTGAATGGGTTCGAAGTCACTTTGAACAGTTGAACCTTATAGAAGAGAAAAAGCTCACGGCACTATGTCATGGCCAAATGTACCAGAAAAGAATGATGCGAGCCCATGATAAAAAGGTTCAACCTAGGCATTTCTGTGAAGGGGAATTGGTGTTGAAAAGAATTCTTCCAAACCACCATGATAATCGGGGCAAATGGACACCAAATTGGGAAGGACCATATGTGGTAAAAAGAGCGTTCTCGGGTGGAGCGTTGATCTTGACAGAGATGGATGGGAATGATATGCCTAATCCGATAAATTCCGATGCTATGAAGAAATACTATGCTTAAAAAAAAAGAAAAAAAACAAAAAAAAGAAAAAAGAGAGAAAAGGAAAATGAAAGGAGAATTCAAACTGAAAACCCAAAAAGGGCAGTTGGATTAAAGGGGGATATCTAAGTTGAAAACCTGAAAAGGCGGCTTAGATGCGGAAAAGATCAACACCTGAAGATTGAAATCATGCGGAGCATGGCATCAGCCGGATGAACTCAGCGTGACAGGGGGCATCGACGGATTAGTTTTTTCCAAAGAAAGCACCGGTTTGGTTCGTGAAGGGTTATCTAGACATTCATTATTTGTTTTGGTCATCATTCCTTGAAATTCACCACTTGACCCTTGTGGCATTTGCTACCCAGCTATACTTTTGTTTTCATTGTCTCTTGTTTGCCAATAACAAATGCTTTTCTTCCAAATTTTGTTGTTCTTTTGGTCATTCCATAACTAACTGATAAAGTGCAAGAATGCATTACGTTTGTTAACAAAATGAAATGAAGAGGATGATTAAAATGATAATCTACCTGCTAACATTACTAAAGAAGAAGAAGAAGAAGAAAGAAAAAGAGGAAGAAGAGGAAAAGAGAAATAAGGGAATGAAACAAAGGAAATTGAAGATTGTGACAAGTACATGTTGTGAACCAGCTTCGATTCGAAATTGGTGACAACTATTTTGTGAAACACGGGTGAAAAGATCAAAGGACACAAAAAGGACAGTTCTGAGAATTCGATTACTACAATAGGAATTGCATGACTTTGTCAATACATGCATTTGCATTTCATTCACATTATGAGAAAAAGAAACAAAAAAAATAAAAAATAACAAAAAACAACAACAACAAGAAGAAAACAAAAAAAACAAACAGACAAAAAGACAAACAAAAAAAAAGAAGAAGAAGAAGAAGAAGAAAAATATTTCAGCATACCTCAGGAAGAATTTAAAGTTTCATTGCCTCTGCTGCAAGAGGAGCACATTTCAAGAAAAATTTTAAAGTTTCAATGCCTCTGCTGCAAGAGGAGCTTTCCCTAGAAGGAATTTAAAGTTTCATTGCCTCTGCTGCAAGAGGAGCACTTTTCAAGAAAGGAATTTAAAGTTTCATTGCCTCTGCTGCAAGAGGAGCTTTTCCTACAAGGAATTTAAAGTTTCATTGCCTCTGCTGCAAGAGGAGCACTTTTCAAGAAAGGAATTTAAAGTTTCATTGCCTCTGCTGCGAGAGGAGCACATTTTAGGAAAAATTTTAAAGTTTCAATGCCTCTTCTGCAAGAGGAGCCATTTCTAGAAGAATTTAAAGTTTCATCGCCTCTGCTGCAAGAGGAGCACATTTCAGGAAAAAATTAATTTAAGTTTCAAGGCCTTTGCTGCAAGAGGAGCATTTTTCAAGAAAGGAATTTTAAGTTTCAAGGCCTTTGCTGCAAGAGGAGCACTTTTCAAGAAGAGAATTTAAAGTTTCATTGCCTCTGCTGCAAGAGGAGCATTTCAAAAAAAATTTAAAGTTTCAAGGCCTCTGCTGCAAGAGGAGAGAGAAAAAAATTAATTTAAGTTTCAAGGCCTCTGCTGCAAGAGGAACACTTTTCAAGGAAGGAATTTTAAAGTTTCATTGCCTCTGTTCAAGAGGAACACATTTCCAAAAAAAAACATCAGAAAAATTAAATTAAAGTTTCAATGCCTCTATTGTAGGAGGAGCACTTTTACAAGAAAAATTTGAAAAAAAAAAGGAGAGAAGTGAGTCATAAGCCGGACAAAATTGTTGTCTTTTGTCTTTGCTCTATTACTGATTCTCAGCAATGAACAAAGAGGGGCAGCTGTAGACACCAAATTTTTTCCGACAATGTAAGAAATGGATATAATCCAAACTCAATATAATGGGTCATTATAAAGTAATTGGACATTTAAAGCCCAAATTAAAGTTCATGGGCTTAAAAGGCCCAAAGAAAAGTGGGCTGATTCTTTTATCTACTTTATTATTTTTTTTATTGTATTTATTATCTGTTATTATTATTATTTTTATTATTATTATTATTATTTGTTCGTTTTTTTTATTATTATTAGTTTTTCCTTTTCTTTTCTTTTCTTTTTCTTCTTTCTTCTTCGTTCTTTCTTTTTCTTCTTTTTCAACCAAATTTAATGGAAATGTTGACAAAACAGACTGAAACTCCATCAATCCATTAACCGGCAGCTGGTTTAGACTAAAACCACCATTGCTAGCTACCGAATTCTACGGAAGATCCACCCAAATCCACCGCAACCTACCCATTCCTGACACCCCTGCTGCTAACCGAGAGACAAAAACTCATATATGTTTGACTCTAAGGCACTGGACCAGATTAAAAAGGGTGTTCTTGAATCTATTTGGGGGACCCCGAAGAATTCTTGTAAAAAAAATTTTAGATTCAAATAGATTTACAAAAAAATCACCACCACCTTCACCATCGAAAAAATCACAAACCACCATCCTCATCACTGCCTCACCCATCACCATTTTCAACACCCTGCAACAGAAACAACAAAAGCCACCATCACCACCACCAAGCCATCATCACCTACCCAAAACCGAAACCCAAATCTCAAACCTCAAACCCTAAACTCAAAAAAAAAACAGAACCGAAACCCAAAAAGTTTGGGTTTCAGATTTGAAACTCCAATCCAAACACTAGCCCTAGATCTAAGAAACCAAACAGGAGATATTACAACATCAGAAAGAAAAAAAACTAAAAAAAACAAAAAAAAAGTAAAAAAACATAAAAAAAAGGGAAAAAAGGTCTCGGCTTTGGGTAGATTTGTGGAGCTAAGATGTTTTTTGGGTAAAAAGGAGGCCGAATCTGGTTAAAGGAGGAAGAGAGGAACGTTTTTACGTTCACGGGGAAACCACCGGCGATCGGAGCATAGCAGCGCATGGTGGCCAGCAACTGCTCGGTGATAGAGAGGTTGAGAGAATTTTTGAAGTTTTTGGTGTTTTTTTTTTTGCAAAAGCCGGTTGCAAATGAAGGATAAAAAAATTTTGGGCCTTTTATAAAGGAGCAAAACGGGGAGTTTTTGGCTGGTTGACCCGCGCCCCTGCGGACCCGAATCCGAGATCCGCGCACCCAGTAACCCGACCCGTTCGCGACCCGCTTTAGCCCAGCAGAGTTGGCCCGTTCGTGAGAGCCCTTTTGGTGTTGGGCTTTGGTGTTTTTTGGGCTGTTTTAAAGAGTAATTTGGGTATATATTTCCACCCTTTTATTTATTTATTTATTTACTTATTTATTTTCTATTTTGTTTGTAGATAATTTATTTCTTGTGCTTCCAATATAATTTCATAGTAAAGACATATTTATTTGCATGTAAAATAATTTAGGATTTATAGTTATTTATTTAATTGCATGAGATTAATTTTAATAATAAAATTATACACTTCTTTTAGAAAAATAATATATAATAATAATTTTTTCTTAATAATATAATTTTTCTTAGTACTAGGCAAATTATTAGGTTTCAAAAGGTATAAAAAATAAAATTTTAAAAGAAGTATGAAATCCCGATGATAAGTCTTCGTTAAACTCGCAAGTAGCGATTCTTCGGAAAACTTTAAGTGAGAGGAATTATATCGAATGTTACCAAGTATTGGGATATTCGATATTATTTCTCAATATTCAATTTCATGCTTATTTTTTAAAAAATATATATATATAATAAAAAAATATAAAAATAACAAATCAATAAAAATAAGAAAATAATAATAAAAATAAAAATAAATGTTTTTTAACAAAGAAAATTAATAATGAAATTTGAAAAATGGAATTGTCCGATGATGGGATGCTACGAAAGTCACAAGTAGTGATTCCTAACTGATCCCTAGGTGAGAGAAATTGTACTAAATGTTGCCAAAAGTATTGGAATATTTAGTATGATTTTTCAATAATTTAATTTTTTTGTTTAAAATAAAAATAAGTTTTTTAAAAGAAAATTAATAATAAATTTTAAATTTAAGTAAACAAATCTTCCGATGATGGGATGTCATAAAACTCACAAGTAGTGATTTCTTTACTGAACCCTAGGTGAGAGAAGTTCACTAAGTGTTACCAGAGTATTGGGATACTTAGTGTAATTTTTCAATAATAAAAATTTTTATTTAAAATAAATAAAGAAATATTTATATAAAAAATTAAAAAATTCATTTGCATCATTCATTATTTGTTTGCACCATATGCATTCATAATAATTTTTGAAGCGAGTGAAATTCTTCCGATGATGAGATTCTATAGAACTCACAAGTAGTGATTCTTAAGAAATCTCTAGGTGGGGAAATTATCCGAAATGCTACCAGAGTATTGGGGTACTTCGGAATAATTTTCAATACAAAAGATTTTCACTTATTTCAAATAAATAAAATTTAAATGTTTCAAAATTAAAAGAATAAAATTGATTGCAATGAAATAAGAATTATTTTTAAATATTAATTCAAGACCATTTTATTAAAATTAAAGGATAACACATGATTAAGATGGTATCGTTTTTTAATGGGCGTCATGGGGGTGCTAATCCTTCCACATGCGTAACCGTACTCCCGGACTCGATTTTGTTTGCGCAGACCAAAAAATTGTCTTTTTAATAAAACTTAATTAATTTTAAGATTTTGTTAAAAAGATAAATATTTTTGGTGACCAATCACACCTAGTCAAAAAAGATTGGTGGCGACTCCCTTTGTTTTTAAACGTTTTTCAAAATCGTCGAGCGCGAAGCCATTACGACAGTAAGATTTACATATTCCGAATTTATTAATCAAGTAAATGTTTATCATTTATTATTATTACTGTTTAAGTGTTAAAGGTATCACAGACAACCCAACTGTCAAAAATATATAAAAATATGTTAATTACTGTATATTTGGACTGTTACAGTTTAATGGTATCAGAGCCAGGCTAGCCTATGTCTGTTGATGCCTTTAGAATAAAAAGTGTCAGAAATGGTTAACATCCCCTATAGTACTGTATAATCTGAAAGTATAAAAGAATAAGGTGACTGTAAATTGAGTTAAGAATCGAAAATGGTGTGGAAGTTATGAATTCAGGGTTATTAAAAAGGGATAATAACCCTAAAATTTTACATAAAATAGGTGATCTTATAATCTTAATTGAAGGTCTGTTTGGTATGGAGCAGAAAAGAACTCTATGAGGGCCCCACCAGGACTTCTCTGTCCGGATCGAACCAAGACCTTACAATGATGATATTAGAGTGGAATGGGATATCATCAGTCAATAGATCTTAAGATCACATGTTTAAATGTACCTTAATGAGGGAGAAGTAAAGTGGGAAATTTCGAATATGCCCCTATATCGAAATAATTCTTCTGAATCATAGCTGACTAAATTGATTTAGAACTGATTGATGGTGATAAAGTAACTAATGGTATAAAGAATGTATTACATGTAAAATGGTCCCTAATACTAACCCCACCTATAATCTGATGAATAATGCAACCCAGAGCGTATATTGTGGGAGGTCGCGAGGTAGTCGGTCCTATTATGAATTCTTTAGGGCCTGAATTAAACGTGATAAGACGGGGTAATTGGTTAGAGATTATTGGATATTATGAATGGTGATACGCTTACTGAGTATGACTGAAAAGGTGAATTGTGTATTGGTGATTCAATATTTGTGCTGTTAATTCTAGTTCTATATATATTCCTTCTATTTCTTATGGAAATAAATCAGATATTTATAGAAGCAGACTACTTGAGGAAATGCTATACAGAATGATATACCGATTAGAGTATAAATCAGATATTAATAGAATCTGAATATTTGAGATATGTTTTACAAAATATATTGCATAGAGTATTATAAAGATTTGGAAAAGTGTATAAAAGGACTGAAAATGACTATAAGAGAAAAAGAGGATGACAGCTAACCTAAATTTATTAAATGAATATGATTTCAAGATAAATTACAAAAATGGATAGGTTAGCTGAGAAGTGGATTAGCTTAAATTTTTGTACTTAGTGTGTTATTTCTTACCAAAATTAAATGGTATACTATGAAATGAGCAATAAATAAGTGAATCGATGTGAAATATATGTTAAATGATTTGAAGGTTATACGTATGTGTTCTGAGGATGCATAATGGAATTGCATAATTAAATGGTATACTAAGAATTAAATGGTTTATACCATTTATATACATTTATGAGAAAATGAGAGTTAAATTGTTTTAATATAACAATTTATTAATTATTCCCTATAGTCGCTCTAGATTTCCGGGACAAGACAAGTATTTCAAAATACCTTCCATGCTCCAACTGGATTTCTCAGTCGACTATAGTATCCATCCTCTACTGTGCTTAGTACACTGTTAGGAAAATAAATATTTTTTAGCATATAGATTTCATTGTATCAAGCAGCGTACGACTCCTTTACTGAGCACGTTGTCGCTCACCGTTTTATTTTCACTTCACAGGCTATTAAAGAGATTAAAAAGGGGGATAAGCATTAAGGATCAACTAATATCTGTATACTGAGACTACTTGAGTCAGATTGAGAGGTATTTGTACTTTCTTTTATACTTCAGATAAATTGTACAGTACTACTTGAATTGTAAAGTAGAAACATTGGATGTAAAGAAATAAGGGATATTGTAAGATTTACATATTCCAAATTTATTAATCAAGTAAATGTTTATCATTTATTACTGTTACTGTTTAAGTGTTAAAGGCATCATAGATAGCCCGACGTCAGAAATGTGTAAAAATATGTTAATCACTGTACATTTGGACCATTACAGGCCATCTTCTTCTTATTCAATAGACGACTTCCTCAAAAACTTGTCAAAGATTGAACTGGTGTCTCCCCAAAGTACAAAGCGCATATCTTTCACTTGGACAAGCCCTCTAGTCGAGTTCATGAAAATGAACGTTGATGGCTCGACTTTAGGAAAACCAGGACCAATTGGTTTTGGTGGGGTTCTTAAAGATGAGACAGGTCTATTCATAGAATCTTCTCCAAGTTAGTTAGCAACGTTGGCTCAAATTATGCTAAATTCATGGCTATTATAGAAGCTTTTATTTTCTTTGCAGCTTCTGCCTTCAACACCACTCACCAACTTGTTATTGAGAGTGACTAAACTAATGCAGTTCTATGGACTAAGGAACCACCAAAGTCCCTTGGCGCATGGAGAAATTCTCAATTCATATCTGGCAATTCATTTCAAACATAAAATTTGCTTTCATCTCTCATGTCCTGAGAGAACAAAATTCCACTACGGATGGATTAGCTAAATCAGGAGTTAGTTGACATTGTGGTTTATCTTCTTACTTTTGAGTCTTAGTATCACTATGTACTTAGTATCATTGTGTACTTACTTTTGGATCCTTCAAACATTGTACACTTCTTATTAATATAAGACTCTTTGCCTTTAAAAAAGAATATGAACAATTTTTAATCATTTAAAGTTTTTTTTTTTCAAAATGTGTTCAAGATCTATTAGCTTATATATCAATCCATAAAGAAAAGTAGTTTTTTGTTTCTGTGATGAGAAATAACCAAATTTAATAAGTTTGTGCCTCAAACAAAGTCTTCAACAATCTTATTTACATTTTTGGAAGGACCTAAGTTTTGAGATAAGGCTGCTAAACATTTTTAAGTAACTAGAAAGAGAGGGAACAGAGTGATATTTGACACATAAGCTTACAAGCAACCAAGATTAGTCAATAAAGAGTTATCACTAAGCCTACATGTAGAACCTTAAATCTATTATTGTATATTTCAGGTTACTTGAAAAGACTCCCCTAGTGTAACCTTCTCAATGTGTCATCGGAAAAATGGTGTTGCAACTATTGAACCAAGAAATTCTAAAAAGCAACTTAGGGGAAAAGGCCCTAATAGTACTATCAGATAACAAGAAGCATAAAACCAGAAGCATGATTAGTTTGTTTACTGCAGAGAACCACAAATAGATATCAAAGAACCATAAGTGGTTAGCAAAGAACAAAGTTTAAAAATCAAAGTGAAACTAGCCAAGAAAAGGA
This sequence comes from Heritiera littoralis, assembly GCA_031772115.1. Classification (NCBI taxonomy): domain Eukaryota; kingdom Viridiplantae; phylum Streptophyta; class Magnoliopsida; order Malvales; family Malvaceae; genus Heritiera; species Heritiera littoralis. The sequence goes on along the minus strand of JAPDPK010000025.1, from coordinate 6,686,170 downwards.
AAACCCACTTGTGGTTGCCCCAGTGAGACAAGCAATGGATGTTGTCAAGATAATCAGTAATTAAAGATGGGATGTTGGTTTAGAGTTTGCAGGATGATCTCTTTGTGTTTAGATCTCAAAAGGTTTTTGCAAGATGGTTTTGAAGGATGCTAGTAAGAGATTTAATGGTACTGGTAAGAGATTCAACAATGACAGCGAGAAATTAGTGGTGTCGACAAGTGCAAGTGCAATGCAACAGTGAGATCGAGTTGAGGTTTCAGCGAAAGGCTTTTTTCTTAAGGGTGGCATGGGTTTGTAAATTGTCTTACCTTTTTTAAAAGAGGAAGACAATTTTTGAAAATCCTTTAGGATTTTCCATTGACCGAATTTGATTTTTCATTCGCCGAAGGTGTTTTACACTAACTAAACATTCGAAATGTGGAAAATATTTTCTGAAAAATGAAATATGCGAACTAGTCAAACCCTAAGTAAGGTTAAAATGATGGCACATATCCTTCTAAAAAATTTTTTTAAAAAGGTGAATTTTAGTTACCATCTTAACCTTATTTGTAGTTTTTAAAAATTCTACTAATAGTGTATTGAATATTAATCCATACTTGATTATGATCGTAATTTAATGTAATATATAGCTTCAAAACAAAAGTTTTATACTTTAGGATGGACCAAAATTTATTTTATAAAATAAAAAAAAAGATAAAAAGATTCAATATTAAAATGATGGTATATGGATTTCTTGATATGAAAAAAATTCCATATGAAGGCTTAAAGAATTTGGGAAAGAATTAACCAAGATGATAATTAAAGTTTTTTTATGCAATAAATACATAAAAGGTTTGTATTTGATACATTAATAGTGAAAAGTTTTAATTTTATAAAAAAAATTAGAAGATTATTACATCTCTTATTTTCTTAATTAATTTTTTATTTTTAATATACCTTAAAAATTCTATTGTATATCAAATAATCAATACATCAATACATATATATTAAAAGTAAATACAACCAACCTTGCTATCAACTAAACATATTCAAGGGTCGGACTACCCGTCGAAACTCGAAGGCATGCCTGATATTTGGTGGGTCTTGGACAAAAATATGGGATGTATTTAACAAGTTTAGGTAAAATTTTTAGGCCCGAAAATAAAAACGAGTCAAGCCCAAGCTTGACTCTTTGAAGCTTGAGCCCTACCTAGTCCGAACATAAATAAAATTAAATTTTTTTAAAAAATATATTTACTAAGTATATTATAATTATATGTACATAAAACATTATTAGTTAATAATTATGCAAATCTGACAAATCAAATTAAACTTCAAAGGAATTAAAAGAATAAAAATAAATAAACAAAAATTAAATTAGTAAAAAAATAAATAAAATAATATTCAAAAAGGCTGGATCGGGTTCGGGCTTGTAATATAAAATAAAAAATGGGCTTGGACTAAAAGTTAGACATGAATTTTTTGGCTAGGGGCTTGGGCTTATAAATAAGCCGTTATTCTATGCTTTAGACCCTATCACAATCCGATTCTTGAAAATCAGAACTGACTTTTTGTATTTTCACACAGTTGGTTGGCTATGCTCAGTGTCCGCACTTTGACTTTATGCCAAAATCATTTAGCTAAAGCAACATTCAATTATTTACATGGGTCCCCATACACATAACTAGAGTAAGCACTTGTTTTTCTATATAAATAATCTATAACAAATACTATAATTTACATTCAAACCTCTTCAATTTATTGTTTACATCCCTTTTCACACTAAAGTACTGTACAATAAATGTCTGAATACCATACCCACAAGTTATGACATCAAACTCTCTGTAGGCATCTTATCAGAATCATCTCTTAGCAAACGACTAATTCTGCAGATAAATCTAGAAGGTAGACGGGGGTGAGCCTGGGGAAGTCAAGTAAGAAATATATATATATATATAAGAACTAATACTATATCCCTATATGCATGTTTCGAAAATATGATTTGTAAATACAATCAGTAATAAAATAGTGATAGGGCACTCTATCGAAATGGATACTATAATCGTTTATGTAATCAGGCTAAATACTATATCCCTATATGCATGTTTCGAAAATATGATTTGTAAATACAGTCAGTAATAAAATAGTGATAGGGCACTCTATCGAAATGGATACTATAATCGTTTATGTAATCAGGCTAAGTATGGAAGAATGCTTTAGAGTACCTCACTTGTCCCGGACCCTAAATCCGACTATAGGGAGTTTTTTGTGATAACCGTAAATTTTTCATTTATTGCAAATAAATATTGAAAATAAATAGATAAATAAAATTGTGAGAATCAGAATATTGTGGAAATTCCGAGGATTGAGGAAGTGATAAATCGAGAAATACGAGTGAAGGAAAATAAAAATTGGAATTATGAAAAATAATGGAAAGAGGAGATTTAATTTGGATAAATGGAAATCCAAATTAAATAAGAAGTAAAAGAGAAATATATTTATATAATTATAAATTATATAAATGTATTTTTATATAAATACATATGTATTGAAATACTATATAATATATATAAATATACTGAGGTATATATAGATATATATATACTATTGTATAAATTTAAATAATACATATGTATTCAAGAATAGCATTTTATGTATATATAAATATATACATATATGAGAAAAATGTAAATATTAATTTACAATAAAGTTTGAATATGTATATATTGTAAATACAATATATATGGAATTATTACATTTATATAAATATTTATATAAATGTTATTTAATTTTAAAATATATAAATATACATATATATATATACTAGACATATATTTTGTAATATAATATATATATTTTATATATATATATATTGTATTATATTATATATGAAATAATATATGTATAATATATAGTATATATTATATGTATAAAATATATTATATAGTGTAAAGTATATAGTATAATTATATACTAGAAATAGAAACAAAACAAAAAAGGAAAGTAAGGATCAGGATAGAGCCTGATCCCTTCCAGCCAGAGCCGACGGTGGCGGACCTGCCACCGCCGGTGAGGGAAAAGAGGAGAGGGGGCGTCGCCGGTCGATGAGGAAGGGCGAGGGTTACCGGCGAGGGTTACCGGCGACGACCCAAAACAGAACGAAAATCGGAAAGAAACAGAGACAAAATCGACGAAAAACCGAAGAGGGAAAGAGAAATGGATCTGGCGGTGCCGGCCAAACCGGCCACCGCCACTGCAGCCACACTACCACTGGAGGAAGAGGAAGACGTGGGAAGCCACCGTTGAGGAGGGTAATGGCGGAGGAAGGCCGACGGAGGAGGAGAAGGAACCGAACCAAAATCGAGTAGATCTGCTGTCGTGCCACCGATTCGGGATGAACGGAGGCCAGATCCGGCTTCGCCGTCACGCCGGCCAACTGCTGAGCCGTTGAACCGCAGGAGAACCAGCCACCGGTGAAGAACCGGCGGTGAGGGGAGGTGACTGGTCCGGCTGGGAAGAAAGAAAAAAGGAAAAAGAAAAGGAAAAGAAAAGAAAAGAGAAAAAGAAAAAAGAAAAAAGAAAAGGAAGAAAAAGGAGAGAGAAAAAGGAAATTTTCAGACTTCGAAAATTTCGAGAATTTCGGGAAATCCCGGAAAACTAGAAAACTCGAAAATTACGAGAATCGGTAAGAAATCCCGAAAAGTATTAAATTATTTAAATAATCTATTTATTTAAATAATTACGGAAAAATTCTAAATTTTAGAATTTTAATTTCTAGAAAATTCCATCGATAACCGAGCCGAGGGAATCGGGCTAGGTGAACAAGGGCGCGACCTTCGAGAGGCAGTCACCGACCCGAGACAGGTAAGGGAGACATGTGCAGCCTGTAAGGATATTTGGCACACATGTTTTAAATTATGCATTTAATTTTTATAAATGCTATTAATAATGATTGGTAGGAAAAATTGTGGTGATTTACCGGTTGAGATTTAAACTGTATTTTCCGTGCAGGAGGCTAGCCAATCGGCAGCCGTTATACTACCGAAAATCATTGGAAAAATTATCGAAAATCATAATAAATGATTTTTCATTACGAGAAACAATTTTCAACCACGAAAATCGAGAAATCGATTAGTTTTCATAAAACGTGAATATATTGATAACTAATTTTAAAATATTCATGTTTTTGAAAATGGTGAAAAAGGAAATCACCTAAATTTATCCCGATAGGTGATATTTCACGTGAAACGAGGTGAAAAATAAAAAGGACCAAAGTGAATATTTTAATAATATTTCTTTAAATATTCACTTGATTTTATAAATAACCTTTATGGGTTCAATTGTGAAAATAAATGTTTATAGAAAATTCCATAAAGGTAATTAAAGGTGGAAAACAGTGTTTTGAGACTAAAAAGTCTCCGCATGTGTTTACAGAGAACATATGGGACGAGAGAGTTGATTTGGAAAATAAATATTTTAATTTTCCATAAATCATAAAAATGATTGATTTGAATCCCGATAACTTTGAAAATCATGTTTTCGATAGAAAGCACAGAAAAACGTGCGTATATGTTTTACGATGAAAAAGGACAGTTATGGCCTTTTATATTTTACAATGATTATTTTATAAACTATTTTTACTGTATGGAAAATGTGATTTATACTGTTCTATAATATTTAGAACATTTTCGGGAATGATGACCCCAGTATGAATATTTTATAAATTGTGATTCATAAGATGAAAATATTTTCCTTATGAATATTTGTGAATTGATTGAACTTATATTCAATGAAATTGATTTCATAAATGGGGTTTATATCACGTGTTTACTGTTTTGAGACTGTTAGGCCCCATATCATGCTCACGTGTCACGTGTTAGTGCTGATAGATACTGATCCTATTATCAGCGTCCCAGTGGACACCTGATCAGTGCACACTGAGGACCCCATAGACTATGGCCATAGATCTCATGTGTTTCCCCTATTAGGGATGATATTATTATAGCATGATATATTTAGGGTGTTGCCTGGTCTCTATGATACTGAACTGAAAGCTACCGTATACTGTTTATTGAATTGGTAGCTACTGTTTACTGTTTTAATGATTTACAAGATACTGTTTTACTGAATGGTACTGTATTGAATATTACTGTTTTACTGAACTGTAAGATACAGTTATGTACTGATGAGAAAGAAAGTAAACTACAGTTTTGCTACTGTACTATCATGTGTTTTAACTGTACTGAAGGAAACCACTGTTTTATTACTGAACTGTCACGTGTTTTAAATTATACGGAAGTGAAAAGAAATAAGTGGTTTACTTTGTGAAAACGAAAATTATATCGTTTTGAGAACAAGGAATATAGTACTCTCTACAGTTGCTTCTAGGTTCCGGGACAAGACAGGTATTTCAAAATACTTGCCTTACTCCATCCGGATCCCTAGCCGGCTGTAGTATCCTTCCTACATGTGAGCCTAGAGCCTCTAGGAAGATTTAAAGAAAGTGAAAAATTATTTTCAGCATATAGGTAGCTGAATATCAAGTGTTGCATATAACTCTCTTACTGAACCGTGGTTTGCTCACTCTCCAATATTAACATTTCAGATTTTCGAGGACTAAGAGACTTGACATACGAGCATTTCGGCTGTGCATTTGGGGACATTGCGACAGCTTGATTTATAATATGAGGTATGATCATTTATTTTCTGTATTTAGACTTACTTTCAATATTACTTTCTTGAGAATTAAGATAGGGGATGTAATTCATATTATAATTTTATACGAAATTGTTTAATAGTAAATGAAAAAGCGAAGTATCACAAACAGCCCAACCGGGTAAGTTGTATAAAAATACGTGAAAAATGTGGTCACGGGATGTGACAGATTTAATGGTATCAGAGCAGGGTTGGTCTGATGTCTGTTGATACTTTTGGAAAGAAATATGTTGAGAAATGTTAAACATCCCCGGTAGTACTATGTAGTCTGAATACATAAGGAAAATAAATGATTAAGAATCGAGTGAAAATGATTTAAAGGGAGTGAGAAAGTATAAATTGATACTGTCAAAGAGGAAAATAGGCTCAGAAATTACTAGAATGTTAGTGATCTTCTAATCTAAATGAAGGCCTGTTCGGTAAGGAACCAAAAGGACTCGGTCAGGGCCCCACCAGTACTTTTCGGTCCGAATCGAACTGAGACCTAAAAGTGATTATATAAAGGAGGGGAATGACATATCATCATTAAATAGACTTTAAGATCACCGATTAAGGGTAATTAAGAGAGAGAAAATTTTTGGCCAAAAATGACCAAAATACCCCTGACTCCAAAATTTTACCTGGAGTCATAATAGACCATCTTGAGTTAGAATTGACTGATTTGACAGAGAAAATGATGGTGTAAAGCTGTGTTACAAGCAAGATAATCCAATTATGGATTTTAGTGGATTTCTCTGTCGAAATCGAATAAGATCTAAATTGCTGATATAAGTATCAGAAAGGATAATATCAGCACATGGATAATGAGATCATTGATTCCCATGTATATTGAGGAGAAAGAAATAAATGTCAAAATGATGAAAATGCCCCTATGTTAGGCAAAGCTCTAAATAGTGATGAAATCAAGTAATTTTGAATCCATTGAGAGTAATGGAGTTATTAATGGCATATAGGAGATGATATAAATATAACGATCCCTATTACTGATTCCACGTACACGTAGATTATGGACGCGAATGGTGAGTGACCTAGTGAACGGACTGGGCCTCACGATAGATCCTTGAGGGGGCCAATATGCTCGCCAAAAGAGGATGATATAGATATGTACAGGCGAATGGTGGACGGGCCGGGGCCTTACACGATGTGATCCAATGAGTGTATAGTGGAATGTCATAAGATGATTGGCCCGATTATTGACTGTAAGGGCCGAAATTAAGAGTGTATTGAACGGGATCGTTGAATATTATGAAAAGTGAAATGAATACAGAAAATGACTGAGAAAGTGAATAGTACAAATAATGAAATCAAGGTGGATAATATTTCAAAATGATTTGAATATTAAATGTTTCTACCTTGAGGATATATAGTGGAAATAGAACATGAGGATGAAATGTTCAAATAATAAAAGATGTATGATTAAAGAAAGTATCGGATGTGATTTTCGATAAAATTTTCAGAGTTATATAGATTGGAGAAATCGAGCTAACATTGGCTTGGTTGATGATATGAAATCTAATTCTAAGCTTATATTGGAGAACATAGAAGAATCCGAAAGCTTAAGAAATCCACTCTGAAAAATGAGTGAATAATGAAATTCACGTGTAAAAATGTGATTGATGAAAATATAGATAACGTAAATTGAGGTTAATGTAGTTATCTGTATAAGTGCAAATGAGAGAAGCACAGATGACTGTGATATGTAGATGGATTAAAATGGTATATTAAATTCTAATTATTTAATAAAGTTCTTGTGAAAAACAAGTATTCATCTACATGAAAATAGACGCTTTATTGATCTAATCAGAGATACAAGAGGAGTTATAAGACCAACCTCGGTATAAAGCGTCCTTAGATAAAAGATTGGAGATTGATATCCATAAGATGATGATTAGAACTCGGAGTAAATTTTACGAGTTCCTATTGAGGTTTCAAGGTTAATGAATTACCTTGTGAGGTATATAAACCTAAGGAGTGAGATAGCGAAATAGTTAAAGATATACATGGAACAGGAGCAGCATTATGATATATAATCCTTTAAACTCTCAGAGACTACGGACTTATGTTAAGATTGGCAAATAAGAGACTTGGCTAAACAGTATCTCTTTCTGAGATATATGATCTCGAGATAACAGAATGATAGTGAATCTGTCTATGATAGTGAGATAATGATTGAGATACGGAATTACTGAGTCTAGCTAGATATTATCGCCAGTCTATAAAAGAGTTATGAGACTAGCTGCTTATTTAATGAGACATAATTAAAGAAACTTAATTTGGTAAATGGATAAGTGTAAAGAAAAGATGGTATGCAAGATTTTAAAAGATCTTAGCAGTATAGTACCATACCACTTGAGAAAACCGACTGAAATGATGAGAGTGAAAATACGGAAATGAAATAAGAAGATAAATTGCATGATGAGAAGGGAACATCAATATGAAATAGTTTCCAAATTAAGACTGAAAAGTAATTTGGTGATGGTTATCACATGATAATGGCAAGATGTAAAAACAAGCCAGATTTGATAAGTAAGAATAATGGTACTCAAAGGAGTAAGATAATTGATATATTTACTGCCAGTATATAAATGAAAAATGATTATACATATAACCACCGTAACATGATAGAAATGGTGGAAGTGTATAGATGATGTGGTGATTAAATATATAAATTGAGGATTCAATTGTGGAATCTAAATTATGAAAAGAGATTTAAAGACCATACTACATGAAGAGAACATTATAGTCTCCTGATCTATGATTGTAAGAGATGATCTATAGTAAAGTCTGCAATGAGATGCAGCCTTGGTGGAATAAATGTGAAAATGAATATTGTGGACAATAAAGAGTCCAAAAGAGAAATGATGATATGGAAGTGATTAAAGACTGATGATCTGAATAGAATCACTTTCCAGTATCAGACTCTTAGATTCTCGAGTGCCATTGTTGAAGTGTGAGTGTGAAACGGTGTGAAAGTATGTATACAGTTCCAGTAAGCATTACATGTGATGGGAGTCTCTGAGTTGCCATATGCTTAATGAGAAATAGCAAAATGCATTGAGATCCCAAGTGTACTGATAGCATTGCTTCGTACTGATGTAAATATATTAGTGTGGTATAGAAACGCTTAAAGATATATTGAGAGAGCGGATGCATGAGATGTGAAAGCTACTGGACAATTACATACTACTGATTAAATTGTGTACATAACAATTGTCAAACTATAATGACTTGGCACCAAATGAGAGAAACGGATGATAAATAGTGTGAAATAGCAATTATGTGAAAAGAGGTGGAAATTGATAACTCCCAATTGATAAGAAATTGTATGGGAGTATAGATATATGATGAAAGATCGCATGTAGTGGTCTAAAAGTAAACATGATGTTAAACGTATGCTGGCAGTATTATGTGAAAATTGATCTTAAGGACAAAAATCGTAAGTATACGGCATGTACCACCTTTGACTTAAGTTAAATTCAGAGGACCGAATTTCTTAAGGTGGGGAGAATGTGATAACCGTAAATTTTTCATTTATTGGAAATAAACATTGAAAATAAATAGATAAATAAAATTGTGAGAATCGGAATATTGTGGAAATTTCGAGGATTGAGGAAGTGATAAATCGAGAAATACGAGTGAAGGAAAATAAAAATTGGAATTATGAAAAATAATGGAAAGAGGAGATTTAATTTGGATAAATGGAAATCCAAATTAAATAAGAAGTAAAAGAGAAATATATTTATATAATTATAAATTATATAAATGTATTTTTATATAAATACATATGTATTGAAATACTATATAGTATATATTAATATACTGAGGTATATATAGATATATATACTATGGTATAAATTTAAATAATACATATGTATTCAAGAATAGCATTTTATGTATATATAAATATATACATATATGAGAAAAATGTAAATATTAATTTACATTAAAGTTTGAATATGTATATATTGTAAATACAATATATATATATGGAATTATTACATTTATATAAATATTTATATAAATGTTATTTAATTTTAAAATATATAAATATACATATATATATACTAGACATATATTTTGTAATATACAATATATACATTTTATATATAATATATATATTGTATTATATTATATATGAAATAATATATGTATAATATATAGTATATATTATATGTATAAAATATATTATATAGTGTAAAGTATATAGTATAATTATATACTAGAAATAGAAACAAAACAGAAAAGGAAAGGAAGGATCGGGACAGAGCCCGATCCCTTCCAGCCAGAGCCGACGGTGGCGGAGCTGCCACAGCCGACGAGGGAAAAGAGGAGAGGGGACGTCGCAGGTCGACGAGGAAGGGCGAGGGTCACCGGTGACAACCCAAAACAGAACGAAAATCGGAAAGAAATAGAGACAAAACCGGCGGAAAATCGAAAAGGGAAAGAGAAATGGATTTGGCGGTGCCGGCCACCGCCACTACAGCCACACTACCGTCGGAGGAAGAGGAAGACGTGGGAAGCCACTGTTGAGGGGTAACGGCGGAGGAAGGTCGACAGAGGAGGAGAAGGAACCGAACCAAAACCGAGTAGATCCGCTGCCGTGCCGCCTATTCGGGAAGAACGGAGGCCAGATCCAGCTTCGCTGTCACTCCGGCCAGCTGCTGAGCCGCTGAACCGCCGGAGAACCGGCCACCGGTGAAGAACCGGCGGTGAGGGGAGGTGACCGGTCCGGCTGGGAAGAAAGAAAAAAGGAAAAAGAAAAAGGAAAGAAAAGAAAAGAAAAGAGAAAAAGAAAGAAGAAAAGGAAGAAAAAGGAGAGAGAAAAAGGAAATTTTCAGACTTCGAAAATTTTGAGAATTTCGGGAAATCCAGGAAAACTCGAAAACTCGAAAATTACGGGAATCGGTAAGAAATCCCGAAAAGTATTAAATTATTTAAACAATCTATTTATTTAAATAATTATGGAAAAATTCTAAATTTTAGAATTTTAATTTCCAGAAAATTCCCTCGATAACCGAGCCAAGCGAATCAGGCGAGGTGAACACGGGCGCGACCTTGGAGAGGCAGTTGCCGACCCGAGACAGGTAAGGGAGACATGTGCAGCCTGTAAGGATATTTGGCACACATGTTTTAAATTATGCATTTAATTTTTATAAAATGCTATTAATAATGATTGGTTTGAAAAATTGTGGTGATTTACTAGTTGAGATTTAAACTGTATTTTTCATGCAAGAGGCTAGCCAATCGGCAGCCGTTATACTGCCAAAAATCATTGGAAAAATTACCGAAAATCATAATAAATGATTTTTCATTACGAGAAATGATTTTCATTACGAGAAATGATTTCCAACCACGAAAATCGAGAAATCGTTTAGTTTTCATAAAACGTGAATATACTGATAACTAATTTTAAAATATTCATGTTTTTGAAAATGGTAAAAAAGGAAATCACCTAAATTTATCCCGATAGGTGATATTTCACATGAAACGATGTGAAAAATAAAAAAGACCAAAGTGAATATTTTAATAATATTTCTTTAAATATTAACTTGATTTTATAAATAACCTTTATGGGTTCAATTGTGAAAATAAGTGTTTATAGAAAATTCCATAAAGGTAATTAAAGGTGGAAAACAGTGTTTTGAGACTAAAAAGTCTCTGCATGTGTTTACAGAGAACATATGGGACGAGAGTGTTGATTTGGAAAATAAATATTTTAATTTTCCATAAATCATAAAAATGATTGATTTGAATCCCGATAACTTTGAAAATCATGTTTTCGATAGAAAGCACGGAAAAGCGTGCGTATATGTTTTACGATGAAAAAGGACAGTTATGGCCTTTTATATTTTACAATGATTATTTTATAAACTGTTTTTACTGTATGGAAAATGTGATTTATACTGTTCTATAATATTTAGAACATTTTCGGGAATGATGACCCCAGTATGAATATTTTATAAATTGTGATTCATAAGATGAAAATATTTTCCTTATGAATATTTGTGAATTGATTGAACTTATATTCAATGAAATTGATTTCATAAATGGGGTTTATATCACGTGTTTACTGTTTTGAGACTGTTAGGCCCCATATCATGCTCACGTGTCACGTGTTAGTGCTGATAGATACTGATCCTATTATCAGCGTCCCAGTGGACACCTGATCAGTGCACACTGAGGACCCCATAGACTATGGCCATAGATCTCATGTGTTTCCCCTATTAGGGATGATATTATTATAGCATGATATATTTAGGGTGTTGCCTGGTCTCTATGATACTGAACTGAAAGCTACCGTATACTGTTTATTGAATTGGTAGCTACTGTTTACTGTTTTAATGATTTACAAGATACTGTTTTACTGAATGGTACTGTATTGAATATTACTGTTTTACTGAACTGTAAGATACAGTTATGTACTGATGAGAAAGAAAGTAAACTACAGTTTTGCTACTGTACTATCATGTGTTTTAACTGTACTGAAGGAAACCACTGTTTTATTACTGAACTGTCACGTGTTTTAAATTATACGGAAGTGAAAAGAAATAAGTGGTTTACTTTGTGAAAACGAAAATTATATCGTTTTGAGAACAAGGAATAAAGTACTCTCTATTGCTTCTAGGTTCCGGGACAAGACAGGTATTTCAAAATACCTGCCTTACTCCATCCGGATCCCTAGCCGGCTGTAGTATCCTTCCTACATGTGAGCCTAGAGCCTCTAGGAAGATTTAAAGAAAGTGAAAAATTATTTTCAGCATATAGGTAGCTGAATATCAAGTGTTGCATATAACTCTCTTACTGAGCCGTGGTTTGCTCACTCTCCAATATTAACATTTCAGATTTTCGAGGACTAAGAGACTTGACATACGAGCATTTCGGCTGTGCATTTGGGGACATTGCGACAGCTTGATTTATAATATGAGGTATGATCATTTATTTTCTGTATTTAGACTTACTTTCAGTACTACTTTCTTGAGAATTAAGATAGGGGATGTAATTCATATTATAATTTTATACGAAATTGTTTAATAGTAAATGAAAAAGCGAAGTATCACAAACAGCCCAACCGGGTAAGTTGTATAAAAATACGTGAAAAATGTGGTCACGGGATGTGACATTTTTTTTTTGAAAACTTACAGAAAAGGAATTCATGCGTATCAAGTTAGGATTAAACTTTTCAAATCACTAGTGAAACTATACAATAAACAAACATTTTCAAGTCATTTATAAATTAAAATCCGTAGAAAATGATAAAATATTCAAGTATATTATGTAAGAAATTAGTAAACAATACAATATATAATTCCTGTAATTAGTTTAGTAAAGGTTCAATAAATCGGCTAGTAACCTTTTCAGTAAAAAGTTCAATAATTTGTTTAGTTAACATTTCAGTAAATCATTTATTAAATTATATAGTAAAAGATTCAATAAAACATATAGTAATTCATTTAGTCTACAATTTGATAAAATGTTTAATAAATCAATATATAGTTCGGTAAAACATTCAGCAAGTCGTTCAGTAAACAATTTAGTAACCAATAAAATGGTTAGTTTAGTAAGCACATTAGAAAACATTTCAATAACCAGTACAATAATCAGTTCAGTTAAACAAGCAGTAAATAGTTCAGTAGTTAGTTCGATAAATCAATCAATAAATATTTTATTAAACAATATAGTAACCAGTTCGGTAAATCACTAAGTAAACATTTCAGAAAATAATAAGGGAACAGTTCGGTGAACAGATTAGTGAACAATCTGCGAACAATTTAGACAATCAAAAAACGTTTCAGTAAAACAGTTTAGTAAACATTTTAATAGAAAAATCATTAGGAATTAAGAAGTTCAAATAGTCATTAGTCGATTCCATAAACAGTTCAGTGATCAGTTCAGTAAGCAGTCAGTAAACTATTCTATTTAGTAAATGTTAATTAAATAGTCAATAATGGTTTAGAAAACAGTTCAGTAAACGATCAATAAACAATTCAATAAACAGTACTTTAATAATTCGAAATCAATAACAATTCAATAAATAGTTTTGTACAGTTCAGTAAACAATTTAATAAAAGAGTATTGTGACAGTTCAGTAAACATATTAGTAATCTATTCAATAGATAGTTTAATAAACATTTCAGCAAATCCATTCAGTAAACGATTCAATAAATAACTCAGTAAACAGTTTTATAAACAATTTAGTAAACAGTGCCATCATAGTTCAATGGAGACTTGGCAATAACCCAATATCATCGTGCAGTTCAGTATCCCAAGAAGGGAGAGTAACAATAACAGTAAGACATATGGCCATAGTCACAGTAATGTCCTTCTAGTGTCACGGAGCCAGTGACAATCCTGAGCACTGTTGAAGACTTGCTTATGTTCAGCAGCTAACAGTGCACCCACAGCACCACTGAGCAGGTGATATAAAGGTGGCTGTAAACTTACTCAAGTTCTAACAGCAACAGTACAGTATAGTAATCGTGATATTGGTACCAACAGTCTCAAAACATTTCCTCGGTCCCCAAGAAAATAATAAAAACTTTTCTTATGTTTTCAAAATATAATACAGTAATACAGTTCAAATATAAATTTTGGAAACCAAGTTAAATTTAAAATCACATTGTTCAAATCAATATGTTTAAATTAAGTTCAAAACATTTAAATTATTTGCTTCAGTCATAAAGGAAATAATTTTAATTAAAACAATGTCAGTTAATGCAAAACAATCAAAAGATATATTATATTTCAATTAAACACTCAAGATATTTACTTTAGTTAGAAATCAATACATTCAATATTTAGAGTCAGCCAATCTTAAACTTTCACTCCAGTCAGCCACTCAAACGTTTAATAATATACTGCTCAACTAGTTAAGAAAACACTTAACTGTTATCATTTTTTTATTAAAACACATCTTTAGTTAGTCCATAAAATTAATAAAATCAATGATAAAATTTTAATTTTTTGTTTAGGGTTTCAACGTTACTTTTCGAAATTTCAGCGGCATAACGATATAATTTATCCTAACCCTCCTGCACTTAAAACACAGTTCAAAACCACAACTTTAGTTTCCTAGTGTCATTCAATCACAATACAACCATTCAGTTCAGTTTTTCATTTGAAATAATTCATATTAGTCAACGATCTCAAAACAATTTCAGAAGTCGTAATGCAAAATTTTCAGTAAATCAATCATATCAATGCAGTCACAGTATTCCTATAACTTATATCCACACACACACACACACACACACACACACACACACACACACACACACACACACACACACACACACATATCCCTTACCTATTTCAATTACAATGCGGTATTTTGATCCATTTCCAATAACCAATACAGATAAGCGAGCTTATATTCGCTTATCGTTTTCTTAATGTCCCTACTTCGAGGCTGCAAAATAAGGTCAGAACACAGTCAAATTTCATTATTTCTTTTATAAAGAATATTCTAGACTCTAAGGTCCTTCATATTTCCTAATACAACGGCAAATCCGATCTACTTCACACCAGATGCCAAATTGCAAGTACGATCAAAACACCTCCTTTTTTGGTTTTGACTTCACCAGTAATCTTGTATTAATTTATACAGTATTGTAGAACCCAATTTGCATTAAATTGAGTATGGTTTCGATATCTCCTTCACTAGGTCGAATTTACCATACTATGCTACACACTTCATTTCAACAATTTAAGGTCGTATATGTGTTCTACTCATGCTCTAGACTGATTCTACACCATTTATGCATTGAACAACATCACATTCATGCATGGGTATGAGTGGCCGAATCTCATGGAGCATAATTCTCATGGTTTTAGTTCAATCTAAACCTAGAAACAAGCTTAAAGACCTTAAATACATAGCTAAAAACCATTAAATCATGAAAACTTCAAAATTTCTCTTACCTTTCTCCATGACCAGATTTGGTGGGAGATGTTTCACCTTGAATTTGGCCACTTTAGGACTTGATTTTGGTGTCAAAAGATAGAGCATTGAAAAATAGACAGGGTTGGTGAAAATTATTTTCAATCTGGTGGTCATTTAACTAGGGTTTCTTAAACTTTCTCTCTCTTCAAGTTACAAAAAAGGTGAAAATGGGAAAAAAAAACTATGGCTGCTAAAAATGGAAGAGAGAGGTGCTGGAAATCTCTTTTAAAATTATATTTTATTGTGCAAATTACCATTTTACCCTTAGTGATTTGACTTTGTTGAAAACAATAAGTCCAATTTTCAAAATATTTCATTTAGTAGAAAGAGGTGCTGGAAATTTCGTTTAAAATTATATTTTATCGTGCAAATTACCATTTTGCCCTTAAAACATTAAATTTTGACCATTTTGCTCTTAGCAATTTAACTTTATTGAAAACAGTTAGTCCAATCTTCGAAATGTTTCATTTAGTCATAAAACACATCTATTCAACATGTTCTCATTGTTGGATGAGCTTTTTTTAGGGTTTGACAGTCAAATAAGCGAAATTACGAAAATATCCCTAATCGTAAAATCGCATAATTTTTCGCTATTTCGTGTGATTCAGTCTATCTATTAAAATAGCATAGGAATTCTTCACATGAGGATTATTCCACTTCTGTTAGTTGGTCAAAAGTCAATTTTGTTTGATCGTTATTCACAAAAATTTCGTTGGCCTATGTTCTTAATCATCATTTTCGAATTTATTTTACATTTTTCAAAATATTCTAAAACAAGGTATTTTGAAATGCGAATTCTTGCTATATCCATATTTCACCTCAAATATCATTATTTTAGAGTCTCATTTCTATCTAGGCAAGAAAAATCTTGGTGGGGCCCACACGAGTACTTCCCTAAACCTTATCGAACTGACCTTTTATTTAAATTTTTTAACGATCAATGTTTTCTTTTCAGTTCCTACACTCTTTCACTTATATTGGATATGGGAAAAATGGTGTTCTCACATCTTCCCCTCCTTAAAGAATTTGGTCCTCCAAATTCCACTCAAGTACTTCAATAACACAACATTACTATCTATTCTTATCACTGTCATACTCTATTACTACCTTTTGCAAAACAATCATCCCACTTCATTTTCCAGACGACATTTACCATTTATATTTAGACAAGCATAGTATTTAAGGAATGTAAACCATTCTTAACTTACAGATATTGATGCACATCAGACCAACTTTGCTTTGATACCAACTTTTGTCACACTCCGATTCCTGAAAATCAGAACTGACTTTTTTCATTTTCACTCAGTTGGTTGGGCTGTGCTTAGTGTCCTCACTTTGACTTTATGCCAAAATCATTTAGCTAAAGCAACATTCAATTATTTACATTAGTCCCCGTACATATAATCAGAGTAAGCATTTGTTTCTCTATATAAATAATCTGTAACGAATACTATAATTTACATTCAAACCTCTTCAATTTATTGTTTACGTCCCTTTTCACACTAAAGTATTGTACAATAAATGTCTAAATACCATACCTACAAGGTACGACATCGAAACCCTTGTAGGCATCTTATCAGAATCTTTTCTCAACAAACGACTATTTTTGCAAGCAAATCTGGAAGGTAGAGGGGGTGAGCTTAGGGAAGCCCAGTAAGAAATATATATATAAGATAATACTATATACCTATATGCATGTTTCAAAAATATGGTTTGTAAATACATATAGTATTAAAACAGTGATGGGCCACTCTATCGAAATGGATACTATAATCAGTTAGGTAACCATGCTGAGTATGGAAGGATACTTTAGAGCATCTCACTTGTCCTAGTCCCTAAATCTAACTATAGAGAGTTTTTTTTTTTGAAAACTTATAGAGATGGAATTCATGCGTATCAAATTAGGATTGAACTTTTCAAATTGATTGTAAAACTATATAATAAACGAACATTTTCAAGTCATTTATAAATTAAAATCCGTAGAAAATGATAAAATATTCAAGTATATTAAGTAATAAATTAGTAAACAATACAATGTATAATTCTTGTGATTAGTTCAATATACGTTCAACAAATCGGCTAGTAACCTTTTCAGTATAAAGTTCAATAATTTGTTTAGTTAACATTTCAGTAAATCAATCAGTAAATTATCTAGTAAAAGAATCAATAAAACATATAGTAATTCATTTAGTCTACAGTTTGATAAAACGTTTAATAAATCAATATATAGCTCAGTAAAACATTCAGCAAATCATTCAGTAAACAGTTTAGTAACCAATAAAATGGATAGTTCAGTAAGCACATTAGAAAATAGTTTAGTAAATAGTGCAACAAGCAGTTCAGTTAAACAAGCAGTAAACAGTTCAGTAGTTAGTTCGATAGATCAATCGATAAACATTTTATTAAACAATATAGTAACCAGTTCAGTAAATCACTCAGTAAACGTTTCAGAAAACAATTAATGAACATATCGGTAAACAGATTAGTGAATAGTCGGTGAACAATTTAGACAATTAGTAAACGTTTCAGTAATACAGGTTAGTAAACATTGTTGGCTCTATAGGCTATATCGAGAGGGAGGGTGAATCGGTTCTTAACTAACCTTATGCCCGTTTTTTCGATTCTTCTAACTTCTCTAGCCTATTTGAATGTTTTCTAAGTTCTCTAAGCTAGGCAAGCATGCAATTCAAATTCAATACAATAATCACAAATATAATTGCAAATTAGTAAAGAGAGTAAGGATAGAGAAATTTACGCAAGTGATTTATAGAGGTTCGGCAACCTTGCCTACGTCCTCTACCTTGAGACGCTCCCAAGGATTTTCCCAAATTCACTATCCTTGAATTTGTTACACTCCCTCTTTTTCTAGGCTAAAGAGAAACCTCTCTCTTTTTCATAGGCTAAAGAGAAACCTCTCTCTTTTTACAAGGATTGAATTGGTTTACAATGGATGTAATCAAAGAAGGCCTCTAAGTAGGCAAATGATTACAGAAATTAGGCACAAAGAAAAGCCTATACAATATTTGTGCTAAACAATACAAGAGATAAGTGAATGATGGAAGATAAAGACTTTGTAGCTCTTGATTTGTTGTTGAGGCTTGAGGAAGATGAATAAGATGATGAAAGATGTTGCTTGGTTGTTCCTCTTTCTTCCTTTAGCTTCTAAGCCTCTATTTATAGTCCCTTGGATGGTTTGTGGACGTTGGTTGGAGCCAAAACAGAAACTAGCCGTTATATCTCATAGAAACTAGCGGTTGGGGACTTTCTGACTTAAAGGGATCGATCCTTTTACTAAAGGGATCGATCCTTTTCTTCATTCTAAGCTTCCGGGGCATTCTGCCAAAAAGGGATCGATCCCTTTCCCTATGGGATCGATCCCATGCTTCCATAGGGCCATTTTCCTGCACTTTTTGGGTTAGAAATGATGTAGACTTGAATTTAATTTAAGCCAAAATGTTTATAAGCTTTAAGGGAGTTTTTCTTGACTTTCTCAAATGAAAATATTGTCCAAAAACTTATAAGTAATTTTCTAAACTTATGTTCAATAATTCTTGAGAAAATTACTTAATATTGAAAACCATTTTATAAAGTATTAAGACCCATAAGAATATATCATTAAATCATGGTCTTAATGTTTGATATGAACACTTAAAAATGGATTGAGAAAATCATGTGTGATAAGGTAAATTTACAATATGAATTAAAAGATTTTTAATGGTATCAGAGCAGGGTTGGCCTGATGTCTGTGAATACTTTTGGAAGGAAAAGTGTTAAACATCCCCGGTAGTACTGTGTCGTCTAAATACATAGAGAAAATAAATGATTGTAAACTGAGTATAATGATTTAAAGGGAGTGAGAAAGTATAAATTGAGAATGTTAAAGAAATAATAGGCTCAGAAATTACCAGAATGTTGGTGATCTCATAATCGAAATGAAGGCCTGTTCGTTAAGGAACCGAAAGAACTCGGTAAGGGCCCCACCAGTATTTTCTGTTCGGATCGAACTGAGACCTGAAAATGATGATATGAAGGAGGGAAATGAAATATCATCATTAAATAGACATTAAGATCACCGATTGAAGGTAATTTGAAGAGAGAGAAAATTTTTGACCAAAAATGACCAAAATACCCCTGCCTTCAAAATTTTACAGGGAGTTAAAATAAACCAACTGAGGTTGAAATTGATTGATCTGAAAGAGAAATTGATGATATAAAGCTGCATTACAAGCAAAATAATCCAATTATGGATTCTAGTGGACTTCTCTGTCGAAATCGAATAAGATCTCAAATTGCTGATATTAGTACGAGAAGAGGTACTATCAGCACATAGATACTAAGATCCTTGATTTAAAGGTATACTGAGGAGAAAGAAATAAATGTCGAAATGACGAAAATGCCCCTATGTTGGGCGATGTTCGAAACAGTGATAAAATCGAGCTGAGTTGGAATCCATTGATAGTAATGGAGTTGTAAATGGCATAAAGGCCATGATATGAATATAACGATCCCTATTCTGATTCCACTTACACGTAGTTATGGACGTGAATAGTGAGCAACCTAGTGAACGGACTGGGCCTCACGATAGATCCTTGAGGGGGCTAGTGTGCTCGCCAAAAGAGGACGGTATAGATATGTACAGGCGGACGGCGGACGGGCCGGGGCCTTACACGATGCGATCCAATAAGTGTATAGTGGAATGTTATAAGATGATTGGCCCGGTTACTGACTGTAAGGGCCAGAATTAAAAGTGTATTGACGGGATCGTTGAATACTATGGAAAGTGAAATGATTACAGGAATTGACTGATGAGATGAATAGTACAAATAATGAAATACATATTGGTGTGGTTAATTACGGTTCTATATATTTTACTACTTTGAGGTATCAAACAGATAATCTTATATAGAACCGAAATATCTTGAAATATGTGCTACAGAATGAAGTACTGTGTGGAGTACCGTGAATTGGTGAATATATAAGAATAGTAAAGTGATAAAAAGAAGTTGACAGCTAACCTAAGTTCTTCAGGACCCTTGAGATAGAACTGTGATGGGCGACCCGTAGTGGATCATGTGTTGTGAGATGCGGGCGAACAATGTTATCGTCGACTCACTAGTAAGGGTAAACCTGGGGCGAAAGGATCGCCTAGGGGATGCTCGCCGACGGCCGATTCGAACGGGCGGGACTCTTATAAGAAGCTTAGTGATAACACGAGTGTAAGGAACTACGTACGTAAGGGTGCCAAGGTTTGAACCTCGTGGATAACATACTCAAGGGAATTAAGCCTGAATTCATTAAATGGAAATGATTTTAAAGTGAATAACTGTAATAAATTGGTTAGCTGTACCATGTGTTGATAATTGTTGTACTTACTACAGCTTACTGGAATGAGATTCGTAAGGCTGTAAAGTATGAGTAAACAATGAAATCAAGGTAGAGTATGAGTTGAAATGAATCGAATAGTAATTGTCTCTGCCTTGAGAATACACAGTGTAAATGAAAGGACATAAGGATAAAATGTCCGAATTAATAAGAAATATGTGATTAAAGAAAGTATCGGATTTGATTTCCGATAGAATTTCCAGAGTTATAAATTGGAGGAATCGAGATAACATTGACTCGGTTTTAAATATGAAATCTGATTCTAAGCTTATATCTGAGAACTTAAGAAAATCCGAAAGCTTAAGAAATCTACTCTGGAAAAATGAAAGAATAATGAAGTGCACGTGTATAAGGTGTGATTGATGGAAATACAGATAGTGAAAATTTTGAGATTAATGAAGTTGGCTGCATAAGTGTAAAAGAGAGCAACACAAATGATTTTAATAAGTAGATGAATCGACATGATATAGTAAATGGTTACTATGTAATAAAGTTCTTATAAAGAACAAGTATTCATCTACATGATGAAAATAGACGCTTTATTGATCTGATCACAGATATGAGGAGTTAATAAGACTAGCCTCGGTATAAAGCATCCTTAGATAAAAGATTGGAGATGGATGTTCATAAGATGATGATTAGAACTCGGAGTAAATTTTACTAGTTCCTATTGAGGTTACAAGGTTAATGAGTTGCCTCGTGAAGTATATAAACCTAAAGAATGAGGCACCCATACATGAGTAAATTGATGAAATACTGATAGAGTCTAAGGTATAAATGGAACATGAGCAGCATTTTAGTATGATCCTTTAAACTCTTAAAGATTGTGGAACTGTGCTAAGATTGGCAAATAAGAGGTTTAGCTAGACAGTATCTCCTTCTGAGATAGAGAATCTCGAAATGATAAGATGATAGTGAATCTGTCTATGATAGAGAGATAATGATTGAGATACGAGATTAATAAGTCTAGCTTGATACTACTGTCAATATATAAAAGAGTTATGGGACTAGCTACTCTATTAATGAGACATAATTAAAGAAATTAAAGTCAGTAAATGGATAAGTGGAAAGAGAAGATGGTATGCAAAAGGTAAAGAGATGTAAAGACCACACTACATGAAGAGAACATGATAGTCTCATGATTTATAATTGTAAGAGATAATCCATAATAAAGTCTGCAAGTGAGATGTCGCCGTGGTAAAATGAATATTGTGGACAATAAAGAGTCCAAAAGAGAAATGATGATATGGAAGTGATTAAAGATTGAAGATATGAATAGAATCACTTTCCATTATCAGACTCTTAGACTTTCTAGTGCCATAGTTGAAGTATGAGTATGAAATGGTGTAAAAATATGTATAGTTCCAGTGAGCATGATATGTGATGGGAGTCTCTAAGATGCCATATGCTTAATGAGAATAGCAAAAGGCTTCAAGATCCCAAGTGTATTAATAGCACCGCTCCATACTGATGTATACATATATGAGCGTGAGATGTAAACGCTCCATGATATTAAGAGAGCGTGTGCATGAGATGTATAAGCTCTTGGGACAATTATATATAACTGACTAACATGTGTAATTAATAGTTTTAAAATTATATCGACTTGGCACTAAGTGAGAAAATGGATGATGAACAGTATAGAACAGCTGTGACATGAAAAAAAAAATATTGTGCATGGACTCTTATGTGAAAAGAGTAAAAGTAAATAACTCCCGATTTGAGAAATGAACTTACGGGAGTATAGACATATATGATGAAAGATAGCATGTAGTGGTCTAAAGTATTCTTGATGTTGAAAGTGTATTGACAGTATTACTTGGAGGATGACTTAGAGGTCAGAAGTCGTAAGTATACGGCATATACCACCTTTGGATTTAAGTTAAATTCGGAGGACCGAATTTCTTAAGGTGAGGAGAATGTCATAACCGTGAATTTTCCATTTATTGGAAATAAATATTGGAGAAAATAAAATTTGAATTATGAAAAATAATGGAAATAGGAGATTTAATTTGGATAAATGGAAATCCAAATTAAATAAGAAAAAAGGAATATATTTATATAATTATAAATTATATAAATGTATTTTTATACAAATACATATGTATTGATATACTATATAGTATATATTAATATACAGTGGTATATATAAGTATATATATTATTTTATAAATTTAAATAATACATATGTATTAAATATAACATTGTATGTATATATATAAGTATATACATATTTGAGAAAGGTAAATATTAAATTATATTAAAGTTTGAAAAATATATATATTGTAAATACAATATATATTACCTCATAACATATATATACATATATATATATATATATATATGTAAAGATTGTTTATTTTAAGCATATAAATATATACATATATATCTATAATTTTAATGCACAAATATATATTATATATATTATATATAATACTATATTATATATATGCTAATAATAAGATTTTGTGTATTAGATATATTATTATATTATGTATATATATATTATATAAATATATTATATAGTATAGTATATTTGATATACTAAATAAGGAAATAAAACAAAAACCCAAAAAGGAAACAAAACAGAAGGAAGGATCGGGAAACCCGACCTTCCCAGCCAGAGGAGCCGACGGTGGCGGAGCTACCACCGCCGGCGAGGAAGAAAGGAAGAGAGTGAACCGCCACCGGCCAGAGGAAGAAATGAGGTAGCCGGCGGCGGGAAAGGAGAAGGAAGGAAGGAAGACCGACGGAAAAGCCGAGAGGAAATGAAAATCAGATCTGGCGGTTGCCGGCCAAATCGGCCGTCGCCGCCACAGCCGAAGCATCGGCGGAAGGAGAGGAATGGGATGGAGGCCATCGAAGAGGCTGGGAACGGTGGACGAAGGCTGACGGAGGAGGAGAAGGAACCGAACCAAAACCGTGTAGATCCGCCGCCGTGCCGCCGATTCGGGATGAACGAAGGCCAGATCCGGCTTCGCCGTCACGCCGGCCAGCTGCTGAGCCGTTGAACCGCCGGAGAACCGGCCACCGGTGAAGAACCAGCGGTGAGGGGGAGTGGCCGGTTCGGCTGGGAAGAAAGAAAAGGAAAAAAAAGAAAAAAGAGAAAGAAAAAAAAAGAAAAGAAAAGAGAAAAAGGACAGAAAAAGGAAATTTCGGACTTCAAAAATTTTGGGAATTTCGAGAAATCTCAGAAAACTCAGAAACTTGGGAATTACGGGAATCGGTAAGAAATCCCGAAAAATGTTAAATTATTTAAATAATTTATTTATTTAAATAATTATGGAAAAATTCTAAATTTTAGAATTTAATTTCCAGAAAATTCCCTCGATGACCGAACTGATGAAATCGGGCGAGGAGAACACGGGCGCGACCTTTGAGAGGCAGTCGCCGACCCGAGACAGGTAAGGGAGGCATGTGCAGCCTGTAAGGATATCGGCACACATGTTTTAAATTATGCATTTAAATTTTATAAATGCAATTGACAGTGATTTTTGAAAAATTGTGGTGATTTATTGGTTTGGAATTGTGGTGATTTACCGGTTGAGATTTAAATTGTATTTTCCGTGCAGGAGGCTAGCCAATCGGCAGCCGTTATACTGCCGAAAATTATTGGAAAAATTACCAAAAATGATAATAAATGATTTTTCATCACGAGAAACAATTTTCAACACGAAAATCGAGAAATAGTTTAGTTTTCATAAAACATGAATATACTGATAATTAATTTTAAAATATTCATGTTTTGAGAATAGTGAAAAAGGAAATCACCTAAATTTATCCCGATAGGTGATATTTCACGTGAAGCAAGGTGAAAAATGAAAAGGACCAAAGTGAATATTTTAATAATATTTCTTCAAATATTCACTTGATTTTATAAATAACCTTTATGGGTTTAATTGTGAAAATAAGTGTTTATAGAAAATTCCATAAAGGTAATTAAAGCTGGAAAACAGTGTTTTGAGACTAGAAGGTCTCCGCATGTGTTTATAGAGAAAACACGGGACGGGAGTGTTGATTTGGAAAATAAATATTTTAATTTTCCATAAATCATAAAAATAATTAATTTGAATTCTGATGATTTTGAAAACTCTGTTTTCAAGTGAAATCACGGAAAAACGTGCGTATATGTTTTACGGTGAAAAAGGACAGTTATGACCTTTTATGTTTTACAGTGATTATTTTATAAACTGTTTTCATAAGATGAAAATATTTTCCTTATGAACATTTGTGGATTGATTGAAATTATATTCGGGAATTGATTTCATAAATGGTGTTGATATCACGTGTTTACTGTTTTGAGACTGTTAGGCCCCATATCATGCTCATGTGTCACGTGTCATGTGTTAGTGCAGAGGGATAGTGATCCCCTTAAGTAATGCACCAGTGAGGGTCCCACGGGACTGTGAGCCTGGGCATTACATTATGGCCATAGATTTCATGTGTTTTCCGTATTTTGGGATGATATTATTATAGCATGATATATTTAGGGTGTTGCCTGGTCTCTATGATATTGAACTAAGCTACCATATTTATACTGTTTACTGAATTGGTAGATATTGTTTACTGTTTTCTGACTGTACCGTATCAAGATACTGTTTTACTAAATATACTGTTTTACTGAACTGTAAGATACAGTTATTGAATTAAAGAGAAATTAATGTTTATTCAAAAAGAATAACATGAAATTATTTCTAAGATAGAAATAATTGCAGAAGTGGTTATCCAATGACTTGGATATTTACAAACCACCGTACTGTCACGTGTTTTAATTGTAGTGAAAGAAACTACTGTTTTATTACGGAACTTTCACGTGTTTTAAATTATACTGAAGTGAAAAGAAATAAGTGGTTTATTCTGTGAAAACGTAAATGTTATCGTTTCGAAAATAAGGAATATAGTACTCTCTACAGTTGCTTTTAGGTTCCGGGACAAGACAAGTATTTCAAAATACCTGCCTTACTCCATCCGGATCCCTAGCCGACTGTAGTATTCTTCCTACATGTAAGCCTAGAGCCAACTAGGAAGATTTAAAAAGAAAGTGAAAAAGTATTTTCAGCATATAGATAGCTAGATATCAAGTGTTGCATATAACTCTCTTACTGAGCCGTGGTTTGCTCACCCCTTATTATTAACATTTCAGATTTTCGAGGACTAAGAGATCCGACTTCTGAGGATTTCGAGCTGCGCATTTGGAGACACTGCGACAGCTTATTTATAATATGAGGTATGATCATTTATTTTCTGTATTTAGACTTACTTTCGGTACTACTTTCTTGAGAATCAAAATAGGGGATGTAATTGATAATATACATTTTATATTTAATAATTAAATGAATATGAAAAGTGAAGTATCACAGACAGCCCAACCGGATAAGTTGTGTATTTTACGAGAAAAGATATGGTCACGGGATGTGACAACATTAAAGCTTACTTAAGTTTTTGTCATTTCCAAATATATATTGCAATTTAAAGCTAACAATCTCCCCCTTTTTGATATGACAAAACTTAATGTAAATTTGCTTTGAAAATTCTTTCATAAAATACTCCCCCTCAAATAAAGCAGGATTTTATAATGCTCCCCCTTAATATAAGCATGGGTTTTCAAAAGAATTTTCAAACTATTTCTCCCCCATTATCTCTCCCCCTTAATATCTCTTCCTTTTAATATCTATCTCTCCCCCTTTTTGTCATAGCAAAAAGAAGGAAAAATAATAAAAAATATGCTCCCCCTAAAATCATGGCTATGTGAGAAGAGATAAAAATATGCTCCATCCAACAAGAAACATGTTAGTACATGGGACTCATAGCACAAATAAATAAGTCAATTGTTCATAAAGAGTATGAAATATTCATGCAAAGAACATGACTTATGATCATATACCAATTGTTTATAAATAATTTTGCAAGAAGTTCACAATTGGTAATTAAAGAAGCAAGTTATGTATAGATATCTACTAAGGTCTATGACTTGCTCATTTCAATCCTATTAAGCACCTAAGTACATCAATTGTTCTCTTAAGTCCAACTAAGGTGCATGGCAATACATCATGATTATGAGCTAGAATTAGATGACATATCATATGCATGAGCTCATAAATCATGTTCAAGCAAGAGTGTGCATAGAATCAAAACATATAACAATTATCTTTAAATTCTAGCACACAAGAGTTTCATGCAAAAATATCCTAAATGAATTCTTCTCTATTTGTCATTTCAAACTAAAGAGTATGAGAAGAATTGTCAATTTAAAGCTCATACCAATTGGCAATTTAGATTTGGCTTACCAATTATTAAAAATATGGTTGCCAGTGATACTAATTGTTATTTCAATCTAAATACCAATTGTTACTAATAGTTGACTTAGGCATTTTGCATGAATCCAATATCTATGTGTAGTGTGTTCATGTCAAGAAAATAATCATTCTAAATATGCAAGAACACAATCACACATCATCAAATATGCATATGGATTAATTAAACATAAGCATACTATCATAAAGTATTAATCCATATTCATATTCACAAAGTTATACCATATGGAAGATTCATAAAATCAAAGTATTCAAGCAAACACATTTTCTTCCATGGTTTTCAATCACAAAAATCCGATGCTCATTTTCCAATTCAAGTCCTTAACCAATTATGAGCAAGGAAAGATTCAAATAATAAATGCATGAATATCAAGTTTGTTCAAGTTTGCATTTATCTTTGAATGTTGGTGTTGTCATTAAGACCCTAGTTCTTTAAGTACAAGGATGATAAAGTTTCATGCATTTGAACATTTAGGATCCATTTACCATCGCAAATTATAGGCCAATGACCATTACCAATTATTGAATTTACATTTGAAATCAATCCACTAGATGTATAATTATCATGAAACCTAGTGTGGAATGATAAGTCAAGCTAAGAGACATAATCCTATAAGCATGCTTGACTAAGATGAACAAAACGAATGAAAAATATTCATTATGCACAAGTTCATCAAATTCTCAAATATATCCATAAATTCTTGAAATATTTCTCAAAATTATGTTTAAGCATTCATTGAAAGTATATTTCAAGATTATTTCAAGATTCATGAATGTTTTCAACAAGAAAAATGATTTTGCACTTGTGAGTTCAATAAAAATGATATTGATTGTTGAAAGTGATACCATTTGTTGGAAATGATACAAGTTGATGGAGTTGAGGCATGATATCAATGAAAAATGAATTTTCATAGTTTAAAGATCATCAAAAAGAAGTTAAAATACTAGATTTTAAGTTGAGAAGAAAGAGGATATCAAGAGAATTAAGAAAACTTCTCAAATAAGGCTTAAAAATGCAGAAAAAGGCATAAATTGCCTAGAGGGATCGATCCCATGAGCAAAGGGATCGATCCCTAAACTCCATAATCAAGTTTCCTGAGTGTTTTTCCCAAGGGATCGATCCTGTATGTAGAGGGATCGATCCCTTATCCTGGTTCTGCAGATTTTTGACAGAAAATCCAACTTGTGAGGTGCCAAAACTTCGTTTTTGAGTATTTTAAGTCCAAGTAAGGGTTAAAACATTTGTAAAACATGATTTTGGACTTGTATGAATGAAAAACCATTTATCAATAGATTTTGCAATATTAGAAGGATTTTTACCAATAAATGCATTTTTGGCCTCAAAAGGAGGTCATTTTGAGAGTTATGCTTGTATTGGCAAAACCAATGCATTGAATTTCATAAATATGTCAAAACAAACTTGTTCAAATAGATTTTAAGCACATATAACATCAAATCATCATACTTGTGAACATTATGCCATGATTTCCAACATACAAGTTCTTCATTAATGCACATGAAATGGCATTTTGCATATATGACATATTTGACAGCTTTTGAGCAACTAAATATATTATCTAAATATATCAAACTTGCTCAAACTACAAAATTTCAATAATCTTTTCAAAATCATCAAACATGCTTTTCATTCAATGTATCAAGAACTATTCATCAAGCACTCAAAAATCATTTATCATGTCTTTTGTTCAATCATTCAACTCACAATGCACCAATAATCATCAACTAAGTGCCACATTAAATCAAACAAATAATTTCAATATATATGAGTTTTGAGAAGATAGAATATAAGCTTACAAAACTCCTTTGCTTGCGAGTGCTTTGCCTTGATGTGTTGAGTCCACTTTGAGTTATCCTTTGAAGAATTTTTGTGACCTTGCCAAAGGTGGATCCTCAAGCTCTTTCTCTCTTTCATTGGCACAAGAAAACTCCATAGAGGTGTGTAGAGCAATTGAACTCCATTGTTTCATTGTATTCCCATGCTCTAACACTCCTACAACAAACAAATTCAAGCATGCTTTGGTACCCAAATTTTCTTGGGTCCATGAGAGTTAGTGCTAACAATTTTTGATCCTTTAGGGATCCATTTCAAGCACAATTCAACATTATTTACAGCATGCTTTGGCACCTATATTTTCCTAACTACTCTTCCTCCAAATGTGGTTTTCCTATATGTGCATGCTTGTGAAGAGTGTCCTATTCTATTACATAGTGAGCATGTAAGAGATAAATCATGCATAGTATTTTTGCTCACTAGGAAATTCTTTAGATGAGTTTCTTTTTGTATTGCATTATAACCTAACCCATCTTTATCAAAGAAAGATCTTTGGGTCTCTAACATATGGTCTAGCTTTTGTTGACCCATATAAATCTAGAAAATGAATTATGCAAATTTAAGTTCTTTTTATTTACTTCATCTATTTCTAGATTTGCTTCTTCTAATTTCTTCTCAAATTCAAGTTTGGCATTTAATAGCATTTCATTTTCTATTTTCAATTTAGCAATGATTTTCTTATATTTGGAGTTCATGCATTGAAAATCATTTGCTAATTCATTAAAAGCATTTTGTAGTTCATCAAATGTATAATCATTATCTTCACTAGAACTACAACTAGCCTCATCATCACTAATAGCCATAAAGCATGAGTAAGCTACCTCTTCATCTACGTTTTCCTCATCGGAGCTATCACTATCGCTCCATGCAACCACAAATGCTTTCTTCTTAGGCTTTCTATCCTTTTCTCTCCTAAGGAAGGGGCAATCTAATTTAGTATGACCCGGTTCATTGCACTCATAACATACTAAGGGGTCCTTTTCTCTTCTACTTGACTCTCCCCTTTGATGTCTCCTATTACTCTCTCTCTCTTTCATTCTCATAAGTCTATTGAATCTTTTGGCAAACATTGCCATTTCCTTTTCTTCCTCATTTCCACTCTCATCACTATCATCCTCATGAGTGGAAGACTTAAGTGCTACCCCTACTTTCTTTGAAGGCTCTTCATTTCTTTTTAATTTCATTTCATGAGTAAGTAGAGAGCCCATAAGTTTATCTAGAGACAAGGTATTTGGATCCTTAGATTCTTCTATTGCGGTTACCTTTGCCTCCCATGACTTAGGCAAGCTATTCAAAATTTTCTTTACCATTTCAACATTAGAATAAGCCTTGCCTAGAGCCTTAAGTCCATTAATTATATCATTAAACCTAGTGAACATTTTGCTAATGGACTCATTTTCTTTCATCCTAAATAGCTCATAATCATGTGTGAGCATTTCTACTTTGGTCTCTTTCACTTGATTGGTCCCTTCATGTGTGATGGCTAATTTGTCCCATATTTGCTTGGCATTCTCACATAATGATACTCTATTATACTCATTGGGACCTAAAGCACAAAATAGGGTGTGCATAGCCTTGGCATTCATTTGTGCCAATCTCATGTCATTTGTGTCCCACTCATCCTCACTCTTAGGGACATCTTTTCCATCTACTTTCTTCATGGGAATTCTAGGACCATTCACTATAATTCTCCACACTTCATAATCATTTGATTATACAAATAACATCATTCTAGTTTTCCAATATGAATAATTCTCACCATTGAAGAGTGGAGGTCTAACTAATGATTGTCCCTCTTCTCCTAAGGATGTGCCTACATTCAAGTGAGCCATTTAAGATCGTTTTGCTAGATAGAGGTTAGTCTAAATCAATCTCGAGCCCAAGCTCTGATACCAATTGTTAGCTCTATAGGCTATACCGAGAGGGGGGTGAATCGGTTCTTAACTAACCTTATGCCCGTTTTTTCGATTCTTCTAAGTTCTCTAGCCTATTTGAATGTTTTCTAAGTTCTCTAAGCTAGGCAAGCATGCAATTCAAATTCAATACAATAATCACAAATATAATTGCAAATTAGTAAAGAGAGTAAGGATAAAGAAATTTACGCAAGTGATTTATAGAAGTTCGGCAACCTTGCCTACGTCCTCTACCTTGAGACGCTCCCAAGGATTTTCCCAAATTCACTATCCTTGAATTTGTGACACTCCCTCTTTTTCTAGGCTAAAGAGAAATCTCTCTCTTTTTCTAGGCTCAAGAGAAACCTCCCTCTTTTTCATAAGCTAAAGAGAAACCTCTCTCTTTTTACAAGGATTGAATTGGTTTACAATGGGTGTAATCAAAGAAGGCACCTAAGTAGGCAAATGATTACAGAAATTAGGCACAAAGAAAAGCCTATACAATATTTGTGCTAAACAATACAAGAGATAAGTGAATGATGTAAGATAAAGACTTTGTAGCTCTTGATTTGTTGTTGAGGCTTGAGGAAGATGAATAAGATGATGAAAGATGTTGCTTGGTTGTTCCTCTTTCTTCCTTTAGCTTCTAAGCCTCTATTTATAGTCCCTTGGATGGTTTGTGGACGTTGGTTGGAGCCAAAACAGAAACTAGCCGTTATATCTCACAGAAACTAGCCGTTGGGGACTTTCTGACTTAAAGGGATCGATCCTTTTCTTCATTCTAAGCTTCCGGGGCATTCTGCCAAAAAGAGATCGATCCCTTTCCCTATGGGATCGATCCCATGCTTCCAGAGGGCCATTTTCCTACACTTTTTGGGTTAGAAATGATGTAGACTTGAATTTAATTTAACCCAAAATGTTTATAAGCTTTAAGGGAGTTTTTCTTGACTTTCTCAAATGAAAATATTATCCAAAAACTTATAAGTAATTTTCTAAACTTATGTTCAATAATTCTTGAGAAAATTACTTAATATTGAAAACCATTTTATAAAGTATTAAGACCCATAAGAATATATCATTAAATCATGGTCTTAATGTTTGATATGAACACTTAAAAATGGATTGAGAAAATCATGTGTGATAAGGCAAATTTACAATATGAATTAAAACATTAAAGCTTACTTAAGTTTTTGTCATTTCAAAATATATATTGCAATTTAAAGCTAACAAACATTTTAGTAGAAAAATCAATAAGGAATTAAGAAGTTCAAAAAGTCATTAGTCGATTCCATAAACAGTTCAGTGATTGGTTTAGTAGGCAGTCAATAAACTATTATTCTATTTAGTAAATGTTAATTAAATAGTCAGTAATGGTTTAGAAAACAGTTCAATAAACAATTCAATAAACAGTACTTTAATAATTTGAAATCAAAACAATAACAATTCGATAAACAATTCTGTACAGTTTAATAAATAATTTAGTAAAACAGTATTGTGACAGTTTAGTAAACAAATTAGTAATCTATTCAGTTGACAGTTCAAAAAACATTTTAGCAAATCCGTCGAGTAAACAGTTCAATAAATAACTCAGTAAACAGTTTTGTAAACAATTCAGTAAATAGTACCGTCACAATTCAATGGAGATCTAGCAATAACCCAATATCATCTTGTAGTTCAATATCCCAAGAAGGGAGTAAACAGTTGATGAGTGTCGTCAGTCACCAAAAATAAAATTTCCTAACTCTACTATGTAGATAGCGGAGCAAGGGTCGAACCCACAGAGACTGAATTATTTAAATTAATTATTAAATTAAAAATCT
Organism: Heritiera littoralis; assembly: GCA_031772115.1. Classification (NCBI taxonomy): domain Eukaryota; kingdom Viridiplantae; phylum Streptophyta; class Magnoliopsida; order Malvales; family Malvaceae; genus Heritiera; species Heritiera littoralis. Next base: position 6,653,276 of record JAPDPK010000025.1, on the reverse strand, counting down.
AATTTCAGGATTTGGGGAAAGAAGAAGAAAATCTGGGGGGTTTTGTAAGCTATGTCTAAAATAAAGAAAACAAGAATTATTAAATATATAAAAAAAACAAATAGCAAAAAGCTTCAGTTATGAGGCAATCAATCATTCTTGGATTTTGATGTTGATCATTGATTACAAAATATCACTGTCAATTAAATAGTCAACCGTAGCATAACAACAAGCTCTGTTACACCATCTTTCCTTACTGAGTCGTTAGTTAAAACAAGCTCTTTAACTAATCTCTAACTACTTAACCTACCTAGAACAAGCTCTCTAGATATAAGTTGTAGCAGCATTAACAACAAGAAAGATATGGGTTGACATTAGATAACAAACACATAAGCTCGGTTTATTTAATCTAAACCTTAATTCTCTTCCATCCCTAGTGATTAACTCCACAAGCAATTACGGACTTATGTTTTTAATCTGGCGGTAGATTATTTAGTTTAACTAAATAGTGTGCACCCTATCTAATCAAACAAACAATCATTATAATGTGCTCAGAGAATCTTGGATACTTAATCAACAATTATACAATAGGTTCAAGAATCTCACAACATGCTTTTCCCAAGAATAATCAATTTACCTCATAACTGAATAAGAAAACCTACTCACTAGACATATTCAAGATCATATAATTCAAGTTATATATTATAAAGAAGACAAATATCATCCAAGAAACAATCAAAGAAGCAATCTTTAATAAAATAAAATCAGAATTACTAATCAAGATTATAAACTAGCAAGCAAGAACACACAAACAATATTAATTTAAATAAAGAAAACAAAATCAGAATTAAAAATAATAAAGAAATCAGTAACTAATTAAAAATAAAGAAAGAAAAAAAATAAAATAAAATTTTATTAAAAACCCTAAAGAAAATCCTACAAGACTAAAAGAGAAGAGGGAGGAGAGGGATTTGAGGGATTAGAGGGATTTGAGGGATAAGAGGGATGTGAGGGATAAGAGGGATTTGAGGGATTTGTTTATGAGAGCCTTGTGCTCTTTATATAGGCCTAAGGAAGAGTTTAAAAGACTTTCCTAAGCAATGTGGGATTCAGATAAGAGTTTACTTGGGAAACAAGTAATTTGACTAGTCAAACTCTTACCTTTATCTCATCATCTTTTTACAATTATTTTCTAAGTAAAATTCCTAAGGCCTATTTTTATTAATTAATTACAGATCTAAGACAAAATAAAATTAAGAAATTATCTTGTCTCAACAAAATCTGGTCTTGAACTTGCTTTATTGGAATTTCTTCTCAATCTTGTTTTTCTGCCCAGAATTTCGTACTGATTTTGTCCAGACGTTTGACCCACCAAATGAACTCCAAATTTTGCGATCTTGGACATTCTGGAAACCTTGAGACGTCCTCTACAACTTCCATGAAGGCCATATCTTGAGATCAGGTCGTTAAATTGGTCAAAAACGTCAATCTTTCAAGCTGGACAGAAAATACTGCACTTTGCTCTTTTTAGCTTCTTTTAATTCCAACTTTGATATTTAATACCTAAAACATAAAATAAACATTAGTAAGCTCTTTTAGGCATAAAACATCAATAAAAAAAATATATTGCCACATATAAAATTCACAAAATATCATCCTATCAACAGTAACAGCAAGACATACGGCCATAGTTACAGTAATGTCCCCCCAATGCACAGAGCCAGTAACTATCCTGAGGACTGCTGAAGACTTGCTCATGGTCAACATCTAACAGTGCACCTCACAGTTCCATTGAGTAGGTGATACACAGGTGGCTATAGACTTGTTCAAGGTCTAACAACAACAGTACAGTAATCATGATATCGGTGCCAATAATCTCAAAATATTTACTCGGTCCCCAAGAAAACAATAAAACTTTTCTTATGTTTTCAAAATATAATACAGTAAAACAGTTCAAATATAAATTTTGGGAACCAAGTTAAATTTAAAATCACATTGTTCAAATCAATATGTTTAAATTAAGTTCAAAACATTTAAATTATTTGCTTCAGTCATAAAGGAAATATTTTTAATTAAAACAGTGTCAGTTAATACAAAACAATCAAAACATATATTATATTTCAGTTAAACACTTAAGATATTTACTTTAGTTAGAAATTAATACATTCAATATTTAGAGTTAGCCAATCTTAAACTTTCACTCCGGTCAGCCACTCAAATGTTCAATAATATACTGCTCAACTAGTTAAGAAAACACTTAACTGTTGTCATTTTTTTTATTAAAACACATCTTTAGTTAGTCCATAAAATTAATAAAATCAACGATAAAATCTCTAATTTTTTGTTTAAGGTTTCAACGTCACTTTTCGAAATTTCGGTAGCATAACGATATAATTTATCCTAACCCTCCTGCACTTGAAACACAGTTCAAAACCACAACTTCAGTTTCCCAATGTCATTCAACCACAATACAACCATTCAGTTTAGTATTTCAGCTGAAATCATTTATTTTAGTCAATTGATTTCAAATCAGTTTCAAAGTTTGATAATGCAAAATTTTCAGTAAATTAATCAATCAATCATATAAATGCAATCATAGTATTCCTACGACTTATATACATACATATATATATATATCTGTAAGAGCCTTGCCCGTTCGAATCGGCCGTCAGTGAGCATCCCCTAGGCCTTATTGCCTTAGGTTTACCCTTACAAGTGAATTGGCTAGCATCCTCATTCGCCCACACCTCACTAACGTATTGTCCGCTGTAGGGTCGGTCGCCCATCATGGCTTTGTTCCAAGGGTCTTGAAGAACTCAAGAATAATCCCTTGAATGCGTTTTACATGAGACGCTCGAACCCTTGTCTCAAGGGTAACATCAGTGTAAGGCTCGGGTACTTAATGAGAAGTACTAAGGTTCAAGCGTCTCATGTAAAACACGTTCAAGGGATTATTGAGTTCTTCAAGACCCTTGGAACAAAACCGTGATGGGCGACCGCCATGATGGGCGACCGACCCAACAGCGGACAATACGTTAGTGAGGTGTGGGCGAATGAGGATGCTAGCCAACTCACTTATAAGGGTAAACCTGGGGCAATGAGGCTTAGGGAATGCTCGTCGATGATCGATTCGAACGGGCAAGGCTCTTACAATATCCCTTACCTATTTCAACCCCAATGCGGTATTTTGATCCATTTCCAATAACCAATACGGATAAGTGAGCTTATATTTGCTTATCATTTTCTTAGTGCCGCCTACTTCGAGGCTACAAAATAAGGTCAGAACACAATCAAATTTCATTATTTCTTTTATAAAGAATATTCTAGACTCTAACGTTATGAGAACCTTGAATTTTTGATATTTTAAATAAGTTATTAAGCGTGGAAAATTAAAAGAGAAATTTATTATGAAAATTTTTAAGTAAAGGGTCTATTCGATAGGGTTTACAGAAGTACTCGGTAAGGGCCTTACCAAGACTTTCTCTGTCCAGATCGAAGTGAGACCCTAGAATGATGATATTTAAAGTGAATAATTTTATGTGTAGTAAAGTTCTAAATCTTGTGAATTGATAGCAGAAATTAACGTAAAAGTAAGAATTTACGCAATATTTTGGTTAAAGGTAATTCGATAATTTCATTTCTCATGGCTGGTCAAACCCCTTTGAGAGTCAATAGTTGACCATGTTTAACCTAAATATAGGCCAAATAATAGAAATTAAATATTGAATTTGAATTTTAAGAATTAAATAAATTATAAGACATAAGTGAGAATAATGAAATTTTATGAGGGTATAATGGTCATTTTATATGGGGGATTGATCAAATAGTCAATATTTGGCCAAATATGTCTTAAATAAATTAAATTCAATAATAATTAAAATTAAAATATGGAAAAAAATTAAGAAGATATTATTTTGGTAGGAATGTAAATATGAACAAATTTGATGGGGAATTGTAATTATGTAAACATGTGGTTAATTCCTATTGGTTAAGACACAAATAAAAGACAAAAAATGAGACAATTTCCAGCACTTTCTCAGCCTCACCACCGACTACTCTGTTCGGCTTTGTCTGCAAAGATTCATCCCTTCTTCTTCTTCTTGTCTCACATCACTCTTAAGAAAAACACTACTTTTCTTTTATCAAATGCTTATGTTTGTTCATAGACTTCATTCACCACTCTAAAGGCTGTTTAAAGTTGGAGATAGCTGGAAGAAAATCAGCGTGGAAGGGTAGTATGGTTCGGTTAGAAAGATGGGTAAGTGAAGAGATGACTCTAGCTTATACAACTTGTTTTTCATGGTTATATTGAGCCTGTAGGACATGTTTATAGTTGTTAATTTAAATAAAACTCGTTATAGACAGTGATGATGAAATCTGTTGTGGGAGGAAATTTAAGAAATGATGATGATCTTAAGGTTTCTTAGCTATGAATTAGCAGTAGATTATGAAAGGATTTAAATTGAAGCTTGACTTTGAGTGATCTTGGACAAAACATGCTAGTGGTGTGGAAAAGGCCATTCGGCCATGACTGATTTTATGCAGGGGAAGTTTTCAGTCAGCAAGAAATGAAATGGGATTGAGAAAATTTTAATGAATATTAGGTATTTGTTGAAAATCCTAAGTGAGATAGAATATGGGCATAAGTTAGATTAAGAGTGGAATGGATAAAGGACTAACAAAGATGAGACCATGGAAGCCTGTGAAATTGGATGTATCAGTTCGAGTATATAGTAAATTACTCATTTTCCACACATATTTATCGGTTAGGCTGTCTGTGATGCCTTTAACACTTGAACAGTAACAGTAATAAACAGTAAACATTTATTTATTTAATAAATAAATTATATGAAGTTTTACTATATTCCTTACACTTTACATCCCCTGTTTCTATTTTACAATAAAGTAGTACTGTATACATGTGTCTGAATATATAAGAGAAGTGACTGTACCTTTAAAATTTAACGCACTTTGCCCCAGTGTGCCTACTCGCAGCTCTATTTATCCGAGGAAGATCTCAAATAATCCTTGCAATTAATTTGGGGAGTTGGAAAATAAAAGGGTGAGCGAGAACGTGCTCAGTAAAGGAGTCGTATGCTGCTTGATACAATGAAATCTATATGCAGGAAAACATTTATTTTCCTAACAGTGTACTAAGCACAGTAAAGGAAGGATACTATAGTCGGCTGGGAAATCCATATGGATCATGGAAGGTATTTTGAAATACTTGTCTTGTTCCGGAAACCCAGAACGACTATAGGGAGTAATAAATAAATTATTTTATTTAAAATAATTTAATTCTCATTTCCCATAAATATAATAATGGTATAAACCATTTAATTCTTATCTATTCAGTATCAGTTTCAAAACACGTGACAGTCATTTTTAATACAGCAGTTTATAAATATCCAAAATCGTTGGATAAACAGTTCAATAATTATTTCTATGTTAGAAATAATTTTCATAATATCCTTTTCCAATAAACAATGGTTCTCAGTACAATTCAATAAACAGTAATCAGTACGATACAGTTCAGTAAACAGTATTCCTCAGTACAGTACAGTTCAGAAAACAGTATTCAATAAAATCCATTTCAGTAAACAGTATCAGTAGGTTGAGACTAGGCATCACCCTAAATCATATCATGCTATCATCATCGCCTAAGGGACACAGTAACAGTATACAGTAAGATCTATGGTCATAGTCTATAGGGCGTCCTCGGTGTACACTTGCCAGGTGACTCTGAGATTGCTGATGAGTTGGTGGGTCAATCAGCCACGTGATAGTAACAGTAATCAGTAAGCATGAATTCAAGGCCGAAAGTCTCAAAATCATTTATTTTTCCATAAAATACCTTTAAGGAAATCTAATGAATTAAATCATTTATTTAAATAATTATTTCCAAAAAGGTATTTATTTCTCATCTCCAAATACAGTAAAAACAGTCGATAAATATTCATGTATCCAGTGAGAAATCTCATAAATATTCTTTTTGAATATTTAATAGTATAAAGAATATATTTTATTCTCACTTTAAATAAAAATCCACAACATGAATATTTAATTTAGCATTTTTCAATAATTTCCAAATTTATGGAAAATTTATGGAAATAATTTCCAAAATTCACAAATTATCCATTTCATGCATCTAAAATATTTTATGATATTTTAGAATAATTTCAATAATTTTTCGGCAGCATAACGACTGTAAATTTCTAACCTCCTAACAGAAATTACAGTATATAAACCAGCTTTCAACCACAATTTGCGTGATTTTCAAAGCAAATCAAGCTTCCAATAATTTCATAAAATTAAACTTGATAAATCATACAATTCATCATATCCTTACAACTCACAAACTTCTCCCTTACCTGTTAAACGATATCGAGCTTCTCGGTAGCACCAACCGAAATCCGTAATTCCCAACTGCAAAATAATTTATAAAAAATTATTGATAATTTTTCTCTTAATTTTAAGGTGTTAACTTCCATAAAATGCAGCCACTAATTATACAGTATATATACAACCAGTACAAATTGCACTGGTGCTAAAACTAAACTTTCCCGTTTTAGCTCCTTTTTGGGTTCCGATTTCACCAACCTTTCTCTTTTGATTTCCACATTAATTTTCTACCATCAAACCATAAAATGCAGCATTGAATCATGCCCAAACAGCCATGACCGAAACCCATAAAAATGGCAGCATTTTACTTAGCCAAAATAACATGAATCCAATAGCATGAATGGAATCTACACCTTTAAATCTATAAGATTACAACTTTGAAATAAATCAAAACTCAAAAAATTCCAGGATTCCTTACCTTGGCCGAATGCCTTTCCCTTCCTTTTCTCCTTGAAATTTCAGTTTTTCAATGTGTATTTGGGTGGGTTTGATAGAGCATGACTATGAGGAGTATAGTCTAAGTATGACAATGTGAATTTTATGGTATGAGAATTAATAAATAAAATATAATGGTAATGGAATTGTTGGTGGAATAAATATGAAGAAAAGAATGAATTCTTAGTTAATGGAAGAAATTTGAAATTTTTATGAATTATGGAATTTTCATAATTTATTAAGGAAAAATAAATTAACGGTAATGAATTATTGGTGATATTAGAGTTGGAAAAAGCATGCGAGTTGATTGTAATTATATTGAGGTAATTAATAGGAAAAATAAAATAAACCAAGAGTGGAGAATGATACGTGTAAAATAGAAATTATGGAATATTTACTATCCTTGTGGTATGGTGATATAAAATAAAATATGAGATGAAATTATTGTGCAGGAGTAACAATTTTGGGAAATAGAATTATGCAAGCGATAGTAGGAACGCAAAGATATTGCGTGGACTCGAGGTAAGGAACATATATAGAAGTTACTTATAAATATTTTACGTGTCTTTGGAATTTTTGGAAATATTAAATTCTTAATCGTTTCCCATCAACTTTCCAAAAAGGGGGAAATATAACTTATTCACAAAACCAAAAGTGTTTTTTAATTGAATGGTTACTGTAATTGCGTGTTGAATTATGAATTACCTTGGTTTGGAACATAACTGTTTATCGATATTAAAATATTACTGTAGTGACTTCAGATTTACTGTTTATACACAGTTTATATACTGAAAAACAATATTTAAATAATAATTATGTTATTGAATTTTTACATATAAAAGAGTACCAGCATATTCTTTTTACCATCCACAGTGAAATGAATATTTTCAAAAGTGAAAATTGAATTATAAATATTTTATAAATATTTATTTTGGAACCAGGTATATATTTTATACCGGTTATATACTTTCATACATGTGTTGTGAAGTGATTACCATTATGGAAACTATACAGTTTACAAACTGTTTATGTGATTTTATTATAAATTTTACTTATGGAAATTAAATGATTTCCTTTATGAAGCTTAAAATGTGATTAAAGTGTTTTGAGACCATTAGACCCCATATCATGCTTACATGTCATGTGTTCATGTGTTACTATTACTATGGCTGATTGACCCACCAAGTCATCAGTAGTGTGAGAACCGTAAATTTTCTTAAAATGATCATGTACTCAATTGTAATTAAACGTGAATATAATACAATAATGTAATTTTGGGATTTACAAATGCAAGAGCCTCGCTCGTCTCACCAGGCCGTCGGCGAGCATCCCCTAGGCGTTCTCCACTCACGCCCCAGGTTTACTCTTACAATCATCAAGGCCTTGCCCGTTCCAGTGGGCCGTCGGTGAGCATCCCTTAGGAGTCCCACGCTCCCCAGGTTTGCCTTAACAGCGAGAGTAGGCAGTCACCCAACACTCACCAACAACGTATTGTCCGCTTTGGGAGGTCGCACACCCTTACGGCTTTGTCCCAAGGCTCCTGAAGAACTCAGGATTAATGCCTTGAGCGCGTTTGCTAAGGCTCGAACCCTAGCATCCTTAGATACCCGAGCCTTACACTCATGTTACCATTGAGACAAGCATTTTTTATTATAAGAGCCTCGTCCGTCTCACTAGGCTATCGGTGAGCATCCCCTAGGAGTTCCACACTCCCCACGTTTGCCTTGACAGCGAGAGTAGGCGGTCGCCCAATACTCACCAACAATGTATTGTCCGCTCTGGGAGGTCGCCCACCCTCACGAATTTGTCCCAAGGCTCCTGAAGAACTCAGGATAATGCCTTGAGCGCGTTTTGCTGAGGCTCGAACCCTGGCATCCTTAGATACCCGAGCCTCACACTCATGATACCATTGAGACACTGTCTCAATGGTATCATGAGTGTGAGGCTCGGGTATCTAAGGATGCCAGGGTTCGAGCCTCAGCAAAACGCGCTCAAGGCATTATCCTGAGTTCTTCAGGAGCCTTGGGACAAAGTCGTGAGGGTGGGCGACCTCCCAGAGCGGACAATACATTGTTGGTGAGTATTGGGTGACCGCCTACTCTCGCTGTCAAGGTAAACCTGGGGAGTGTGGAACTCCTAAGGGATGCTCACCGACGGCCTGGTGAGACGGGCGAGGCCTTAACGATGTTGTAAGAGTAAACTTGGGGTGTGGGAGAACACCTAGGAGGATGCTCGCCAACGGCCTGGTGAGACAGGTGAGGCACTTACATAAAAACGCTATGTCTCAATGGTAACATGAGTGTAAGGCTCGGGTATCTAAGGATGCTAGGGTCGAGCCTCAGCAAATGCATTCAAGGCATTAATCCTGAGTTCTTCAGGAGCCTTAGGATAAAGCCGTGAGGGTGGGCGACCTCCCAGAATGGACAATACGTTGTTGGTGAGTGTTGGGCAACAGCCTACTCTCGCTGTCAAGGCAAACCTGGGGAGTGTGGAACTCCTAGGGGATGCTCGCCGATGGCCTGGTGAGATGGGCAAGGCTCTTACAACAAATGTAAGATCATGGTCACATTTACAGGATTGAAATCTTCGCGAATAACATGAAACATACACCAATATAGTTTGTGCAATGTACGTTAAATGGAAACGAAAGGAGTTGTAGTTATATGCATATATATATATATATATATATATATATATATATATATGAGATTATGTCCATGGGTAAGCCAAACTAAAAACACACAACATGCATGCATGCAACGCCCACGCATGCATGCATACGTAAATGTGCATGCATTCAACGTGTGTATGTACATATATAAACACATATATAAATAAATAAAGGATCAAGTGAAGTGAAAAATAAACCATAAAATAAGAAAATAAGTTAAAAACGTTTAAGTAGATATGTATAAATATAGCAATATATGTATATATTTATATTTATACACATAAGGATAAATATTATACATATACATACAAAAAAATGCAATATTAAAGTATATAAAAGAAACATATATATATGTATAATGAAAGATATACATATACATATATATATATATATATATCTCATATACAAATAGGGATATATTTATACATGTATAAATATAGGTATAATAAAATGAATAAAGAGTTATATAGGTATACACATGCATATAATTGAGTATAGGTGTATAGGGATAAATACATGTATACATTTATTCATGAATATATATATATATATATATATATATATATATATATATATATATATAATATGCAATATATATGGATTGATATATATAAATTCCATGTGAAAACATCTATATGCATATGTTTGGAAATAATATATATAAATATACTTGAAGGAACAAAGTGTTTAAATATTTATAAGTATGAATATATATATATATATATATATATATATATATATATATATATATATATATAACTATATTTAAATAAGTATAAATATATGAGCATACAAACAAAATTAAATGTAAATATATATATATATATATATTTATATATAGTTGAGATGAAAGTTAAAAGGTATACAAGTATTATATAACATATATTAAATAATATAAACAAAATGAATTTATATACACTATATATTAATATAAATGAAAATAAATATATATAAAAATAATAATAAAATAAAATAACACTAAGGGGCCGTTTGGTTCCTGGAATTTAGGATTACCTTTAAGAATCATTTGACGAAAAATTATTTTACTTGACGGATTCCTAGGAATATTAGATTCTTGTGTTTGGTTGTATTGGTGGGAATATAAGATTTCTGTGTTTAGTTAAAGGAAAGTAAGATTACTTAATTACTTATTTTATTATAATACCCTCCGTTTTATTAGTTGATATAAAGTGAATAACACTTGATATAGATTATATTTAAATTAATTACTTATTTATTTATTTATTTAAGATAGTCATTTATTTATTTTTTTGGTCCCTTTTGTTTATAAGGTTTTTGTTATGTAAATTATTTTGATTTAACAAACTATTACTATATTAAATTGATTTTGATTAATCAAAAATCATAGGGTCATCTTATTATTTGTCTATTTAATTTTAAATTCATTTTTCTCTTAAATGTCAATTCATCAAAATAAGAAAAAAATAATGGTTGTAATATTAGATAGGTTTAGGGGTAAAATGGAAACAAAATATAATTATTGGAGGGTAAAATAGGCATAAAAATAAGATTCCCCCGGAAAAAAAATACCTCAAGACAAAGGGGAATTTTTTCACCCCCATTTTCCCCCCCTCTTTGCACTGTTAGGAATATAAATTCCCGATGTGAAAAAATTTCGCAAACCAAACATGGTAATTAGATTACGGAAAAAAAATTCCTACCAGCAATCTAAAATTCCTAAAACCAAACAGCACCTAAGGGGATTTGGTGGGAAACCTCCCTCCAAATCCCTACCAATTTGATGGTTTGCCACTTCCAGGTTGTAGACCCGCTCCCATTATCATCAATTAAAAAAAAAGAAATGAAAGATAAGAGGAGAGATGAACTGGAGACTGAAAGAGTGAAAGAAAGAAGTTTAAAGTGATTGAAGCATAGGATTCGGTTGGAGAAAGAGAGAATTGAGAAAAAAAAAAGAAGAAAGAGTCACGCAAGAGGGAGAATCAAAACAGAGCAGGCTTGTATGTGGAAAAGGGCTGGAATCAAGGGACTTCGGTGCTATATAGGGTTGAAGACAGGAAGCAAAAGAATGGTGAGGCAGAGGTGTCACAACCCATGACCACATTTTTCATCTTCTTATACACAACTTAACCGGTTGGGCTGTCTGCGATACTTCACTTGTACTGACTGTTAAACAATTTTACATAATATTGTTTTTATTATACACATCCCCTATCGTAACAATTCAGATAAGTAGTACTGTTGACGTGTCTAAATACAGAGAATAAATAATCATACCTCAAATAATTAGTCGGTCTGACACATTGTTCTTCGTGTACAGCCAGGATCCACAATCCACTGAACTCACCAGCATCAAAACCTGAGATGTTTAATATTAAGGGGTGAGCAAAACCACGGCTCAGTAAGAGAATTATATGTTTCACTTGATACTCAGCTTCCTATATGCTGAAAATCTTTTTCATTTTTCCTATGGGCTCTAGGCTCGCATGTAGGAAGGATACTACAGTCGGCTAGGGATCCGAATGGAGTAAGGTAGGTATTTTAGAATACCATACTTGTTACGGAACCTAGAAGCAACTGTAGAGATAAATTTTTCTTTTTGTTATGAATTAATAAATCCTTTTCAATCTTTCATAACCTTTTTCATATTCTTTTTAAAAAAATGCTTCTACTAAATAAAGCAATTAAATAAAATAATTAATATTCGTATCATACATGCTTGAGTTATTGTAAATTAGCATGCATGGATTATACTAAGGTTTATTACCATTTCGTAAGTGCACCCATGTCATAACTTATTCATGCTTACTTTTCATCCTTAGCTATACAAGGCATCGTTCTTATTAAAAGTATAATTATGTGTGGAAGCACAAACATTCAAGTAGTACATGTTCAATGGCATATATAGACATCATCCAATAATCATATACATCATGTGTCATATGCCTAAGATCTATTTCATCCTTCGACATTCATCGCATTACCGAATCACAATCACTTACTTATAGTCACAATATCCTACGATTTCTCATATTTCGTTAGAACACGTGTAGCACTTAGTTCCCGAAGGATTTTAGAGGTTGTGACGAACCAGCACAATCGGCCATGGCAACCTCTCTGGGCCCATCAGACAACGATTGCCTAGCTTCATCACTCATCCGTGGCTCACACGGTACAATCATCGAGTCTCTGCTCGGTTTGGCCATTAGTACATCCGTACTGTCCTCTATGGCCCAAAGTCCACTCGAGGTTTTAGAGGTTGTGACGAACCAGCACAATCGGCCATGGCAACCTCTTTGGGCCCATCAGACAACGATTGCCTAGCTTCATCACTCGTCCGTGGCTCACACGGTACAATCATCGAGTCTCTGCTCGGTTTGGCCTTTAGTACATCGAAGCTCGTGTAGCACTTAGTTCCCGAAGGATTCTAGAGGTGGCTCCCACGGTTCGGAATTCGTGAAACACTTATAATCTAATGTTTCATTTAAATTTATGGTGAGAATGTTAGATATATCAATTCTTCCTTTTTTTTTTTTAAACATATTAGAGGTTTGTATCTCATGTCTTATGAGAATCATCTTACAGTACTATAATCAGTACCGAAATGAGCATTTTATAAAAATGCTATAATTCAATTGATTTTCTTCTCATATTATATGAAACATGTTCTTTTCACATGTCACACATCACATATCACATTTCCCATTTGACATATTCCATGTCATGTAAAACACTTTCCTTTTTAACATGTCACCTATCATTTATGGAGTCTATGATAGACATCAATCTTATCGTACTATAAATCCCGGAGGGTAAAGAAATAAACCGGTCAAATCTATGACCATAATCTATGTTGTCCTCTGTGGGTCGCGGATCAGGTGTCGACCGGGACTAAACATATCACATATCATGCATCCGTATGATAGGAATGCCAACCAATCTCAAAACCGTAGTTTTCATCATCAAATAGACTTATATGGAATTTATATAAATATAAAATTCCATAATTTAAAACCATAAAGTTTAAAATCCTTTAGTGAATATTTATAAAAATATTCATAAGAATATTCACTATATTTCACTTCCTCTTTCATCTCGTAATTCGTGTAATTTATCTATTCCGAGAATTTTCGATGATTTCATTATCATCATTCTCGAATACATGAATATTCTAAAGTTCCATCTCATTATATTCATGTTTTATGAAATTTAGAAATTTCCTCATGTTTCGTGATTTACTATCGAAATTCGGAAATAAAATCATTTAATATGATTTTATAAAGTTTTTCTAAAATTTTCGGCAGCATAACGGCTATCGATTTACTAACCTCCTGCACGAAAAATACAGTTTAAAATCTTTCAGCCAGTACTACTTCCCAAATTATTTTCAGCAAATCATGCATCATAATAATTTTCATAAAATAATTGCATAAAATATTTCAATTTAAAATATGCAGACTGAGTATCCTTACAGTGCTGCACATGCATCCCTTACCTTTTTCCGGGTCGGCGAATTCTGCTTATCGATCGCGCCCGCACTCCATTTCTCCCGATTCCTTGTCTCGATTGCTGAAAATAATTTCTGGAATTAAAATTCTAATTTTTAGAATTTTTCATAATTTATTTAATTTTTTTCTGAAATTAAATTCTCGGGAAATTTCTTACCGAATTTGAAAAATCCCGGATTGTCGAATTTTCGGGAATTTTCCGAATTCCCAAAATTCTCCTTTTTTCCTCTTTTTCTTTCTTTTTCTTCCTTTTTCCTCTTTTTCTTTTCTTTCTCTCTTTTCTTTTTCTTTTTCTTTTTCTTTTTCCTTTTTCTTTTCTTTTTTCTTTTCTTTTTCTTCTTCCTTTCCCGGTCAGACCAGTTCAGACCGGTCCAGCTTCTTTCCTCACCGGTTCCTCGCCGGCGGCCGGTTCTCCGGCGGTTCGGGCGTCCCTCAGCTGGCCGGCTGCACGACGAACTTGCCGGTGCCCTCCGTTTGCCCTGGATCGGCGGCACGGCGGCGGATCGAGGCGGTTTTGCCTCGGTTTCTTCTTCCTCTTCGTCGGCCTTCCTCCGCCGTCCATTGCGCGTCGGGTGACCTCCATCGTGTTCCTCTCCCTCCGGCGGTGCTTCAGTGACAGTGGCGGCCACCGATTTGGCCGGCACCGCCGTTGACATTTTCCTTTTCTCCTCGGATTTCCTTCGTTTCTGTTTTCCCGATTTGCTTTCCGTTTTGCTTCGCCGGCGTTGGCGTCGGCTTCCTCTTCCTTGGCCGGCGACGCCGCTTCTTTTCCTTCTCCTCCTTTCCTTCTCCGGCGGCCGCTGACGGGGGCGGCGCCTCCTGGAGACAGAATCGGGAATCCGATTCTGATATATTGTTTTCCTTTTATTTTCTTTCCTTTTTTGGTTTATTTGGTTTTCCTTTTTAGTATGTAACCTACTATATATTATACAATATATTATATATATAATATCTACCATATATTACACATATAATATTATTTCATATAAATTGTAATACAATATATATTAGATATAAATTATATATATTGTACATTACAAAATACATGTCTAGTATATATATATATGTACATTTATATATACTTAAAATTAAATAACATTTATATATAAAAATTATATAAATGCTATAATAAAATATTTATACATATAAATTTTAATATAAAATAATATTTACATTTTCTATACATGTACGTATATATATATATATATTTATATATACATAAAATATTATGTTTATATACATATGTATTATTTAGATTCATAGGATAGTATATATTTCCATATATAGACCAACGTATATTAAAATATACTATATAGTATTTTAATACATACGTATTTGTATAAAATACATTTATAAAATTTATAATTATATAACATACTTTATTTTTATTTCCATTTAATTTCCTTCACACGCATTTCCTTATTCATCACTTCCTCATTTCTCAGGATTTTCACCAATATCCCGTTTCTTGCAAAATTTTATTTATTTCCCCTTATTTAATTTTTCTAATGTTTATTTTCAATATTTCTAATTTCCAATAAATGGAAAATTTACGGTTATCACATCCTCCCCACCTTAAGAAATTCGGTCCTCCGAATTTAACTTAAGTCCAAAGGTGGTACATGCCGTATACTTATGGCTTCTGACCTTTAGTTCATCCTCCAAATAATACTGCCAGCACACTTTCAACATCAACAATACTTTAGACCACTACATGCTGTTTTTCATCATATATGTCTATACTCCCGTAAGTTCATTTCTCAAATCGGAAGTTATTCACTTTTACTCTTTTCATATAAGAGCCATACATAATATTTTAATATTACAGCTGATTTATGCTGTTCATCATCCATTCTTCTCACTTAGTGCCGAGTCGACATAATTTGGTACTATCATGTACTCGTGTCAATCAATTATATGTAAGTGTCCCAGTAGCTTTCACATCTCGTGCACACGCTCTCTCAATATCATGGAGCGGTTACATTTCACGCTCATATATATAAATATATATCAGTATGGAGCGGTGCTATCAATACACTTGGGATCTTAAAGCCTTTTGCTATCTCTCATTCGCATATGGCAACACATAGACTCCCATCACATGTAAGGCTCACTGGAACTGTACATACACATTCACACCGTTTAACACTTATACTTCGACTAAGGCACTAGAGAATCTAGGTGTCTGATAATGGAAAGTGATTCTATTTAGATCATCAGTTTTTAATCACTTCCATATCATTATTTCTCTTTTGGACTCTTTATTGTCCACAATATTCATTTTCACACTTATTCCATCAAGGCTACATATTATTGCAAATTTTACTGTTAATCATCTCTTACAGAAATAAATCATGAGACAATCATTTTCTCTCTATGTCTCTTTTCATGTAGTATGGTCATTACATCTCTTACTCTTATGGTATATTCAATATCATTTAAATTTTAGAATATACCTGAGAATATACTCTTTTCATAATTTAGATTCTGTGATTGAATCCTCGAATTATCCATTTAAGCACCACATTATCTATACAATTCCACCATCTCTATCATTTCGAGGTGGTTATGTGTACAATCATTTTACTGGCAGTAAACATATCAATTATCTTACTCCTTGGAGTATCATTACTTTCACTTATCAATTCTGGCTTTGATTTTACATCTTGCCACAGTTATGTGATAACCAACACCATTCACTTTCAGTCTTAACTGCGGGAACTGTTTCATATTGATGTTTCCCTTTTCATCATGTCATTTATTTCCTTATTTCACTTTCATTTTCGTTTTCATATTTTTACTCTCATTCCTTTTTGTCGGTTTTCTCGATTGGTATGGTACTATACTGTTAAATGAAATTTTAAACTCATTTGTATACCAAACCATGTATATGTATAATAAATAATTTAAAGTTGATGTTGTATTATACCTTGATAAAATGATCTTGAAATTGATATGGTGGTATTAATGTGATAAGATACACGGTATAAGTTAGAGAGAAGGGTAACCCGACAATCGGCCTAACCTATTATAAGAGAAAGAAAAAGTTAGTTGGTATTTGAGTTAAACGGGATGTTACATTTTTTCTTTCTCTCTTTCTTAGACTAATCAACTTCCCCTTCCTATTCTCTCCTTTGGTTCTTCTTCTTTCTACAAATATGGTATTATCTAAAATGCTATCATTACTGCCATCAAGGTAACACTTTTACTGAGGTCCGAATGGATCTAGCAAGATCTTGGCCTATTAGGGTTCTGATCAGATTGCAGCACTAAGAGGATCTTTCTTTCTCATTTAGTTCACCCAAGCCATAGACATGGACCTTCTCCTCTTAGGAGGTCTTTTGATTCATCAAAGGCCTTAACTTTTCTCTTCGAAGATAGGAATTGTGAGAGCCCAAATTTCTATATTCTCTCTATACCTATTTAAGGTGACAAATTGGAATAATAAATAAAATTTTGAAAATTAATTCCCTTATGTTATGGAATTATCGGAGAAAACTGTTAACTAGGCCCTACAGGACAATCTATAACTCGGATGCTTTTCGAAGTGGCAAAATATTAAAATTGGGCCCAAAATACCTAAAGGTTAAGAAGACCATTTTCGCAAATTCCTTAAGATGAGTATACCTCAGTTTAAGTGCAACAAATTTGAAAATGACGATCGTGTCCATACCTGGAAGAATTTTTCTGAAATAACAGTCAAACCAAATTGACTTTGGACCCACAGACTATCATAGGATAATCCTCGCGTAAAGAAGTTTCACGTGGATCCAGCCCGTGAACTAAATTACGTAAAAGTGTCAAAAACAACGCAAATGAAACCAAAAGCACTTGTAGAGGGGTAGTTTGGTAATTTTACTACCCATACTTGGTCAAACCCCTTTGGGAGTCAACAATTGATCATGTTTGACCCAAATAAATAGAAAATAATAAAATAAAATTTTAAATCTGAATTTTAAATTATTAAAATAATTATAGGACATAAATGGAAATAATGGAATTATACAGAGGTATAATGGTAATTTAACATAGGATTAGTCAAAATGGTCAAAGGTTGACTATAATTGACTTAAATAAATTAAATTTAATTAAAATGAAAAAAAATCTGAATTTAGAAAATAATAAAAGATTATGAGAGGTAAAAGTGTAAATTTTGGAGAATTAAAGGGGAATTTTGATTTTTTAACTATGTGGCAAATTTCCATGGGATGAAATCTTAATAAAAGAAAACAAATGGGATTTTTTTTCAAGCTTCATCAGCTCCATCAGCGACTCTCCCCTGTTTCCTGCTGCTGTGCTATTCTGCTCCATTTTCTCCATGATTTCCTCACGTGAACCATGCTAAACCCCATCCTTTCTTCATCAAATCATCTAAGCTTCTTCACTAAACTTGTTTTTCACCTCAAGAACACCATAAAACTAGAAATAGGAGTCCAGAATTGAAGAAAATCGGGACTATTTCTGGAGCAGTACTGCTTGGTAATTCAAGATAAATTGGTTTAGTGATGTTTTACTTAATTCTAACTATGGTATCTACTTGTTTTAAGCTTGAATGATGTGATTTAAGCCTTGAATTGAATCAAATTAAAATGTAGAAAAAAAAAAAAGGGAGTTTCGACCATGGAGGGAAATTGAGGGAATTGTTGGGATTTTGATGTATGTTGGGTAGGAAATTGTAGTGAATGGTGAATGGAAATTTGTTGAAACTTGAATTAAGTGAAAGATGTCAAAATATGGAAAGTGGCGTGAACAGGGGTACCATTCGGCCATGGTTAAATTGAAAGGATGATGATGAGTTTGATGAATGAAAAATGTTTGAAGAATTCTAAGTGAAATAGAATATGTCCATAAACTAAGTTGAGAAAAGACCAAGTGAAAGAATACTTAGTGTGCTGCCAGCCATGGCGTTGAGAATGAAAGATGGTGCAATTTTAAATATAAAATAGATATATGGTAAATATATTAAGAGATTAGAATATAATTCCTAAATTAATTAAGAAAGAAATAAATGAAAAATAATGAAAATGAGCCTTGGGAAGCTTTCGGCCAAGGTCAAAGATTGATAGAATTTATGCAAATTTTAATATATGGAAATGTAAAAGAAGTGTAAAGGATGAGTAGAGAAATTTAGGAAGATAAAATTTAAAAGAATAAATGGTGTGCATGAAGAAGAGTTGGGTTTAGGTCAAAAAATGTGATTGTCCTGTGAATTTTATGGGTGAGATATAAAGGATAAAATATAATGGTTAATGAAAATAATTGAGGAATAAAATTTGAAAGGAATTCTATTAAGTATAATTGTATTATTGTGATTAGTAGAAAAGAAAATAAATGAAAAACAATGAAAATAAAAACCATAGGAAATTTTGGTCAAACTCAAAGGATGAACTTCCATGGGAAATTTCGTAATTAATGGGCAAAGAAAAATGAATTTAATGTAAATAAAATTATTGTTGAAATTGGAAAAGAATATGATGTATTGTAATTATACTTTAATATTTAATAAGAAATGAAATAAATTAATTATTGAAATTAACAAAATGAATTGAATTTGTAAGAAATTTTATTGAGCTAAAATAGGAAATAAATTATATTGGTGAAGATGGATTTGTAGAAAAGAATAAAATTTGATTAAAATTATATTGCGAAAATTAATAGAAAATAAGATAAAGTAATTGTAGGAATTAATAAGTAGAAAATAAGAAATTAAGAGGAAATCCATTAAAAGTCCTAATGTGGAATTAAATTGTAAAAAATACAAATTTAATTGTAGTAAAATAAACTACCATGAAAGTGATAAAATAGAAAATAAGGAATTAAGAAAATAATTATTAGAATTGAAATATGAATTATTGGTGAAATTAGAATTTAGAAAAGATTTAAGTATAGTTATGTTAAGGCATTTAGTAGGAGATTAAATAAATTAATTATTGAGATTTACTAAATGGAAAATGCGAATTTATAGAGATATTCATTTTAGTTATATATGGGATTTTAATAGAAATCGAAGTTATTGGTGACATAAAAAATTAAAGAAAGAATAAGATTTACTTGAAATTATATTTTTGGTATTTAGTAGAAAATAAAATAAATTAATTATTAAGAATGATAAATAGAAAATAGAAAATTATGAAATATTTATTAGAATCATAATATAGAATTTTAAATATAGCTCAGTATTATTGTGCAGTGTGAAGTACGAGAAATAAAAAGACGTAATTGACACTATCGGACTTTTATACTGCATGTGTAAGGACCCGCGTGGCACTTTGTTCCCGTAGGATTCAAAGGTGGCTTCTGCGGCGACCTTACATGTGAGGTAGGCGATTGGCCACACTCACTCACGTATTGTCCGTTTTGGGTGGTCGCCACCTTCAAGGCTTTGTTCCAAGGTGCCTGGAGTATCTCCCAGGACATTTAACACCTTGAGCACGTTCCACCTGTTTCAACATTCCCAAGTGGTCAAGGGATTGAAACAAGCAGAATGCACTCAAAGTGTTAAATGTCCTAGGAGGTACTCCAGGCACCTTTGGGACAAAGCCGTAAGGGTGGCGACCGCCTAAAGCGGACAATAAGTGAGTAAGTGTGGGCGATCGCCTACCTCAAATGTAAGGTCGCCGCTTCTTTAATCCTAAGGGAACAAAGTGCCACGCGGGTCCTTACAATAAAAACACGTGTTTTTATGTCAAGGCCTCGCCCGTTTATCTGCTGTCGGCAAGCATCCCCTAGGCGACCTCACCCCAGGTTTGCCTTGACCTGTGAGGTAGGCGATTGCCCACTCACTCAACGTATTGTTTGCTTTGGGCGGTCGCCCCCCTCACGGCTTTGTCCCAAGGTGCCTAGAGTACCTTCTAGGACATTTAACACCTTAAGCACGTTTCCAGAGGTTCAGACCCAGGACCCTTAGGTACCTAAGCCTTACACTCTTAATACCATTTCTCCAAGTAGCCTAATGGTTAGCATGTCTCAACACTTGCAAGAGGTCAAGGATTCGAGACATGCGGATGCAAATTAGAGTATTATTCTCCGATAAAGCCGTGAGGGGCCTGTGGGCCTTCCACACAAACAGTACGGTTGAGTCAAGGTAAACCTAGGGCCAGAGGGCTTAGGGGATGCCAGCTGATGGCCTGGTGATACGGGTTGGGCCTTGACAGCATGGAAGTAAAGTAGAGGTAAGAAACATGTATAGGAGTTGCATAGGAAATACCTTATTTATACTTGGTAATTTTTGGAAACCAATCTTAACTGTTTACTTATCCTACTCCTCGAATACAAGAAATAGAAATATATCTTAAATTCTTATAAGTCCAAATATTGTTTTATAAGAAATGATTTACATGAATTTAATTACATAAAATGATTTACATGAACTTAATTACATGAACTGACTTATATGCATTGATTTACATGAAAAGATTTACATGCATTGATCTACATGAAACGATTTACATGAATTGGATTACATGAAATGATTTACATTAATTGATTTGCATGAAATGATTTACATGACATGTTTAAATTGCATGAATTGTAATTTCCCATGATTATGGATTAACCGAAGATAATTGCTATTGAAATGATTTCTACTGTTAAATGAAATGATTTATGAAAATTTTTGAGACAGTCGTTCTTTAGTGATCATGCATACCGTTATTTGACTGCGAGACCCTGATCAAGTCCGCAAGTTACCCTTATATTGTACATGACTGTGGGAATTATGGTCAAACCCACAAGTTTCCACAGTGAGCACCTGACCAGTGCGAACTGTAACTATCGGCGATGGCCATTCGTAATCGATCGTCCCTTCGGGGATACCGATACTATTTCATCCCTTCAAGGATACTGTTATTGATCGTGCATCATTCTATTGGATATGACTGTCTCCACTGAACTATATGTGAATGATTCGATTACTGAACGATTTGATTATTAAATAATTTAATTACTGAATGATTTGAACACTGATTTACTGATTTGACAGAAAGGAAGAAATGTTTAAAAAACGAATGATTGATAGTGTTAATTTTAAATGATTTGTTTTATTGTATTGATGAGAATAGGAAAGTATTGCTTATATAATGTTTTGAAATGTTACTATTTTATTTACTAAAATTCCTACTAAAATTGTTGTATAGCATTGTCTAAATAAATTGTTTATATACCGATATTGGTTTGAAATTGCATAGCACAAATTATTAAATGTTTTATATTGTTTAATGATTTGAAATTGCATCGCATAAACTACTAAATGTTTTATATTAATTAATGATTTCATCAACAACTATATTCCTTCCTATAGTCGCATCTAGGGATCGGAACACTACAGGTACTTTAAAGTACCTCTCATACTCTACCTGGTTACCTAACCGACTATAGTATCCTTCTTATACTATTTCCTAGTATACCGTTAGGAAATAAATGTTTTTATGCATTTAATATTTATATTTAATATGCCATTTCATAATTAGTAAAATAAATGATTTTTATTCAACCGCATATAGTACACGCTTTTATATGTGTTTCTTACTGGACTTTCCCCAAAGCTCATCCCCTTACTCACCATCCCAAATATAGTTCAACAGTGTATATGCCTCCGGTCGCTTCTAGAATAATTGAAGAAGATCGTTAGAAGTTATAATATTAAGTAGATAGGTACATGTTAATTTTATATTTATATTCAAACTAGTAAATGCACAATAGATGTATTCGTAATGGGATGTAAATAGTGTAAAGTTATATTAAAGATTATATATAAGCTAGTGGGATGTAATTACATTGAATTGCTATAAATAGAATTGTAAATATTATGTTATAGATTTTATTCTAATTTTCTTATTTATTGTTTATGGATTAAATAACTTAACGGTTTAAATGTTTAACTATAATGGAAATTGTAAAATGAACTTACATTGACATTGAACGCAAACCGACTGACATCGAATAATTGAATAGGAAAGATAGTATAGAAATGGAAAAAGTTAATTCGAAATTTTTTAATTCCGGACGTTATAGGAATTGTTTGAACAATTACAGCCATGATGAAAGATTATTATACTGATCCGTGGCCTACATGAAGAAAAGTTCCAAATGCTGTGAAAACCAAAATGTAGGCAAATTTTCAAGAATGTCAGTTGCAAATATTTAATTTTATATATATTACTTTTTTTTTTTACTTATAAACAATTTTCAATTAATGATTGGAATTGATTTAGGAAATATTTGTGTAGCCTCCCGATCATACACAAATTGTGTATAATATATGGGAGGACACGTGCAAAACACAATTTAAGAACTTATTGCAAACGAAAGAAAAAAAGAAAAGCAACGAAACATTTTGGCACAAATCGAATTTCAAAGTGCAAAGCTTATACGTCGAGTTGGATTAAGGTCAAGATAGGGGAATCCCTAATTGATGACATGTGAGGGAAACCGGAATGGGAGGCAAGGTCATAGAAAGGAAAGTAAAATCAATTGACAAGGACAGAAGGAGTCCTTACGAAACATGCAAGTGGATTAATTCCTTTTCCTATGCATGCACATAAGCTGGTATGTAATTTTTTCAATCATATATGTGATATTTTATTTATTATATATATTTTGTTTAGAACTAACTTAAATTTTTAATATTTGACTTGAAGGGGTAAAAGTATGGTCAAATGCCTTCATATAAAAAAAATTTAAATAGAACCCACAAAAATGACGTAAGCAAAGGCATATATATGAACAAGTCCAAAGGTGAATATGTGTACATTTTTTTTTTTTACTTTTATGTTTGCTTGTTTAGTTACTTCTCAAGTTTCTATAACAATAGTAATTATCTTTTTCTTGTGGGTAAAATATAAAGCTTCATTAGCTGAGAAGTATAGTGCGGATACCAACAATCATCCCAACTTTGATTCAAATGTTTGGTGTAATTCAAATGGAGGATTAGATTCCACCCACACACATTTGTATGGCTTTGGAGCAAACAACGAAGCAGAGATATATTTGAGTCATCATCCGCCTCTTCATTGAGTTTGGTGTTTTTAGTTTTCCTATCAATAGTAAATGAAAACGATCGGACGGACACCATTGAAGGGAAAATTAACAAACTCATCAAATCATACAGGGAAATAAAAATGTTTTGGCTAAGATGACTCAAATGTGGGAGCTTAACATGGGACACAGACCACATCCCAGACTTGGATTACCTGCATGAAACACTGCTTCGTAAGACTTTAAGTTATTGAATTTTTTTTTTGTATGATTTCATAATTTCATGGATGTTGACGAATTTTATTTAATTAATTACTTTTTATGAATTTATGTTCGAAAGTTACGAATATTTTGGATTTTTTTATATATGGATTTAGATGTTTTACGGTAAACTATGTTGATAGAACTTGAAATGATAGGGAAAATTTTGCAGAACTTTTACCGAGAAAAGCCATGTGAGGAAGTGGGAAAAGGTTCTGTACAACGTTACAATCTCAAATGTCATAACCAATCTCTATGGTATATACCTATTTCAAACAGACTCGTGATTTTGTTTTAATTATATGAAATTGCTTACTTTTGTTAATTTATGCAGCAACTGTACTTCAGCAAATTTTAAAGTTAGAGCCTTTGAATCTAGAAAAATAAGGTGCTATGGAATAGAAAAATGGACTGTCTTTATTTGTAGGCGATTACATTGTGGAATTCTCTCCCACCAAGTTACAAAAATTGCCTTATGAAATAGTTATTAAGGTAAGATTTGATAATCCATAAGGAAAATTTTTTTAATAGTTGTTTGTCATCTTTGTCTGCTTCAATATGATTCTTTTTAATTTTCAGATAATAGAAAACAGACAAGATCATATATAAAAGAAAGCAATATGGAAAAGAGAAATGGACTTTTTTTTTATCCGAATATTTGTTTGTGATTACATTGTGGAAATCTCTCCCATCGAGTTACATAATTTGTGTAATAAAACAGTTGTTGAGGTAAGATTTAAAAATAATTTTTTAATGGGTGTTTGCCATCTTTGTCTGCTTCAATATGATGCTTTTCTAATTTTTAGATAATGGAAAACATACCAACATAATATATATATATAATATATATATATATATATATATATATATATATATAAAATATTGGATGCAATGCTCATTGTAAGACAAAGCTCTATGTGAGAAAAAAAAATCATTTTGTTTCTTGATCTATTGGCTATGTAGAATAACTTTATATTTTCATCATTATTTTTCTTTTTCTATTGATTTTTGTAAGCTGTTGAAGTTCCTTCTATAATATGTGACCGGAAATCAATCAAATATATTCTGTTATCTTTTTTTTTTTTGGTTCACACTGAATGTATGATTTTAAAGTGTTACTTCACTAGATAATTATAGCAACGTTCAAACATTAACTATAACTAAGCATGCACATTCTAAATTTTGGTAATGCTCCCATTGTCTTAACCCTATGGGACTCATTTCAATGGCTTATCCACTTCTGCTACTCTCTTCCTTTTGAATTTGCTGGACATGACTATAACCAGGCTATGAGTAAGAGCATTTTCTTCTTTGAAGACCATTCTTCCCCAGTTTTTTTTGGTTTTGCATGTTACCTTGCTTTTATACCTTAAATATTCAGTTAACGGTTTGTTTGAGTTATTTGATTCCTTGTATTCCTAATCTTTAAGGCTTTTTTCCCTAACAAATGTGTTTTCTTTTACCTCTTCTTACCTTTTGAATTGGAAACAAACCTGCGCCAATATTGTTGGATAACTTGTAATAAATACAAGAAAATAAGTTCCTACATTACTTGTAAATGTGTAAAATAATATATTTATAAAGATCTTAAGAGTAACTTAAAAACTAAGAGGAAATAGGCTTTGCTTGGGCCATTTGACCATGGGCTTTGTTCGAGCCTTTGGATTAATTTTAAAAGATTAAAGGTGGGCTCTTGGCTCTTTGATTTAATCAAAATTTTTATTTTTTACTTTTTTAACAGAAATATTTTTTAAATTCAATTTTGAATTTAAAACATTTTAACTGTTCCAATAAACATATTTTCAATTATGTCTAAAAATGAATGGTTGTTATTTAACAAACAATCACAACTATTCATTTGTGTCTCTTCACAGTTTATATAATGAGTAGATTTCCAAAAATATTCACTCTGCATTTTGACTTTTCACAAATTCTAAAAGGCTTTGTTGTATCTTTGGATAACTTGCTTTTGCGTGAAGCAATATTACACTCAAGATAGTGTAACTCTGCACGCCTCAGAGCCATGTTCTCTATTATTTCCTAACAAATAGACGGGTCAGATTTTAGATAATCATAAAATTTAAATAAATAATGAAATAGAGCTTAAAAATTTGGCAAAGCCCAAGTTGCAAAAGAAAATATAACAACTTAGGGATCGTTTCCTATTCTCTGTTTTCTGTTTCTTGTTTTTGAAAATTTTTTTCTTATCTTGTTTTGTTTTATTTTCAAATTCTGCAAACAGAAAACATGTTTTATTAATACTGTTACATATTGAAAATAAATATTTAAATTGATTCAAATATAATAATTCAATTCACAAAATAAAATTTTAAAGTAAATACAATAATAATATATATTTATTAAATAATATTTTGTACATAATATAAAATAATATTATTTTATACTATTTAATCTAATATTAAATATTTTCATTTAATCATATTAAATTTAATATAATTTAAATAATATTATAATTAAATATAATATTAAATAAAAAATTCAATAAAATAATATTAAATAATTTTTTTAATTAATATTAGATAATAATGGAGATTACTAAAATTCTAAATTTATATATTAAATAATATATTGAATTAATAATTATAAATTATATTTAATATTATTATTTGATTTAATTGTAATAATATAAAATTATCAAATAATATATTTTGCTAATTAATTTATAATAAATTATATAGTTATTAAAATATATTATATCTAATATAAATAATATTATTTAATGTTAATTATTCGCTTATTTAATAATATTAAATTATTTAATTGTAGTAGTAGTATATTTTTTATTTAAAAGAATATAATATTAAATAATAATATTGTTTAGTAAAATAATAATTATTTATATAATAGTACTTAGCAATAATATTAATTATTAACATATCAAAATTATAATAAATGATATTATTTAAAACATATAATATATTCAATAAATTATTATACAAATTTAAATTAAATAATATTATGATATTATAGTTTAATATAATTCATATGTATTACGTTTTCAACTTTTCAATGTTAAAATAAACATATTAATTTAAAATATTCATTTTTAATTAAATAATATTTTTATATTAAATTTTAATATTATTTTATTTTATATTTTATTATGAAAAATATCAATATTGTATTAATATATAAACACTGTTTACTTACTTATGAACAATATCAGACATGAAAACATGTTTTTTAAAACAATAGAAACAAAAAATTCTTGTTTCTAATAATTTGAGAAATTTTTGTTTTCGTTTTTGTCTTTTGAAAACAAAAACATTTTATTAAACATATTTGCTGCTGTTATTTTCAAAAGAAATTTAAAAAAATAGAATAAAAAAACAAAGACGACACTAAACATACTCTTATCAAATATTTAGATGATTTGGGAGCTGGGCTTTGAGCTTATCTAAAGTCTCAACACAAATCACAGTCGTTATGTACCTCGGCTGAGGCTAAGACCCAAAGAAAGATTGAGCTCATAGGAAAAGAACACAAAGATCCGTTGAGTAACAACAAACAAGCTACAGAGCACCCCCAGTGCGAGGAGAACGTAGCAATAACAAGTTTAGAAGATTAGAAAGTGAACTTATGATGATATAACAACCAAACAAAATGTATAAAATACCAATCAATTGTTCTCCATCAGATATGAAGTCTAGCGCTAGGGCAAGTGAGGCAAGTAATTATTCTTTCTATGCCCAAGCATGTACTGCATTTTTCATTTTTGTTTCTTACGAGTAGCAGAAGTATCAATTGAAAAAAAAAAAAAGCCCAAGTTTATCACTTAAACTGCTACACTTGCCATATTCTTTGCTGCAAAAATGATGAGAAAAAAATGCTTATTATATCAATATACACGTAAAGCTTATGTTATTTCAAAAAAATAATATTATAAAATATAATGACCAGATTATGCTGTCACTTAATATTATCAGTAGATATATAATGTCATTTTATTAGAACAGATCAAACATGATTAATACATCTTTAATAATCTCCTCTTATTTTCCTGACTAAGTACTTTCTACTAGCTGCTTTAAAATGTCATTTTATTACAACAGATCAATTATTTCGGCCTGATCCAAATACAATACTCCGTCATCAATAGCCTGTCTACCGAGCGCAAGGTGGCTGTTTTAGCTCTCTTTTGAGCCCAATCATCACCAAGTAAAGTTGGGTTCCGTCGTTTCTCCAAGACAATACTTGGGCTTTTACTTGGTCCTGCCTCATATTTTTCATATGCCTCTCTCAACTTTTCAAACTATTATTTTTATTAATAATTTTTATGAACTATCCAAAACATAAATATAAAGAAAAGAAATCTGCTTACATTAATATAAAATTAATTATGTTTTACATTCTTTCATTTCTTTTCAAATTGTAATTTTTAATTGTAACATTATTTTTTTTGTTTTTCTTCATGTAAATCATGCTTGTCAAATTCCAAGTTAATCCAAAATATCTAATTATTTATTCTATAATAATAAAATTTTAATATTTATTAAAAATATACTATTCCATCAAAACGATAAGAATATTGGACCGATTCAAAATTTTATATGCATGACGGATATGACACATACAAGTAAATTGCTAAATTTAATGATTGGTTTGTAAAAATATTAATCATACATAGTGAAATCATAAAAATTATGTAAAACTATATATTTTACATTAACGTAACTTGCTATGATTTGATTTATATTACAAAACCAATACGTATTTATATAATGAATCGATTTTATTATAAATCAATAGTATATCTATCGATACACAAACGAATTAAACATTATCAAAATTATTTTTTATTAGTAAAATGTGACAGAATTTTATTTTTCTTTAGATGAATAAAGTTACAATTTATTCAAAATATATACAAAAAAGTTTGATTTATTTTGGTCACGATTTATGTGTGTTTGCATGTGCCTAAATACTGGTTAACCGAACAGCCTTTGCTTTATGAGCTAAAATCATGATCTCCATGACTGGTATATGGCATAGGCATGTCCACATACCTCCGCGTTAAATAAAGTTTACTTTAAAATTACATACAAATTTATTTAACAAGCAAAGAGCCAATTAATGTCTCACATTCTCCACCTGCTCCTTTTATGTACATGTCTTATCAGTGCAATGGTTCATTGTCTATTAAATAGACCCTAGTTCTTTCTGTAACTCCATTTGTACGAATAATTGTTTTTTCTTTTTGCATTTGATTAAAGTTATATACCCATTAAATTAAAATTTCAAAGTTTAGCGATAAGATGTGGGTTTCTGATAATGTATAGATGTGTCAAATAATTATTTTTTGAGATAAAGAATAAATTTGTCATTATATTATAGGTGAATGTTAAGTTTTATTATTTTATTTTTGATTCTACTGAATTTTGTTATTGTATTTTCATTTTTATAATTTTTATCAAATTTAATAAAAAAAACATTTTGTAAAATATTCTATTAATATGTAATGCCTCAATTTTATATCAGAATATTTTGAGGATCAACTATGATACACACACATGAGGAAAGATCCGTTTATACTGGCGTAAAACAATTTTATAAAAACTTGAATTTTATAAAAACTTGGAATGTGATGTTTTTGTTTGCTATTTGGAACTTGTGGAAAGCTAGAAATTCTCTAGTCTTTGAAAATGAGAAAGAGGATGTGAATGTTACTGCCCACAAGACAATCAAGGCAACCAAAGAATATTGGGCAGTGATGAAACCAGACACAAACAAGATCACGAGGAGGGATATTGAAGTAGGGTGGAAACACTACAAAAATTGATGGCTTTGCCGACACTTTGATAGTGGCGTTCATAAAACGTGCTGCTATTTGTATGAAAACAACGGCACAAATTCATGGGCCGGCAGTGCTAAATCCTTTATCGGCACTTTTTCCGGTTGAAAACTCCTATTTTTCTGATAAACTCTTCCCAATTCTATTTCTAACTTTCCTAATTTCCTTTTACCCAAAAAAAACCTAATCTTCTCAATTTTTTCTCCACATTCACGATCTCCATTTCTGAGCTCTCCATCGCTGAGCTCTGTCTCCACTCTTCATCTCCATTGCCCACATTCAGTCAGTACTGGCTACTCATTCCCCATATCTTTCCATCGCGTCGCCTAACTTCATCGTTCTCCACATTCTCACTCAGCTCTATGTTCATCGGTCTCCATCGTCACTACAGTTCTCCTGTCTCCACATATTTTGGGACTTCGCCGACACCTCTTCTCGCAAGCCATCGGTCGTCTGCTCCGATCGTCTCTCTTCTTCGGTCCTCTACTTGAGGTAAGTCCGATTTTTCCATTGCTTGCGTAAAACATGAATGTCAGAGGAAGAACCAGTACAAATGACAGAGGAAGAGAGTGAGGATGATGTTATTGAGTTATAATTGTTTTCAACCGAGTTTATGTCAGTTTTATGATGATGTGAAAGTGCAGCTAATTACAATCGACTATAATTCTCTGTTTTCAAAGGAACCATGCTATGCTTTCTGATTTTTAGTAAGTTGAATGAGATTTCATCAGTTTGAATCCTTCTTTGACTGCATCAGATCCACAATTTTCTCGATTTTGGTTTATGTTTTGATAATGATTCTTCTGGTTTTATGTTCTGTGATGCAATTTGGATTTTTAGTAAGTTGAAGAAAGGTCATGGAGTGCCTGTCGTCTAAAGCTGCAGCCTAACAGTTACTGGTGAAATGTAGAATAGGCTTTCTCTAATAACATGCTTAGTCTAGCATTTCCGTTTTTTGCGTTTGATGGTAGGTTCTGGCTAGGGCCATTGCTCTGTTTATCTATAATGAAAAGGATGCCAATGTGAATTTAATATGAAAACCTAAGAAAGCTAGAGAGAACAGTTGAATTTTATCATACATCTCTGGAAGGATGTGAATTCGTATTAATATCATTCCTTTTCTTAACTGTGTGATCTGTCAATTCACATAAAAGCATTTTCAGCTTGTTTTATGCAGTATTAAGTTCATCTCATTGTTTGCACAATTTAGAGAAAGCTACTGATAAAGAACAGCGGCTGTAATGGTGTGGAATTCATTGGTAAATTTTCCTGAATATGCTTTGATCAATTTCTAGGTAGAACTTCCACATGCATTCACCTAAACCTTGCATTTGGATCAATTAGTACTTTGACATATGAGATTGATAGATATCATTAGCTAATTCATCATTTCTTATATACTGAAATGCTGTTATTTGATAGATGAATTTTAGGTTTGATTTGATCTCAAAATGGTACAAAATGGATACAAGATCATTACAGAAATGACTGATTGTACATTAGATTAATTAAAGTACAGGCCTTGCCGCTGAAAACAATGATGAAGCAAGGTTAGAGCTTGGTCCCTGTCATTGCAAAAATTGAAAAGAAACATTCAAGTCTGCTTAAATCCTCTGTATTTCAAGTTTTTTTTTTTTATGATTGAAGATGTTAGTTAATGAACCAGGTCAACTCAATTAATTGCTTAAGTAATTCTTACCTATTAGTCCTAAATGTGAGGTTTTGTGGTGTTAGCATAAATAAATTATTAATGCTATAGCTTTAAAGAATACTATTAGATTGTAATTTCTAGGTTATCCTGGTTTAATTGCCAGTTGTTCTTAACCTTGCAATATTAGACTGTAATTTCTAAATTATCCTGGTGTATTCTTTTGCTTAAACCTTTTTTTCTTTTGATGCAATGAATCTTTTCTTGTTGCTCCTGGACTTACAGAATTGTTCCCTTGTTACATCTGTAAATTCACCTGAAAATCAACTATTTAAGATATTTAAAAGGTAGACTTTACTTACAAATGATTCAAGAAATCTGTTCTATATAGTCTCTTTAATGAGTGACAGCATTGCTTTTCATGTTTATATTTAAGTCATTTTGGACATTTTCTAGATAATTACATTATAAGCTTGTATTATTGAATGTACATTATAACCTTCTCTCATGGTTTTGTATAGGAACTTTGTGATTTCTTCCAAAACAGAGCACTATCAGGTCGGAGCTATTGATTTAGAACCCAATAATGATGTTGTATGTAAAAGAAATCAAATTCGGTTCCTTTTTTTTTTGTCATGCATAGAGGTGAGCTAATATGTATACTTTTAACATGACCAGGAAACTTGTTGAAATATAAATGCAACAGCCATATGGGATCAAGGCAGAAGGCCAAGCTTGTTCTTAAAAGAAATCAATTGGCCACTGAACATGATGATAACCCCATGGCTCTAATCACTGCAGCACCAAGAAAATAAGTTGTTGATGCTAAGCCCCTTGCGGTTTCTAGTGGGACACCAAGGGCAACTATTCCCAAAAAACAAGTTTCGTGGTTAGTTATTTACATGTATTATTTTATCATATTGAACTTACTTTGAATTGAACTTGGATATATGAGTGCTAGAGAGAAAAACATGTATAGTGGAACACAAAAAACCAATTCTCAAGGTTATTTATTATATACATTTGTATACCATATTAAAATTACTTTTCGTTGAAGTTGGGTATCACCAGCTCGAAAGACATATATTGCATTGGCTTGGTTTCTTTTATTGATGACCATGAATTCTTAGGATACAAACTGATGACTGAATTCAGTGTTAAAGGTCGTCCTGCTATTTTTCAGTCTGACATCTATTAGCCCTTTCTACTTGTTGCCCTGCCTTATAGTAAATTGTTCTGGAAAAGCTACCTTGACAAAAAGTCATTCATCCCATATGGCTAGTCCTTATTTTGAAAGGTGCTTTAGCTTGTATAGATTCTCATTATGTACTTAGACATTAAATTTCTTAAATCAGTTGAGGTGATAGACATTTAATTGCAGAGATTGATGGTTGAAGTGCCAAATATACTGGAATATTGAACTGTGCCATTTGGACTTTGCAGAAGGTGTATTATAGGATGAAAACTTAGTTTCGCAGGATCAATGGTCTAATGCTAGTCTCATTAGTAATAACCTTATATATTTACAATATAGCCTTCTTCTTTTATAACCAGTGACGAGCTTCAGAAGCAGAAAGTTCTAAAAAAATTCATTTCCAAGGTAACCATTATCTTCAGAAACTTTACACCTAACTCATACAGACGCACACACATGTTTGTGCTATTGTCCTATCCTCCTACCTACTCAATTATTGCCCATATGGCGCTTTAGCAGATAAAATCAACAAATGTACTTAAAAGGCTTGAGCTTCATATTAAGGTCTTCAATGCTGAGGAGTAGAAGAAAATTGCAGAATGTGTCTATAATCTGCAGCATATGGACCAAAAGGGGCAACTTGGAGTTATGTCTATAAAAACCCTAACCTTTTTTGTTTTTGTTTCATTTTTTGTGGGTGACCTTGATAATGAGCATTTATCATTCACTTGATTCATTAATCGACTCAAGCTGGAGATGGCCTGCCTATTTGCTCTTCTTTTTGCTATGGTAAAGGCTTTATGGCTTGGAGAAATCTAGTAGTTCTTTTCCAAGAATGACGAAAATGAAATTAGTGTATTCTCATGGAGTAGTGTATAAATGAGGCTTTAGATATCCTTGTTATCTCACCATATAACAGTAGCCATGCCTCCACACTAAACAAAATTTCTGGGTGCAGTACCTTAAAAATAATTCTTAGGTCAGAGAACACACCAGGGAGGTATTCTCAAAACCAGTAGTGGAGTTGTCAGTATTGGATTATTATGTGTGGTTTCCTTAGATTCACTTAAATGGCATGCATATAATCTCTTTTGTATAAACATGAATGCTAGATCTGCTTGTACTAATGATATTGACCTTTTCATCTGAATGTTTGCAGAACTTACATAATTTGACTTGAAAGCTCAAGATTTGTAGCTCAATTTGAGCTTGATTGAATTTTGTAGAATTGACTTTTGATATGAAATAAATCTGGGTTTCTCTCCATTGCAGAATCAGTGCTGCTAGTGCAGTAGGCAGGTTTGGTTAGTGCTACTTTTTGATAGCCAGAGAAGGTTTTGAGGAGACAGAAGCTGATGTGGTATCTATTGTGGATCTAAGTGTTTCTCAACCATGCAAGTTTTTTAGCTTATTTTTTATTGGATTCTCCAGCAAAAATTCATTTATTCCTTTCCTTTGCATTTTTTGCAATTTGGTGTAATAAATTTTGTAACATTACCTACTTTTATTTTATAGAAAATAAATTTTGTTTAATTTGGTGTTCTAGTAGTTAATTTTTAATATTTTCTTAAATTGTAGTATATTGTATTTAAGCAGTCAAAAGCAAACATCATCTTGCATCTTATTTTTTAAATTTAAAATAGTTTTAAGGATATTTTTAATTAAAAAAAAGTTAAGATAACAAACTTATTAATTTAATAATTAAGTTATTCTAATAAAAACTTTAAATTTAAAATAAAATTCACTAAATATAAAAATTTCAATTTTCAAATAAGACTTTTACCGGCACTTAAAAGTGTCGGTAAAAGCTTTTAAATTGAAAATAAAATTCAATAAATATAAAAATTTCAAATTTCAAATCGGATTTTTGCCAGCACTTTAAAGTGCCGGTAAAAGTATTTTACTTTTAAAGGCATTTAAAAGCGCCGAGAAAAGTTATGCCGGAATTTGTCAGACTTTTGCCGGCATTGGAGTACATCACCGCCAGTAAACTTTTACCGGCATTCACCTGGCCGGCGGTCAGCCGGCGGTCAATGAACCGCCGGTAAGGTTTTTACCGGCAATTCATTAGTCTTTTACCTGCGCTTATAAGTGCCGGTAAAAGTCAATTTTTTTGTAGTGAAAGCACCTCCTAATGGATTTGTGAAACTAAATACAGGTGGTTCGGCTATTGACAATCCAGGAAAGGCGGCAACGGGTGGAGTGTTTAGAGATACTAATGGAAATTGGATATGCGGATTTGCTAGAAATATTGGGTTCACATTAAGCATCAGTGCGGAGCTTTGGGGGATGAGGGATGGTCTGAGAATGGCAGTTGAAAGAGGGTTTTGTAACCTCCTTGTGGAAACTGATTCACAACATGTGGTAAACTTTATTTCTAATAGGGTTCTTCCTCATTCTCATTATGCTCTTATTTCTGATTGCAGGAATTTACTGCAGCAGCTTTGAAAAGCCTCAATATCACAAGTGTTTAGGGAGGCCAATATATGCGCAGATGGCATTGCCAAGCTAGGAAACAACATGGAAGACCATTTTGCTGTTTTCGAGTCTCCACCAGAATGAATTAAACTACTTTTGATGTATGATACTATGGGGCTGCAAGTCCCTAGAACTACT
The DNA here is from genome assembly GCA_031772115.1 of Heritiera littoralis. Lineage (NCBI taxonomy): Eukaryota > Viridiplantae > Streptophyta > Magnoliopsida > Malvales > Malvaceae > Heritiera > Heritiera littoralis. Next base: position 6,617,795 of record JAPDPK010000025.1, on the reverse strand, counting down.
GTGTAACCCCAACTAGGGGCTTTTGTTTGTTTATTTTAGTAAATTTTCGTTTATCACCAAAAAAAAAACTTGAATTTATACTTATGAGACATATTTTGTAAAATAAAATCATGAGTTTATTGTGAAAAATCCGCATGTAACTTACGACAATTTTAATAACTATGACAATGTATGAAATATAAATTTTTAAGAAAAAGAGCAGTTAGTAATTTTTTTATCTAAATAATCATTTTTTAGGATAATAATATATAAGTTAATTTCTCTATGGTTGCGTGCGTGTATATATTTTGTATTATTTTGACATACATTGAAATGAAAAATAGATAAGAATTTGAATTAAAAAATTTAGAAAAAGGACAAATAATTGAAGTTAGAAGAAACCCTAGCTTTTGTTTTAATTCCTTGTCTATGTAGAAAATATCTTGATTATTTTACATCTTCAAGGCTTTATCACTGACCCTTTGGAGTGGAGCAAAAGTCTTCTACAGTAGTTGTAAATCATTGTTAGGTATTGCTAACTTTTGTCCTGAGTTTTCCGTGCCTTAATGGAAGTCCCACCTTATCAGTTTGTGGAGGTTAGGCCGATTAGGCTAAGCCCATTAATAATTTAACCTGTTACTTTTCCAATAATTTTTAGCATAAAATTATAAAATATTGTTTTCAAAAACTAAAAAAAAAAGTTTAAATAATTACTCTTTTTTGGGCAATAATAATAACTTCAACTTCTATTATTTAGCCAATTTCGTCCTTATAAATACAAATTCTCATCATATTGATAAAATAGACTAATTAATTTTCGCAAAATAAACTAATTAATGAATAAACAAACAACAATATTAAAATTGAAATAAAATGTAGAAAATATTGGACTCATTGATCTAATTACAACTCTTAATTATTTCTTCTAGGTTTTGAAAATAGTTCTCTTACAAACTTGGTTTGGAATCTGCCGCCTCTGATTCCAACATCTCTTAGCTAGGTTTGCCCAAAAAGAAAATAAATTATTAATATCATTATTTTAATTAATTCAAAGTGGCTGAGCACAAGATTTTGCACTCTCAAAATAATCTTTATACACTAAACAAAGCCATTTTGAAGTGGCCGAAAAAGCATGTACCAACTTTTAAATTCAAAGCAAGAAATATATAATGTTGAGAGACAAAAGGGAAAGGCACAACATCTTTTCTAGTTATTCTATATCATGCCTCCCAATAATTTGGCAAACAGGGTGGAATTGGTCTAATTAATTCCTATTTAATTGGCAACTGATAATTATTAAACCCTGCATTAAGCAAACTTTTTAATTAATCCAAAATTTTGAAGATTGATTGAATCTTTGCGAAGCTTTTTTTGACCTGATGGATCATGGTAGATTTATATATAAAGTTAAGTAAATTTTATAATTTATTCTTTATCAGGTAAAAGAAAAAATGATACTTGTAACATGCATGGTGAGAGAATTGATGGTCCATGTCTTTGATTAATTTCTTTCTTTAAATATAGAATACCCAAATGTTGAGAATTAAATGGATTTAAATTACTCTTTTAGCTTTCAAAGATTGATATATATTCTGGAATATTCAAAAAGCTCCATTGTCTTAAAGGGGAAGAGAAAGATTTTTATTAGTGGAGAAGTATGAGTTAAATAATTGAGCAGTGGCAGGCAGCCTTTTCCTTCCCCCGACTCTTTTCTTTCGGGTCGTTTTCCGGATTTAGCTTTTAAATTTACATTTTAAAATCATTAACATTATTATGAATATATCTATGTCGTCATCATATTTACTACAGTTTTCCATGCATGAGGGACAAGTATTAAACAACTATCCGGTTAGAAGGGGATGATCATGATCAAGAGTGGCATATACACATATAAATATGCTATATGCATGCATGGATGCATGGTCATGTATGGAGAGCATGCTTTGATTGATTTATTATGACCACTCTCCTTTTGGTAGTGGGGGAAAAAGCTTAGCATGAAAGAAATTGAACTTTTCGCAAAGCCTTTCCCTTTTGCCGCCTGATGCTTCTTGGATACTTCCAAGCTCATGGTTTTTGGAAGCAATCTTTCCAGCATAAGGCACCTAGTTTTTAGTTCTATTAAGCTTTCCTAAAGCCAATGCGAAATTGGTCCATCTTTTCTTTATTAATGATTATGATTAAAGGTATACAGTAACACTCTTTCTTGCATATCCATGAATTGTTGAAATTGAGAAGTTCTAATCATAAAAATGCACATCCCCATGGCTTATTTATATACGAATTTGTGAAACTGAAAACAAAGAAAAAATTTTCAAATTATAGGGGGATTTATTTTTTTTTTATGTCCTTATCAATTAGTTTGTTTTCTCTTATAAATTTTTGGGCTTTTAGTATAGCAGAGTCTTTTTTCTTAGTAATTACATTGCTGTTTAACTTATTTTCCATTTTAATTAAAAGGCAGAGAAGATATTTGAAAGGTACCTGATATATATTTGATTAACTTACTAGCTTAACACATGATTTATATGATTCATGAGAAGAGTCCTAGGGTTTGGTATCTCTAGTTTGTCCACATAGGAATGGATTGCAAATTCTTTTTTTTTTTTTTTTTGCTAAGCCAATGGCATTATTAATATAAAGAGAACCAGATGACCTGGCTACAAGACCACAAGTTCCTTTTCTGTATGTCCATCTAAAAGAGTTCATTGAGCTTAAATTATAGTATAAATATTTAAGGAATTCTGTAACATCAATCCTCACATAATTAAGATTCACTTGAATCATCAAATCTTATAATATTTAAGAGTAACTAACACAAGATGAATATATAGAGATGCTACATGTATAACTAATTAGGGATGAATGTAATTTTTGGATGGGGATTATGGGGTTCAGGGGCGGAGCCCCATGGAGCCTCTACTGACCAAAAAAAAACTTTTTAAAATTTATATATATATGAATAATTTTTATATTTTATTAAATTTTTATTTGATTTCTTTTAAGATTAAACATTTGGTAATTGAAATTCAACTTTACGTAATCTAGCTCTGAGTTTTCAAAGAATTGACGGTTTTACTATAAAATAGTTCACATTGGAAATAATAAAATGTATCAATTAATTTATTTGTTGTTGATACTTTGATTCTATCGGTTGTTATTGCCATGATAAATATATAATATATTTTTAACAATGAATATGTTGAAGACTTATTTACATAATCAAATGAAAAATTACTCATTGAATGATAAATCAATTGTGTAACTTTAAAAAAAATTATGTTCTAAAACATTAATATATTTAAACGAAGCCTCCATTAGATAAACTTTCTAGCTCCACCACTGATGCGGTTAGGTTCTAAGTTAATTCAGGTTTTAAATATGTTTCTAGGTTGGTAATGGATTGTGTTTTTGAATGTTGGTTGAATCTGATAATGGTCTTTTTTTGTTTTTGAGTTTAAATTAGGAAAGATAAATATGATTGAATCCGATTTAAACGATAATTTTATGGTTCTTGGTGGTTGGACTTGGATTCTTCTCTTAAAATTTCAATTCTGCCTCTTCAAAAAGTGATCCATTAATTTAGTTTTAAATAAATAAATAAAAATCAAAAAAGGAAAAATTGGAGTTTCTTTTTTTTTTTCTTATTTTTCAATTATTTGACATGTCAATCATGTGTGGACCACCTAGCGTTTAACGCTAGAATTAATGGATACAACTAAAGCATTGTAGGGATCAATTTTATACTTTTTAAACTCTTAGGATCATAACAATATGTGGCCTAAAATTTAAAGACTATAGATGTAATTTACTCGGATAGTTAATTAATTTTTACAAACTCAACTTAGTTATAACCAAACTAAGCTCAAGGGAAATAGTATAGTAATTGATCTGCCTTAAGCATTTAAAGTTGATCAGATTGCAAATAATAATAATAATAATAATAATAATAATAATAATAATAATAATAATAATTTAAAAAGAACCTTGTTCGTCATTAATTTATGTTTCCGTTTCTCATTAAAAAAATAAATAAATAATAATTTAAAACATTTATTAATTCTAATAAGTAAGTCATTGATTATATTAATCATTTTTATAAATTAAAGTATATACCTATATATATTAACAAGTGGGTGGAAGAAGTGAAAGTGTATTTTTTGTCGAGATATTTAGACATAGTTCAAATCTTGGAATCGTCACCGTTAGGAGGACTTTACCGTTTATTACTCCCGGCCCAAAAAAATTAGTCTCAGACCGTAAAACGGATGAAAATACTTATAATTACATCAAAAAAAGTATATACCTATATATACGCATACTTCTACAAATACATTCCTTTCTATGTATATAAATTTATGTATATACATACATGGCACGCAAGATCAACATTTATGATTTTATCATTATCAAAAAAACCATCTATGATTTTATAAAAAGCACCAAGCAAGCTAACAGCTAGCACATAGCATGTATGTTTTACATTTTAAACTTTTTACAATTAATAATATGTGGTTTTCCCCCATCTTATTAGCCAATAAGCCCCTTGTTTTAACATGATAAAAAGACTTAATCGAAATCCATTAAATGAAAATTAAGTTAATTTAATACATGAGGTGGCTGGATTATACTTTACTTGATCAACATCCTTTGAACTTTAATCTTCCTTCTGGACCTTCTCTAACTTCTTTTTTCCTTAATTTTCCATTGTTTTTTGCGTGTGCAAGGCTGAGGCCAGCTTTCTAAACAAACTTTATTGCCAACTACTACCAATTGTAATTCAATAATTGGAGTGACTCTCTGAATTCAAGTTTTCAAAGTAAACGAGGCTAAAACACAACGTATAAGTAATTTTTCTCACTAAACTTTGAAAATAAAATAGTGAAAAGAAGAAACCCGAAAAGCAAAGGTGATTGGGAAAAAGTTTACTTTAACTTAGTGGAATCACATCATATCAGAGGAAATTAAAATGAAAGTGGTACTGATCAATCAGGCTGTAAAAGTCATGCATTTTCCATTTTAATCAAGGTTTCATGCAGATCCGAACCATTCATTTTTATTTTTCTTTTCTCTCCTTCCAGGAAAAATAAATCCAATACAATGAAATGTCACACCAAATTGGCCGTTGTAATTTATATCTTGCCTGCCAGCCTCAAATTCTAAATTTAGGTTAAACCCTAAAACCAAAAACAATGCCAAAAAGGGTTAATTTAATTAAGAGTATATAGTTTTTATACGCTATCAGTCAATCATAAGATGACACTTTATATGAAAGTCCTTAAAAAAATATTAATAAAGTTTTTAAATTTATTTTTAAGTGTCTGTACACTTTTAAACTTTACACATTAATGAGATGACATCATACGGTTAATTGACTGTGTATAGAAATTATATATTGTGAGTACATTATATATAAACTCTTTAATCATTTACTAATAAAAGTAAAAAAAGAAGAAGAAGAATTATTCCTAAAACCACAAAATAAATCATCCTTGATTAACAAGGTATAACTCAATTAATCAGTTAATTGTCTTGAAAGATTTTAGTTAATTCGGCTCCAAATGTTTGTTCGTCATCTATTTTTTTATAGTGAAACAAAACTTAAATGAAAAGAAAACAACAAATTAATTATTAAAGGATTGCTACTTCTGTACTTCAAAGGGGTAATTAATTAATTAATTAACTTGTAATTAAGCTTAAAATATTTCTCTGTAGTGTAGAACACCTCTCATTGATAGTACAGTAAACAAACATACAGTTTCTAACATAAGATCAAAACAAAAAATGAAAATTTCATGACTTTTTTTCTTATAATTTTCTTTATTTGTTTATATCAACAACAAAATTAAACCCAAAGAAGTAATTAATAACCAGCTGTATCTCCAAATGTGGAAAATCATTAACAAGCAAAGGCCCAAGGCCAAGAGTTCCCTTATAACTCAGCCATTCAGTCATTTTGCTGCTTCAAATCCTCGTAAAACCTGTTTATGAAATCCTCGGCAGCCTTGTCTACGTAGCCATTGTCTTCATCCACATCTCTTAAGGGGAAAGGAGAGTCCGTTATCCTAAGTTGCCTCACCAATGGAGTTTGTCCGAAGCCTGGCAACATAGGGGAAGCAGCAGTAGCAACTTCAGCAGCCATGTTGTTGCTGTCGTGGTTGTTGAGCATCTCCAAGACAACCTTAACGGCATTCATGGTCGCCACGTCGTCGTCGTGGGTGGGAGGCGCGTGGGTGCAGGCGAAGAAGTGATGGTAGTAGTTGTTAATGCTGTTTTTCGTCTTGGTGGCGAGGTTGATCAAAGGGAAGATGTGGTTCGGGGTGTTGCTGCAGCTGAACTCGTACTCATGGGCTGCTGCAGCAGCGGCCGCCGCCTCCATGAATGATGATGGTGATGAGAGATGGCGGTCTTTGTGGTGGTGGGACATGAGGTTGCCAATGGCTTTGACGCTGGCGATTTTGCCACGTTTGAGCATCACGTTGAGATCAACCATGAGCTTTCTCTTTGATAGAATTCCTTTTCTCGTGGTGAAGAGAAGAGCCCTTACTATGCTCCATACCCTTTTGGCCATCACTGGTAGATTTTGTTCCATTTTTGCCTTTTCTTAGTATTTTTCTCTGAGGTGACTAGAGAGAGAGAGAGAGAGAGAGAGAGAAGAGAGAGAGAAGGAAGAGGCAATTAGAACTTGTTTGGGTTAGAGATGAGAGACGCGGGGTATATAAAGGGGAGGAGAAGAGGAGAAAAGAGTGAGAACAAAGGAAATTAATAAAAGGTGAGTTTTTTTTTAAAAGATGGGACTGCAAGCTCTAGCCTCCAGGGTTATTATAATTTTAGTGGCTTAAGTATTTTCCTTTCCTTCACTTCACTTAATTGCTTGCTTCAATCATTCTTTCTTGGTGGTGATTAGCTGCGCTCAAGCTCATCTGAGCTTGGGTTGGGTGAGCAAACATTGAAACTGCCACTGCCAGCTAACTGTTTCACCGTTGTTTTGCGAATATACCTGGTTATAATTAGAGTCATTTTTTAGATTTTATTCTGAAGCATTATTAACTTTCACACGTGACGCTGCCACACTTTATTTCACGTTTTCCGTCTCGATCTTTTTTCACCTTCTCCTTCTTTTCTGACGCCGTAATAACTTTATCTTTCTTCCTTTCAAAATATCTTAGAAATTGAAAATTTAATATTTTTGCTTTAAATATGTTAATATCAGGAAAGGTAAGGGGAGGAGTTTCTCTGAACTTTAGACTAACAGGATCTGCAAAAGGAAGAATACGATCAAAGGGCCGGAGTTTAGTGTTTTAAGACGTATTTCAGCATTCAAATCAATGTTATAATAAGGCAAGGAAGAATAAGAAAATAAAAACACATTTGAGGTTTCAAGGAGAGCCATTGAGTTTTGAAAAGGATTTTATATTGTTGGAAAGCTGCTTTCATATTTTCCCTTTTTTTTTTTTACTTAAAATTGTTGGAAATTGAACGATGATTATCGAAATTAAGAATTTAATATATTTTATTGACACATCATATAATTCTTGTCACATATAATTCACATGTTTACCAAATTGTTAATTTGTTACTTTGAGTTTGGCTGTATAAACAATAAAGAGTTGAAAAGTTTACTTACATTTCAAAAAGATGAATGAGTGAAAGCTGCAATGCAAAGAGTTCAAACTCTCTTTGGCCTGTGCCATTTAGTAAGCCAGTTTTGAAGCAAGGTAGACGGCTTAATGACATGTTTTGTTCCATTAATATCCCCAACTTAGGGTAATTAAACAATTTTATCAAAAAGTAGGAGGGGCATTGAGAGAAAAATACTATAAAAATTCAGCGTTGTCCTTGGAATTTCAACCATGCGCTCCATCCCCAAGACTTTCGACGCCATAAGGAGTTTCCTTAGCCTCTAAACAAAGGCAAAGCTGCGGCTTTCAACAAACCGAAGTCTGTCTTTTGACAAAATAAAACAAAAGAAATGGGTCAACACTACAATTTCAATCAGTTACTTCATTCATTGAGAGTTCCATTATTTCATCTGTTTAATTTGTGCAATCAATTAAATTCACAAAGAACACGTGGGAGAATTGCACCATTTTTCTTCTTTCTTTGGTATCAATTATCATAAAAAACAATTCCCATGTAACCAAAAAAAAAATATCATAAAAAACGTACCAACATTGTAAGGTTTATTCTTTGCTACAAACACTCTTCTTGCTTCAAATTTTTGTGTCTTACCACTTTTAAAGCTCACTTTGCACTTGCCCTTTTTTCTTTTTTGGGTATTAAATATGAGAAATCGCATTTTTAGCTGTTAAATTTGGGATTTGGACGCATACGTTTAGTTTAATAATTTTGAAGTTAAATTTATAATATATTATAAATATTATAATCATTTTATAATTTTGTTATTTTGGTAAAGTGGTTTCTCGTATTATATTATAGATTGATTTTTCTCCTCAGATTTTTTTTAGTTCAAAAATAAATAAGATAATAATTAATAAATATGTTCAAAGATTAAGCCATCAATACCCATTCGATTTTTAAAAAAATTTGATTAAAAATATTAAGCTCGTTAAATGAGCCTAATTAAGTACATGAAACTTAATCAAAAATCAAACCGAATCTTAATTTCATCATTTAAAATCTAACCTTGACTCAGCTCAACCTAAATATATAACAAATATACATTACTAATTTAGAAGTGATCACGAGCGGGCTCAGATCGAGTTCGGACTTGGCCTAAACCATATAATAATGGCTTATATACAAGCCCAAACCTGACACTGCTCCAAAATTCGAACTTGACTTTTAGTCCAAGCTTTTTTTTATTTTATATTGCAAGTCTAAACTCGACCCAACCCGCTCAAATATTATTTTAATTTTTGTTTCTTTATTTTTTATTCTTTTAGTTCCATTGAAGTTTAATTTAAGTTGTCAAAAATTATATATCGATTTCCCTAATAAATATACATAATCATGTTTATTAACCAATAATGTTTTTGTATATATAATTACAATATACTTAGTAAATATATTTTTTTAAAAAAAAATTATTTATATTTCAGGCCAGGCTTAAGCTTCGAAAAGTCAAGCCCGGGCCCAGCCCATTTAAATTTTTGCCCAAGCCTATTAAATGCAACCCATATTTTTGTCCAAACCCTATCAAATATTGGGCAGACCTTCAGGCTTGGACAAGTAGTCCGACACTTGAGTAGGTATAATACTAATTCAAATATAAACATATTTTTAAGGTTTAGATATCTAAACATATGTAATAATGTGTTGCATGTATGTAATTTTTTTTAATTTAATATGTTTACTAATTAATCATTACTTGGAAATGCTCGTGCGTTGCGAGGGGTTCATACACAAAATTGATCATTTTAGCATCAAATTGATCATTTAATCACAATTTATATAAATTGCTATCTTTACATTTATACCTCATCACATTGCCAGTAGATCAAACTTCATATTTATCACTTACAGTGCATCAAACTTGGCTATACTTTATTTTTACAAAAACAACAAAACTTAAAATGTTTACCTTAAAAAAAAGGAAAAAAAAAAGAAGACAGGAAGAACAACCCCTCACTCAATAAGCTCATTCAAAACAAGCTTGAAGTAGATCAAACAAAATAAATTACTTTAAATAATTAGTTCCTAAAACATGAATTTAACAACCCTGATTGCTAAAATATTGAAATTCTGGCTATAGGTACCGGAAAAAACTGACCTTGGATAATTCAAATATTGCTCCAATATCAAAAATGAGATCCTTGGGGCTTGATCTACAATAATAAGTGGAGATGTTAACATAGAGAATTTTTAGCAATATAAATTTCATACATAAAAACAACCAAATGACTGCACATGAGCTTAGTAACCATGTGGCTTGTCAAAAAATGAAGCAAAAAAATCCATCAGTAAAAGAAAGTTTTCAACTTGATACATCTTTCATTTTTTTAATCAACAACAATTTTATTATCTTAATCAATAAAACTCCAACTTGTAGCCCCCATATCAAAAGACAAATTAATAATAAAAAAATTTACTTACATGCCTTGTAAATAAATTCACAACATAAACGAAAATTAATCTCTTTTTAATACCAATTAAGGTAATATTAAAAGAAAAAAATAATGAACTGAGATGAAGAATACCTGAATTTTGTTCTGTCATTAGCACTGATAATACAGTACATAAAATTTGCAACAACTTATTATCTTCGCATTACCACGTGATTATAAACACCCTTCCCATAACTAAATACCAAACTTTCTGCTATCAATTGCAAAGAAAAAAAAGAGCAAAAAATCAACAAATTAATCCATGCAAGTTTATTATTTAATAGCATAAAAATGCAAGCCAACCTAATAGAATAGGAAAACCTTGAAAATTGCATAGTTCATAATACCATTCCCACTTTAAGCATCAAATCACTTCTGCTCAAATTCACATCCACTGAAACCATCCATCCTCATCAAAAACCAAGTATCATAAATACTAAACAAAGCAACATATCAAATATTGCCCAAAACTTAGAGAGAGAGAGAGAGAGAGAGAGAGAGAGGAAAAGAGAAGTTTCAACCTTACCCAAATCCCTTCAAACTCAAATCAAAAGAAAATTACTCTACATTTAAACTCCAACGCCGTAAATAAGTATTCTAAAAGACATTATATCAATCGAATAAAAAAAAAAAGCAGCAAATAATCTTAGAAGTATCTAGTTACACTACCTTGACTTCTGTACATTCATATATCAACTCATAATCAAGCCTGAACAAAATTCCACCCCAACTCAAAAAGCCACACCATACAAAAGCAAGACACCAATCACCACATCTCCAAAAAACTTAATTAACACACAAATCTCTTGATACATCAAACTTTATTTTTTTCAAAAAGGAACAAATACTTGCAAAACTAAAGAACTGATAGAATTAGTCATGTATCATAAAAGTGGATGATGGGTAAAGAAGAAACCAACAATTTGCTCTTGTCCTTGTTGAATAGACTCTTGAGTTGATTGAATTGCATTTGTTACCTCTATCTATAGTTGCATTTATTGCATCCTTAATGGAGTGGATGATTTGTTCGATTTTAGCCAGATCAAAGCCAAAGATGTTCCTTATTCCTGATCCATTCATCATATTCAATGATTTGAAATTTTCAAATCAAATAAAGTTAAAAGCCATTAGTAATATTGTAACAATAGAATGGGAGAATCAACATCAAACATACCTCAAGTAAATGAGTATGATCATGCTGTCTTGCATGATTAATGTTATAACCTTCATCAGGGAAAGTTGCCTGCTAAAAGCGTTTCCACAATAAAAAAGTGAAGATTATAAATTGCACAAATTTGTAAATATTTGTCCAAGGACAGAAGGACAAAGAACAAAATATTAACAATGCATGTCATAATTTCAACATGAGATCAGTGAAAAGATATGTGGGATTTTTTTTTTCTTTTCTTGAGCATGTCAAACATACTCTCTTCTCATAACAGCTGCAACTTTCAAAATCTTATGGCCAGAGAAAAGCCAATAGAATCATAGAAAACCTCTAAATAAGCAAGAACTGGTATCAGAAGATCAGTGCAAATTACTCGAAAAATATGACTTGGCAGAGTTGAGGTCCACTATTAGATAGGATAAGGTTCAAAATCTTATTGTCAGAGAAAGGCCAACAAAATCATATAAAACCTCTAAATAAGCTAGAACTAATATCACAAAATCAGTGCAAATTACTCGAAAGCCATGACTTGGCAGAGTTGAGGCCCACCATTAGATAGGATAAGGTCCATAATCATGGAAACAGACATGTATTAATGAAATGATCACTGTATAATTAGATATTAGAAGTGAGAAAAGATTCAGAAGGTGTAAAACACCTCCCTAATAAAACAAAATGCAAGCTAACCTGTGAACAACGGAAAACATTTAATTTATAACTACATAAAATTTCCAACAACTCTCACCTTAAACTGCTGTCGTCATTATTTTCCTGGCATCATTTACACCAATAATCTGATCCAACAGCTTTGGTCACTTTCTTGTTGCAAGTTTTGCAAGCACGATACCACATTGCTTGTTCAAACCTGATCAAGCTGACAAATGCTTTAACGCTAGAAATTGCAGGCTGTATAAGAAAGATAGTTAATTATCAAGAATGAATTTGTTTTTAATTTTAAGGAATTAGCAATCATCCATGAAATCAAATTCAGCTTCAAAAACAATACTTTTATTATCAAAGGCAACAACAATACCATGTGTAGCTACCTTACATCTTTTATAGATTAACTTGCATATTAATGCACTGTAGCCACCTTGCATCTTTTATAGATTAATATAATAATTTTTCTCAAGCGTGCACACACACACGCGCGCACAAAAAGAAAAACAAACCTATAACTGATTGTGACCTTATTTCCTAGCAGGAATTGATCTACATGTCAAAGTAAAAAAAAAAAAAGAGTTTTAGCACTCTTATACACCCACACACACACAAACAAAGAGAATAGAATACATATAAAATCTAGCAATAGTTGTAACATATACACGATAGACCATGGTAGTTTGGTTGTTATGGTTTGGAAACCAAACATTTCTTGATTAATTGCAGCTTCTCAACTACCTTGGCCAACGAGAAGCTTAGATTTTGAAATTACAGAGCAAACACTGCCAAATTGAACGAAGTCTCAATTAATTATGATAAGTAGTTAAGAATTCAACTTTTTTTAATCAGATCATAATTTAGTCAATAGATCAGCTCATGGACATAACTTTGCATATTTAAGGAAGTCTTCAGCTCATTTTTTCCAGTGTATCCCCCCAACTTAAGCTGCATAAATGCACATCCAAAAGCAAATTAATCCATAGCTAAAGAAAGTTGAGATATTAAAATAACCTGGTGTACTTTTCCAATGCACTTTGAGGAGGTTAGGAGTCTTTACTCAACTTGGCAACGTCTCTTGGCTCATAAGAAAATCCCAGAAAACAACATAAATCATATTAAAAAACCCATAATCTTTAAAAAAAATTGACAAAATTTCCATACAACAACAAAGTAAGGAAAACAAATATGCAAGTTATTGTAATCTTATTTCCCAAGAGGTATGGTTACACAAACACAAATTTTAATTTTTGTTCTATTTGTTAATAGATTATTCTTCATGAATCAATAATTATAATCCAACATGTCTGTACTTTAAGATTTCTAAATTTGGACTTAAAACGTCAATGATAAACTCATTGGAAATGAACACAAACTAGTAATTTTCTTTTCCAAAGTCGTTTAAATAATTAAATTTTAACCCAATAAAAATTTTTAGGCCCTAAAAAAAATACAATAAGAAAACCCATTAAAGAAATCCAAAAAAGTTTACAATTTTTTACATAAAACTCAAAAGTTCTAACAATTTAAATTCTTCTTTGTTTAGTTTCAAAGAAATTAGTGTATTTGAAAATAAAATAAAATAAAATAAAACTGATGAATGTCAACAATAATAAATCATTAACAAAAACAAGTGTTAAATTCATTAACCAAATCTTCCGTCTTCAAAATGAAGAAAAAAATGAAATACCTATAAACATAGATGGAGAAAGAAGTTACATGCATCCATAACTCTCACCTTCAACTGGAGATAAAGCACATGTTTTTTCTCTTTTTGTGTTGAGAACTTGCCTAAGATAGGGAGGATGCGAACTTCGCAGCGGATTCAGCTTTCATCGATCATTCTCTCATCCTACCATTCAAACAAGAAAAAGAAATAGTTAGAATTAGTAAAAGAAAAACAAAGAGAAAGAGATCATCCTTTTGTGCCCAAAATTGGTTTGAAACATAGCGGATTCAGCCTTCGTCGCCATTCTCTCATTCTATCACTCAGCGAGAGAGAAAAAAATAGAAAAATTATGAGCTTAGGAGAAAAATTTTCATTGTCGCCATTCTTTCTCCCTTGAACATTCTATATTTGAGAAAAGAGGGATGGAGTGGGTGTTCATTTGGGCTAAGGGGAGGTGGTGTGGATAGAGAGAAGAGACGTTTAATTTGATTTTTAGCTTTTCACAACCCCAAAAAAAAAGTTAATGCAGGAACAGGGAGAAAAGAGAAATAAATCAGAGAACGTCCGAGAAAGAAAGCTGAAAGGCATCGTAGCGGCACGAGAATGTAAAAACGCATACGTTAGAGAAAGCCGGAACGTGGAAGCACGAGGGGGCAGGCAGCAGGCTCGGATCCAAAATTTATTGTATAAATGTGACGCTAGTTAAAATTTTATTCTTAATTTAAAAAAAAAAAGGGTTGAGCAAATTTGAACGAGTTCAACCCTCTTTATATATAAAAGAACAGACTCAAACAAAAAATTAAATTCAAAAATCGAGTCAAATGCAAATCTTTTTTACTTAGACCCAACTCAAACTATGAATGGGTATATATAGTACTATGTTGTAATATAGATTATAAAAATCATCTCAACTAATTAAACTAATAAATAATTAGACTAAATAACTACCAATAAAGTTTTGATTTAGTGGTAAATAAGAAGACTTGAGACTTTGAAATCCAAATTCCAAGTCTCATCATAGTGAGTTTGAATATAGTTATTGAGTCTTACAAGTTTTACAAATGTAATATATGATTATGATTGTAACTTCTCATATTGAGACCTCAAAATTTCAAGATCTCTTAAAAAATTTGATCCAAAAAAGAAATAGAAAAAATGTTGATATGGCTCCAACGGTTTGTTCATTATCTATTTTTTTTATAGAGAAACAAAACTTAAATGAAAAGAAAAGAACAAATTAATTATTAAAGGATTACTACTTCTGTACTTCAAAGGGCTAATTAATTAATTAACTTGTAATTAAGCTTAAAATATTTCTCTGTAGTGTAGAACACCTCTCATTGATAGTACAGTAATTTTTCATGGAAAACATAACATACAGTTTCTAACGTAAGATCAAAAAAAAAATGAAAATTTCATGACTTTTTTCTAATAGTTTTCTTTATTTGTTTATATCAACAACAAAATTAAACCCAAAGAAGTAATTAACAACCAGCTGTAACTCCAAATGTGGAAAATCATTAACATGCAAAGGCCCAAGGCCAAGTATTACCAAAAAAAAAAGGCCCAAGGCCAAGAGTTCCCTTATAACTCAGCCATTCAGTCATTTTGCTGCTTCAAATCCTTGTAAAACCTGTTTATGAAATCCTCGGCAGCCTTGTCTACGCAGCCCTTGTCTTCATCCACATCTCTTAAGGGGAAAGGAGAGTCCGTTATCCTAAGTTGCCTCACCAATGGAGTTTGTCCGAACCCTGGCAACATAGGGGAAGCAGCAGTAGCAACTTCAGCAGCCATGTTGTTGCTGTCGTGGTTGTTGAGCATCTCCAAGACAACCTTAACGGCATTCATGGTCGCCACGTCGTCGTCGTGGGTGGGAGGCGCGTGGGTGCAGGCGAAGAAGTGATGGTAGTAGTTGTTAATGCTGTTTTTCGTCTTGGTGGCGAGGTTGATCAAAGGGAAGATGTGGTTCGGGGTGTTGCTGCAGCTGAACTCGTACTCATGGGCTGCTGCAGCAGCGGCCGCCGCCTCCATGAATGAAGATGGTGATGAGAGATGGCGGTCTTTGTGGTGGTGGGACATGAGGTTGCCAATGGCTTTGATGCTGGCGATTTTGCCACGTTTGAGCATCACGTTGAGATCAACCATGAGCTTTCTCTTTGATAGAATTCCTTTTCTCGTGGTGAAGAGAACAGCCCTTACTATGCTCCATACCCTTTTGGCCATCACTGGTAGATTTTGTTCCATTTTTGCCTTTTCTTAGTATTTTTCTCTGAGGTGACTAGAGGAGAGAGAGAGAGAGAGAGAGAAGGAAGAGGCAATTAGAACTTGTTTGGGTTAGAGATGAGAGACGCGGGGTATATAAAGGGGAGGAGAAGAGGAGAAAAGAGTGAGAACAAAGGAAATTAATAAAAGGTGAGTTTTTTTTTAAAAGATGGGACTGCAAGCTCTAGCCTCCAGGGTTATTATAATTTTAGTGGCTTAAGTATTTTCCTTTCCTTCACTTCACTTAATTGCTTGCTTCAATCATTCTTTCTTGGTGGTGATTAGCTGCGCTCAAGCTCATCTGAGCTTGGGTTGGGTGAGCAAACATTGAAACTGCCACTGCCAGCTAACTGTTTCACCGTTGTTTTGCGAATATACCTGGTTATAATTAGAGTCATTTTTTAGATTTTATTCTGAAGCATTATTAACTTTCACACGTGACGCTGCCACACTTTATTTCACGTTTTCCGTCTCGATCTTTTTTCACCTTCTCCTTCTTTTCTGACGCCGTAATAACTTTATCTTTCTTCCTTTCAAAATATCTTAGAAATTGAAAATTTAATATTTTTGCTTTAAATATGTTAATATCAGGAAAGGTAAGGGGAGGAGTTTCTCTGAACTTTAGACTAACAGGATCTGCAAAAGGAAGAATACGATCAAAGGGCCGGAGTTTAGTGTTTTAAGACGTATTTCAGCATTCAAATCAATGTTATAATAAGGCAAGGAAGAATAAGAAAATAAAAACACATTTGAGGTTTCAAGGAGAGCCATTGAGTTTTGAAAAGGATTTTAAATGCTCATAGAATCAAAGGTTAAGGGTTCCAATTACATCTCCCCACTCCTCAATTTTTGATTAACATACTTGGAAGTGTTTTGGATCACGTGCCTTGGAATTACGATGTTCTTTCGTTTTGGTAGTATTCAACAACTTCAAATAATAGGGTGACAAGTGTCAGTGGCAAAAATTTCATTAGTTTTGTTATGTTGGTGGTTTTTGGTGGAAATCATCTTTTTCTAAATATGTCGCGATTGTTAATTAAACTCTTATAAATTGTTTTATTGACACATCATACAATTCTTGTCACACATTATTCACATTTTTACCAAATTGTTAATTTGTTACTCTGAGTTTTGCTGTATAAACAATAAAGATCTGAAAAGTATACTTATATTTCAAAAAGATGAATGAGTGAAAGCTGTAATGCAAAGAGTTCAAACTCTCTTTGGCCTGTGCCATTTAGAAAGCCAGTTTTGAAGCAAGGTAGTTTAATGACATGTTTTGTTCCATTAATATCCCCAACTTTTTTCATATTTACGATTTCAACTTAGGGTAATTAAACAATTTTATCAAAAAGTAGGAGGGGCATTTAGAGAAAAATATTATAAATATCCAGCGTTGTCCTTGGAATTTCAACCATGCGCTCCATCCCCGAGACTTTCGACGCCATAAGGAGTTTCCTTAGCCTCTAAACAAAGGCAAAGCTGCAGCTTTCAACAAAGCAAAGTCTGTCTTCCGACAAAATAAAACAAAGGGAACGGGTCAACTATACAATTTCAATCAGTTACTTCATTCATTGAGTTCCATTTTTTTCATCTGTTTAATTTGTGCAATCAATTAAAGGATCCACAAAGAACACGTGGGAGAGTTGCACCATTTTTCTTCTTTCTTTGGTATCAATTATCATAAAAAACGTACCAACATTATAAGGTTTATTCTTTGCTACAAATAACACTCTTCTTGCTTCAAATTTTTGTATCTTACTACTTTTAAAGCTCACTTTGCAGTTGCCCTGTTTTCTTTTTTGGGTATTAAATATGAGAAATCGCATTTTTAGCTGTTAAATTTTGGATTTGGATGCATACGTTTAGTTTAATAATTTTGAAGTTAAATTTATTATATATTATAAATATTATAATCATTTTATAATTTTGTTATTTTGGTAAACTTTGTTTCTCGTATTAGATTATAGATTGATTATTCTCCTCAGATTTTTTTTTAGTTCAAAAATAAATAAGATAATAATTCAAAGATTAAGCTATCAATCCAAACTTGAAAACCCATTCGATAATTTAAAAAATTTGAACAAAAATATTAAACTCATTAAATGAGTCTAATTAAGCAAATGAAACTTAATAAAAAATCAAACCAAATCTTAATTTCATCCTTTAAAATCTAACCTTGACTCAGCTCAACCTAAATATATAACAAATATATATTACTAAATTAGAGGTGATCATGAGCGGGCTCATACCGGGTTCGAGCATGGCCTAACCCATATAATAATGGCTAATATGCAATCCCAAGCACGGCCCAACTCCAAAATTCGGGCCTAACTTTTAGTTCAATCCCTTTTTTATTTTATATTGTAAGCCGGAGCTTTGTCCGGCCGGTTCGAATATTATTTTATTTATTTATTTATTATTTTAATTTTTGTTTCTTTATTTTTTATTGTTTTAGTCCCATTGAAGTTTAATTTGATTTGTCAAAGTTTATATGTCAATTTTCATATTAAATATATAATCATGTTTATTAATCAATAATGTTTTTTTACATATAATTACAATATACTTAATAAATATATTTTTAAAAAAGATTAATTTTATTTAGGCTAAAGGCTCAATTTAGAATTAAACCTTTTGCGAGATTTCTCAATTAAAGATACAATCTTTAATTTTCATCAATTAAGGACTAAACGTTTTCGAATTTGTTCCATTTAGGACTTTTTAACGAAACTGAAGTACACGCGCCGTTAAAAATAATAACGGCGTTTAATAAAGACACGTGGCAATATTTTAGTGGGACACGTGGCAGTGTATTTATATTTATTTTCTTTTAATAGGTAAAAATACGTGGGACACGTGGCAGCATTTTAGTGGGACACGTGGCAGTGGACTTATATTTATTTTCTTTTAATAGGTAAAAATACGTTGGACACGTGGCATCAATTTGTCCTTTCATCGTCATCCACTCTCTTTAACGGCGCGTGTAACTCACACACATTAAAAAGTCCTAAATTGAACAAATTTGAAAACGTTTAGTCCTTAATTAATCAAAATTAAAGATTGTATCCTTAATTGAGAAATCTCACAAAGGTTTAATCCTAAATTGAGCATTTAGCCTTTTATTTATATTTCGGGCCAGGCTAGGGGTTCGAAGAGTCAAGCCCGGGCCCGACCCATTTAAAATTTTGTCCAAGCCTGTTAAATGCAACCCTTATTTTTGTCCAAACTTGACCAAATATTGGGTAGGCCTTCAGGCTTGGACAAGTAACTTGACCCTTGAGCAAGTCTATTACTAATTCAAACATAAACATATTTGTAAGGTTTACATATCTAAACATATGTAATAATGTGTTATATGTATGTTTGTAACCAAAAAAAAATTGTGTTGTATGTATGTCATTTTTTAATTTAATATGTTTACTCATTAATCATTATGATGATGCTGGTTAAAATTTTATTCTTAATTTTAAAAAAATTGCTTGAGCAAATCTGAACGAGTTTAACCCTCTTTACATATAAGAACAAACTTAAACAAAAAATCAAATTCAAAACTCAAGTCGAACTCAAACCTTTTTTACTTAGACCCAACTCAAACTATGAATGGGTATATATAGTACTCAGTCATAATATAGATTTTTACAAGTTCGATAATTATGGCCAAGTGCATTAATATTAGATTATTGAAGAATCATTTAATATCTTCTTAAAAGTATTTTTAAAGCAGTACATTACATTAAGACTGTGCTTGCTACAGCTGAAAAGTGAAAGGAAAGAAAATTGAGGAGGGAAAATTGAAAAGAAAATAAAATTTTACACTGCTTGGTAGAATAGAAAGGGAGAAGGAAAGAAAAGACAAGGAAAACATGTTTTCTATCCTCTAAAGAAACACAATATGTCCAAATTGAACGGAAAATGGGAGAAGAAATATAAGCATGTGAATAAATTAACTAAAAATACGAAATTATCCCTAATAAAATTCCAAATTATCTATTTGGCTTTTTTTCCTTCCAGAACCCCTCGATCTCACTCTCACCACCTCTCCCGATCTCTCCTTCTGTGTCTTCTCCATCGCCGATGTTTCTACAAGAATTGCCGCCGCTACTGGACCAAAGGCGGCACCCTTCGAAACATCCCCGTCAGTGGCGGTACCCACAAGAACACCAAATGCTCCGCCTCCTCCAACAACAACAACAACCCCAAACGCTAGACTAACCCTGCTCCTGACCCGACAAACCCAAAACTCTCTAACCCCTCTCCGCCGTCGACAACAACAATGACGAGCCCCCAGCAACATGTTTTGAACTTGGGGGTTCAGATTTTGGGTTTGGAGACTGACCCGAACCGGATGTATGTCTCGCTGGTTCCTCCTCAAGATAGGAAGATGATGGATATCGGTGGGGCTTTAGCACGTTGTTGGCGTCGAGTGGGCAATTTGGGAACCTTCTAGAAGGGTTGAATCCAAATGGGTCGAGTTCGAAAGCGGTGCAAAGGGGTGATTTTGGAGGGAATTTGGATTCGGGTCGTGGAATGAATCCGGGTTCGGGTCGAGATCCGGAATTGGGAGGGAGCAATAATAACACGGAGAGTTATCTAGGTGTTCAGGGTGGTGGGTATGGTACAAATTGTTGGACTGGCGGTAGCATTGGGTGGCTTGATCTTGCTATTTAATCTCCACGTTCAAGTCTTCGGTAGAGATAGAAAAGATTTTTTCCCTATTCTTTTACTATCTCCCCACATTTCCTTTTTAATTGTGCTTACATGGTAATTAGAAGCAAAGGTTGGCAAGATATTTGCATGATTGTGTAGTCGTAGTCAATAAAATATATATGTTTCTATATTTAAAACTTCGAATCCAGAGTTGCTTTTTTTTCCATAAAAAGAAACGACGATTTAGGATATGACAATGCTACAATTTCTAAATCAAAGCCAACAAAGGATGAGGGCTTTTTTGGAGTTCCAACTCAACAACATAAAGCGTTACTTTTGAAGATGATGAGTAAATAAAAGAGCTCTTAGCATTAGAAGTTTTTTTTATAGTACTTTTATTGCTCGGAACATATGTTGATTTTCGTTACTAATGAAAAAATAGGAAATACTCTTGAATGGAAATACTTTGAATATAGACTTTTTTATAGTACTTGATGCATTAATATATATCAACATCTATGTTTTCTTTTATTTTTTTTGGGGTTGACATATGGCATATCAAGTTTCTTGTATAAAAATAACTCTATTAGTATTAGACATTTTTTTTTGACATTATTCATGGTTGAGTTGAGTATTTAACAATTATTAGTCATTACATAATTAATTAATAATCAATAAATTAATTAATTATCATAAACTAATTATTAATTAATTAATTATAATAATTAATTATTAATGAATTATTTTGACTAGATTTTGTTTTATTTAAAAAATCTCATTAAAAATGAAAACTCAATAAATGCCAAAAAAAATTATCCAAAAAACAATTACACTTGATAAATATTTGTATAAGGGTGGGATGGTAAAATCATTTTATTTTTAATTTTCTTTCCTCTCACTTTTTCACTCTACCAAGCAATAGGAAGAAAAAAATATGCTTTCTATTCATTTTTTCATCTTTCATACCAAGCACACCTAAAGAAAAAAAAAATTAAAGTTTTTCATCTTTCCAATTTTTCCTCCCTTCAATTTCCTTCTTTCCATTTTTCTTTCCATTTTTCTTTCCATCTTATCAAGCAAATTCTAAAAGTTACAATTATAATTAAGTATTATATTTATAGAACTTATAATTGTATAAAAATCATCTCAACTAATTAAACTAATAAATAATTAGACTAAATAACTACCAATGAGGTTTTAGTTTAGTAATAAGTAAGAGGACTTGAATTTGAAATCTAAATTTCAAGTCTCATCACAGCGAGCTTGATTATAGTTATTGAGTCTTGCAAGTTCTACAAATATAATATATGATTATGATTGTAACTTCTCATATATGTATTGGGACCTTAAAATTTCAAGATCTCTTAAAAGTTTAATTCAAAAAAGAAATAGAAAAATTGTTGATTATATTTATATGTATCATAATAAGAATTGAGTTCATACAACAAATATCAACCAAAACTTAACGATTATTAGGAGACTTTAGATTTAAGGTTCGAATCTCATTTCTTTTTTACCTTTCTATGATAAAAAAAAATCACATATCCTTCCGACGGCATGATGCTTCCCTCTTGTTGATACCTTCTCTTTAATTGATTACTGGCGTTGATGGAGCATAGGTTGTATTTTTCCAATGCATGCTTGGAAGAATTCAATTAGTGGAGCAAAAATTCTCTTCGCACTCACATTTTTCTCAATATAACTATATTGAGAAAGAAAAAATTAAGGCTGCATAAGTAAAATGGTTATACTAAGGAAAAAAAATGTTGTTGCATTTAATCCTACAAATTGCTCTGCTTTTGACAGTCTGCAGCATTAGGTTTTCAAGTCTGATTAAGAACTCTCCTAATAAGCTTGAGATTTACAGAAAGGATGGAGGCTTTGTTGGACATTGAGAGGTCGATGGTGCAATAAGACGGGTAACTACTAAATATTGGGAGGGAGGAACCACCAGAAGTGTTTTTTCTTTCTTTCTTTTTTCTTTTTTTTTTTTAAGAAAATTCTTAATATACCCTTAACATCCTATCCTTACTTAATTCACATAAAACTCGTCATTCGTCTAAATTCTTTCGAACCAACAATGTTCTTAAAATCTGTCAAGTTTCCTTGATGGCTAGACGCTTGTGTCTTCCTTATGGTCTTGGGTACAAAGGCTACCAAAAGCAGGAAGGAATCAAACAAAGTATATCATCAGAACAAATGTTTAGTTGACACTACCTGAAGCGTTGAGTAATTAAAGGAAAAGAAAAGAAAACCTTGGATCGATCTTAAGTTAAGGAGGTCCACAGCAAACAAAGACCAAGAAGCGCAGTAAGAATTTGAAAGGAACAGATTTTGAAGTAATGCAAGTGAGGGAGGCTAAAGGGGAAACTGTATCTGTAGACACCCAAATGAGTGAGGCTGATGAAGAAGACACCTCAATTCCATTGCTCACTTACGAAACAGAAACTGACCAAGAAGATGTTCAATGGACATGAAGCATGTGTTTTAGAAAATTTTATCTGAGACATAAGGTAACATCACAGGTTAGTGATAGTACTAGTGGTACTAACAATGCTCCCATAGGCAGAAATCACCAGAAGAAAATTTTATCTTGAGACATAAGGTAATATCACAGGTTACTGATAGTATTAGTGGTACTAACAATGCTCCCATAGGCAGAAATCACCAGAATGCCGATTTCCTATTTAATCCCAAATACAATCTTTCTAAACTTAGCAAACATAATCTGCTAAGGATACTTGAAGATATAGACTCATTTGAAGAATATCTCCTAACTCAACAAAATTTATAGGGGTAGTAAACCAAAGTCTTAGAAAAAAAAAAGAAGAAAGAAAGAAGAAGCAACTAGTGCACAAGACTCCCAAATCGAGGGATCTAAGGAGAGTCATATGCACACAACTTTCCATCTGCATTAAAGCTTTGCTTCATAGAGTGGAAAGAAAAATGAAAAATCGGAGAGAAAAAAAAATGAAAAAAATAAAAAATATTAATTTTTTTCCGTAAGTGTGCTTGGTAGGAAAAATGGAAAATGTAAAAGAAAATATAATTTTTTTTCTTCCATTGCTTGGTAGAGTTGAAAAATGGAAAGAAAAAAAATGAAATTATATAATTTACTATTATACTATTAATGAGCTATTGTAACAAAATAAAATTAAAAGAATAAAAGATAATTTTGTAATTATACATAAATCATATCTCTCTCATTTTCTCTCCACTAATCTTTACAATTTGGAATGATTTGATTTTGTTAATAAAGAAAGAAAATGGCAATCTTTCCTCTTTTCTTTCTTCACCTTTTTCCTTCCTATCGAGCACTAACAAAAACCATTTTCTTCCTACTTTTCCATACACCCCTTTCTATCCTTCCATTTTTCCACCCTATCAAGCACACCTTAAGAGAAAGACTATTTTCGTTTGAACTTATGACCTTCAAATCACAAAAGAACAACTTTTATCGTTACACCAAGGTTACCCTATGTTAGTTTGATATTTAATTGCAAACAATAACATATGACAAGATGGGAGAAAAGAGCTGGCAAAATCACATGGGTTTAAAATTTAAACTGCTAGAATTGTGTGCACGATGAGGCAACAAACCACATTTGAGATTAAGCTGCCATTGACCAACGAACACTTATTGTTATGCCAGGCTTATTCCGCAAGTCAGCTTGGAGCAAAAATTAAATTGCTGCTTACTTTCTAATCAATTTGGGATGAGTAAGAAGCTACAACCTCGTCTGATAATGTCATCTAAACTTCTATCAACTTCTACAAGTATACAACCACAGAGCATAGCAAGTCAAGTACCTCAGATATCAGGAACTTTGCACTCAAGTTCACTAAGTCTCTCTGTACACATTCACTAAACTGTAGCTGACAAGTGCTACAAGTTCTCCTCTACTTCATCTGGTACAATTAACTTTCCAATGGCAGCCTGCCCATAGATAACAATTAGACCGATTGGTTAGAAACAGAATACCAAATAAAGTGCTTACTTAGTTGTAATTAATATCATGCCAATTGATATCGGTAAGTGTTCCTTGAGTGCAGTATTCTCTCCCATAAGGTATCAGATGATCTATACTTTAGAAATGTTCATCAAAATGTTATTACTATACGAACGTTTCTCCTTTCTATCGCCATTTCTTTTCCAAATTCAAGTTCATAAAAATCCAACTTCACCCAAGGATATAGACAGCAGTATATATATATATATATATATATATATATATATATATATAAGAGTTCATGACAAATGCAATATGGTTGGTCTAAAAAAGGATGAATAGGAACCTAACAGTGGGATTTGGCGTGGTTATTACAATGTATCCATGCTTTAAACAGTAAGTTAATTTTGTGAAAATGGTTGATATAATTTAAATTGTTATACACATCAGTGGGTGATAAAAAGGAAAGCAATCATTGGAGCTATCCCTAAAACAACCCTTATTGCAAATTAATGTGATAGTCTCATTGTAATGAGGAAAGGAAAAGCTTCTTTGCAGAAACAAGCCACATCAATGTCTAAGACAGAAGAGGATGATGAATATACCTCTATTTTAGCAACATCAACTATAGATGGTTTCAAGTCCAAAGCAATTCCAAAATGAAGCATTGCCTTGTCATACTTTTTATGCTGTTTATAAATATCTCCCATCAATGCATAAATGCAACTTTCACGAGGGGTGCACTCTTTGAGTTCCTCCAAAATTTCCAAAGCTTCATTCAACTTTCCAAGTGTCACCAGCATTGTTGCTTTGCAGTACTTTGGAAGTGGATTTTTATCGTCTGTGACAATAGCTTTCTCCATCATCTCGAAAGCTTCTTCACTCCTCTGCAAAACAATTAGAACATCAATTGTCAATTGGACAAACAGTAGAGAAACAAGACTCCACTAGTTTGGTACTAATATCATTATAAGTTTAAACATTACATTTTTGCATTAAAATGAATGAAGGGGATAAACATAAGACACTTGTTAAAGAAGATGCAGAAAAAGTTTACCCATAGTCAAATTACACGGAAAAGGACCCATATGACATTAGCAACATGATAGACCAACAGGGCAGCAGGGACATATATTTAAACAGATCAAATATCTCTAAGATACACGTGCTGAGCATTGCACAACCGTTCATCAACAAGAACAGATTGGGGTCAATGAGTACTAACGTAGAAAAAGCTAATGGTTAGGTATAGAAATGATAACATAGAAGTGGCCAAACCTTTAATGCTTCTAAAGTGGTTCCCAAATAGTACATAATAACTGATGAGAAAGGATTTATCTGATAAGCCTGGCGAAAATGGTGTTCTGCAAATTCAAATTTCTCTTGGCGGAGATAGATCATCCCAAGACCATACCAGGACTTATAATGTCTTACATCTACGTGAAGAGCTTTCTGGTAGCATTCCACTCCATTTCCATATTCCTCCATAATAACATTCCTGCAACAAAATCATTTGATGATGGGTCCCTTTTTTCTTTTCTTCATGCTATTCCATTAATGGAGATGAGTCCAAAGAAAACATTCTCAAGTATAAGATCATACTCATGACCAGAAAGAGTGTGCGCATATGCAAATCTTGAATTCAGCTGCACAGCTCGCTGAAAACTTTTGAGTGCAGTTTCATGATCCTTCAAGAAACTGTAGCAGTTTCCAATAGCACACCTACAATAGGCATTCCATAATTAATATGTAATTTAAGAATGTATGAAACCACTTTCTGTAATCTAACAGATATATTTCTTGTCCTTGTACCCTAGCTCCCCCATCCCCCACCCCCCCAAAAAAAAGGATCATTGCCACATGTTTCGTTGACTATAAATAACATCAGAAACAAGAAAACTAATGGTCAAAACAAGCTAGAAGTGTTATCTTCACTCAGATAGAAAGAAATACTCAGTGAAATGCATCCCCCTTTTTGGCCCCTCTACATAAACAAAGCATAGTACCATACAGCACATATTCCCCTGCCCAAGAGGGAAGAAAAGCAATAACATAACAGGAATTCCAAAAACAAAATAAAATAATTAACTGCTTAAAGACTTGCACACTTGCAGAATAAGCCATTTAAATATTTGTGCAGTTTTTTTCTTTTTTCCAGGGAAAGATTAGTGCAAACAGCATTGTTATATGCTGATAGGACTACGAGCTAAATACAATTGCCCTATGAATAAATTACAAACTAAAACAGCAGAAAAATGCTATGCTTAGTTCCAAAATGCATGGGGTTAAAACAGTATAAATTCAACCGTTTTAGAGCCTTGTACTATAGAGGTCTACCAAAGTTACCAGGCTTGTGGAGCAAAACGGTCAACTGATATTAACTCCTGAGCTAGGTATTTCAATTTCATATCTTCCTTCAAATGCTGCCAAAAAGAAAAAAAGCAACTTCGATAAATATAAAGCAAAGTAGCTGCATATCATTTAATTTTTTCTGCCCCACAAACAATTCATAACCATATGGTTGGGAGGATGGACCTTTTTTTTATCCTATGGCCAGAGTATACAACCTCCTATCCTATATTCTACGTTAGCCATTGGTAAGTCAATTTCCCATTCTTGCTGTAGAAATCATGATGCTTTATCCTGTACAAAACATGGGCAGTTTCTTCAAAGAAACAGCTTAAGGTCCGATATTGCTATGAAGTTCAAACAAAGTGGAGGGATGTGGTTTTGTCGTCAAATGATTTTCAGTCAAATCAAATATAGCCCGAAGGGCATCACATTCCCCATAAAATTCCCTCCTCAACAAAACTTGGTATTTGAAACTTTCTCCCCCCTTCATGGTTGCAAATAAAGTCCTCAAGGTTCAGAACAATTTATATTAATCATTAAATCCTATAAAAGAAACAATGGTCTGTTGGAAAGATTAGGAAAATCCCAGATTTATTGGGATTTGATTAGAGTCAACTTTCTGATCTTTTATTTTTGGTAGTTTCCTGTTTTTTATTCTTAGAATTAATTGTCTATTTTAGGATAGTTCTCCCTCTATAAAATAAATCCTACTGTATGTCAAAGATATAGAGAAAATTATTTTCTAAACCTCTTATTTCATGGTATCAGAGCCAGTATTCCTGCTGGCATATTTTTCTTTCTGGCCTTTCATACTTAGCTAGAAGAATTGTTAAGAACAATGGCTGGTACTACCCAGTCCTCATCTACAGCAGAATCCCCTGCTGTTTACAACCATCAAAAAAATTCTTTACCCTCTTTTTCATCTTCCCTAGACACTCATTCTCTTCAAATAACCCAACATAGACTCAATGGAACAAATTTCCGTGAGTGGTTTCAATATATTGTTTTAGTAATTAAAGGCAAAGGGAAGATGGGCTACCTAACGGGTGCCATTCCTATGCCTTCAACTACTGCAGAAAATTTCAGTATTTGGGAGGCTGAAAACTCCATAGTCATGGCCTGGCTTATCAACTCTATGGAACCTAGGATTGGTCGAACCTACCTGTTCTACAAGACAGCAAAGGAAATCTGGGAGGCAGTCCAGGAGATGTATTCAGACCTTGAAAATACTGCTCAATGTTTTGAGATCCGTTCAGCCATTCGCACTACTCGACAAGGAACAATGTCAGTCACCGAGTACTATAATGTTTTGTCTGAATTGTGGCAAGAGATGGATTTGTTCTATGAGACAAGTTGGAAGTGTCCTAAGATGGTGTGAAGTACAGCAAGATGCAGAGAAAGAACGTATGTTTGACTTCCTTCAAGGTCTCAATAAGGATCTTGATGAAGTTCGTGGATGTCTCCTTGGAGCCAAACCTCTTCCTACCATCCGAGAAGCATTCGCTGAGGTTAGACGTGAAGAAAGTCGAAAGAGAGTGATGCTTCACATGCCTTCCAGCCCAACTTCAGAGGTGACACAACAAAATTCTGCTTTGGTTGCAAACCGAAGTGAGTCTTCCAATCCTCGAGGCCAACGGTCTAAGGATAAGCAGTTGTGGTGTGACCACTGCAATAAACCTTATCACACCAAGGAGACATGTTGGGAAATTCATGGAAAACCTGCAGATTGGAAACCCCGGAGTCAACGAAAATCAAACCGGTCAGCCTATACTACCGAGTCTGCCATAGACTCTAAAAAACCAGGCCAACTTCCCTTCACTGCAGAACAGATGGAGCCCTTGAGGAACCTTTTGAACCAGTCAAAACCTCTTAAAGAGTCTAAACCTACTGTACCTTCCTCCACTGCCACTGTTGCACAACGAGGTAACACCAAATCATCTTATTTATCACACAAAGTTACAGGTGAAGGTTGGATAATTGATACTGGTGCCTCAACCATATGACTGGCTCTTCTTCTGCTTTCTCGACTTATGAAGCATGTGATGATGATCTAAAAGTTACAGTTGCTGATGGTACTCTCTCAACTGTTGCTGGTCGAGGGGATATTGAACTTTTTGGTTTGCGTTTAAAATCTGTTCTTCATGTTCCAAATCTTAAGTGCAATCTTCTTTCCATTAGCAAAATTACTAGGGATCTTAATTGTGCAGTAACATTTTTTTCTACACGTTGTGAATTTCAGGATTTGTCTTCGGGGAGGATGATTGGCAATGCTGAAGAGCGAAATGGCCTTTACTACCTCTCTGGTGTCGGTTCTCCTTCTTACCAAGATCACTTAGTAATGTTACACTGTCCACTGTTTCAAATTCTGATATTCTACTTTGGCATAAACATCTAGGCCATCCTAGCTTTACTTATCTAAAGTTTTTGTATCCTCATCTATTTATCAATAAAGATCTCTCCTTATTTCAGTGTGAGCATTGCATCTATGCCAAACAACCAAGAAAAAATCATCCCATTCAACCTTATCAGTCTTCAAAGCCATTTCACCTCATCCATAGTGATATTTGGGGACCAGCCCGCTTTTCAAGTTTAACAGGCAGCCGATGGTTTATTACCTTTATAGATGACCATACCCGTGTTTGTTGGGTTTACCTTATGAAAGAAAAATCTGAAGCCGGATCTATATTCAAACAATTTCATAAACTTGTCACCAATATCTTCCAATCTTCTGTTCACATTCTTCGTACTGATAATTGTTAATGTTTAGGGTTTGGATTGTAGTTTATTGAATAATATGTTTGTTTATATACACAAAGGCTCTAGCACTAAATTAGCAAACTACTCCTAATACTAATTGAAATCCCTAAACTTACGGGATCTCAATAAATACATAATTACAACTAAATATATACACTTGATTCTAGGAAATATTTATTTTCCTAAAATAACAAGGTTTCCCACACTCCCCCTCAAGCTGGTGAATAGGAATTTTCCATTCCCAGCTTGGATACAATTCTCTCAAATGTCGTGCTACTCAATCCTTTGGTGAGGATATCAGCAAGTTGCCCATGTGTTGACACATATGGAGTACATATCAAGCCATTGTCTAACTTCTCCTTGATGAAATGTCTATCCACCTCGATATGCTTCGTTCGATCATGCTATACTGGATTATGAGCTATGCTGATTGCTGATTTATTGTCACAGTAGAGCCTCATAGGCCCTTCCCATTTAATCTTTTAAGTCTTCTAGGATGATTTTCAGCCAAAGTAGCTCACACACGCCTTGTGCCATTGCACGAAATTCTGCCTCAGCACTAGAACGTGCTACTACACTCTGTTTCCTGCTTCTCCATGTCACAAGATTCCCTCCAAGAAAGGTACAATACCCGGAGGTTGATCTCCTATCAATGATCGATCCTGCATAGTCAGCATCGGTATAGGCTTCAAGTGTCGTACTCCCATTCCTCTTGAACAGAATTCCTCTTCCTGGTGTTCCCTTAAGATACTGCAAAATTCGGTGGGCAGCCTGCAAATGAACCTCTCTTGGACTATGCATAAACTGACTGATTAAGCTCACCGCATAAGCTATATCCGGTCTGGTATGTGATAAGTAAATCAGTCTTCCCACGAGACGTTGATACATTTCCTTGTTCACTGTGGCATCTTCCTCTGCTTTTCCTAGCTTAAGGTTTGGGTCCATAGGAGTACTTGCAGGTTTGCATGCAGTTTTGCCCGTTTCCTTGAGCAAATCCGTAACATACTTCTGTTGGGATATAAAAATCCCTTTTCTAGAGTGCGCAACTTCAATTCCCAGAAAATATTTCAATCTTCCCAAAGTCTTAATTTCAAACTCCTTAGCCAAGCATTGACTCAATATTTGCTACTCCCTTTTGTCATCTCCAGTTAATATAATGTCATCCACATATACTAACAGTGCTGTTAATCCCCCTGAAGCAGAATGTTTGATAAACAATGTGTGATCCCCCTGACTTTGTTTGTATCCCATGGCCAACATGACTCTAGCAAATCTTCCAAACCAAGCTCGAGGAGATTGCTTCAGGCCATACAAAGCTTTGTTCAACTTACATACAGTATTGGCAATCACATTCCTTCCATAACCTGGTGGAATCTCCATATAAATCTCCTCCTTAAGCTCCCCTGTAAGAAGGCATTTTTCACATCAAATTGCTGTAGTTCCCAACCAAAATTGGCAGCTAGAGATAAGATTACTCTGACTATATTCATCTTAGCAACTGGAGCAAACGTCTCTAGGTAGTCAATCCCATAAGTCTGTGTATACCCTTTAGCTACCAACTTCGCCTTGTATCTCTCAGTTGACCCATCTACCCTGTATTTCACAGTATAAACCCACTTGCACCCCACCGGCCTTTTTCCTGCCGGTGACTTCACCAACTCCCAAGTTTTATTCTTCTCTAGAGCCTCCATCTCCACATCCATGGCTTGTTTCCATTTTTCATTAGACAATGCCTCAAATAAGGTAGTAGGAATGGTGGTGTTCTTTAGGCTTACAAGGAAGGCTTTGTAGGTTGGTGAGAAATTTTTAAATGACAGGTAGTGTGAAAGAGGATATAATGGCTGTTTTGTACACTTTCTGGTCCCTTTTCTAATAGCAATTGGAAGGTCCTGATCATCTTCAGTGATTTGGGCTTTGGTTTCACTCTGTAATGTTGGAAAGTTAGTAATTGTTACCTCATTTGAAGGACTTGAGTTGGACTCTTGAACTTGCATAGATCCTGGATTGGCCTTTTTTTGCCTTGAGTACACCAAGTTTTTACCAAATCTCACATCTCCAAGAGCAGATTCGGGGTTAGGTACTTGTTCCGGTTCAGACACATTTGGTGCAGTAGGAGTGGTCTCATTTGACTCAGGTTCAGGTTCACCAACAACTGGGGCATTTGACTCAGGTTCAGACTCAACAGATGGCTCAACAAACAGTTGGGCCATATGATTGGGTTGAGACAAAAGTGAAAGATCAAGCAACCCAAGAAAACCTTCCTTATCTTCCCTAAGACTCTCCCCCTGAAGATAAGGTTGAGTGAAATAGGCTTCTTGTTCATTGAATGTTACATCTCGTGACACATAAAATTTCTTGGACGGAGGATGGTAACACTTATATCCTTTCTGAGTTGAAGAATACCCAATAAAAACACACTTTAGAGCTCTAGGGTCTAGCTTCCCCCTGTCTTGACTGTGGATATGAACAAAGGACACACACCCAAAAATGCGAGGTGTAAGATTGTTTGTGGTAGAGAGGTTCGGATAGAATGAAGAAAGCACATCCATTGGACTTTTGAATCCTAGAACTCTAGAGGGTAATCTATTGATGAGATGAGTGGCTGTGAGAACTGCTTCCCCCAGAAACTTTTTGGCACACTTTTTTGATACAAGAGTGCTCGGGTTTGGTCTAGAAGGTGCCCATTTTTTCTTTCGGCAACTCCATTTTGTTGTGGTGCTCTCACACAGGAAGACTCGTGAATTATTCCCTCTCTTTGACAAAAAGGGGTAACAATTTGATTGAAATAATCCTTGGCATTGTCTGACCTAAGTTTTTTAATACTCACACCAAACTGGTTTTTTACCATAGAGAAGAAATTAGGGAACACAGTGCTAAATCTGACTTATGTTTAAGCAAAAAAACCCAGGTAACTCGGGTACAATCATCAATAAAAGTCACAAACCATCGTGCCCTTGACACATTAGCAACAGTAGAGGGACCCCAAATATCAGTGTGAACAAGATAAAAAGGAAAAATGCTTCTTTTATTGCTTATTGGAAAAGGTATACGCTTGTGTTTGGCAAGTTCACACACCTCACAATGAAGACTCTCAATATCCAACTTTGTAAACAATGAAGGAAACAGAATTTTAATAACCCTAAATGATGGATGTCCTAACCGACAATGGTAAAGAACTTTCTCCTTACTAGATAACATAGACTCGGACATGAATGAGTGGGGTGATCTGCTCTCGAATTTGTTTGACTTGATTGATTCCGCAAGGTAGTAAAGACCATCCCGTTCTCTAGCACGTCCAATCGTACTCCCCGAATCCTTGTCCTGAAATAAACAATAACTACTGTGAAAAGTCACATTACAAAGCAAGTCTTGTGTGAGTTTCTGTACAGAGACAAGATTGGTGGATAGCTTAGGAACATGAAGGACATTTTTCAAGGTTATGCATGGGTTATTTGAACATCTCCTATACCAGCTACGGTTGCTAAGGATCCATCAGCTGTGGCTATTTTCTTATTGCTTGAACATGGTGAGTATGTGGAAAAATGTTTGGATGAGTGGGTCATGTGATCGGTGGCTCCTGAATCCATGATCCAAGATTGAGTAAAGGGTGTTTCTGAGGCATTTAATCCAAATGAAAATAGACGCTTACCTGAATACGCCAAAGTACAAGTACCTGTAGGTTTCTCGAGGTTACTTAAGAATGATCTCACCCTTTCCACCTCCTCTTGGTTAAGATTTGCTGGTTCCTGCTTGGCTTCTCCATGTGGTGCGTTGGTAGCAACATGGGCCTACCCATTACCCCTCAACGGATTATCTCTTTGACCCCACTCACGGCTGGGAGGTTTCCCATGCAGTTTCCAGCATTTCTCACTAGTGTGGCGCCCCTTTTTGCAGTAGGTGCACCATAATCCATCACGGCCTTGAGCCTTGGGCTGACCACTCTTGCCTACTTCAATGGCAGCCTTCCTTTCCATGCTTGTCGAACCATTTTTTACACTTTCAGCTACCATGGCTGAACCATCTACAGTTTGAGGATCAAGCATCAAGCTCCTTCTACTTTCTTCACTCCGAATAATAGCCACCACTTCATTTAAGCATGGAATTTTCTGCTTTCTGAGAATTTGGATCCTAACTTGATCAAACTCAGGGTTTAAACCAATAAGAAAGTCATAAACTCTATCTCGTTCAATAAAATCCTTTAGTATGGCTGCATCATCCGGGCATTTAGTCTGAATCACCCTATAGTGGTCAAGTTCTTGCCATAGAGATTTCAATTGGTTGGCATATTCGGTCACAGTCTTGCTTCCTTGCTTCGCAGTCATAGTCTTGACCTTCACCTCGTACACTTAGCTGCATCTCTGGCCTTTGAGTAGGTCTATTGGATCGCATCCCAAATGTCCTTAGCTGTAGCCATGAACATAACCGTATCACTTACCTTGGGCACCATAGAATTCCATAGCCACGCCATAATCATGGAATCCTCTTCATCCCATACTCCAAAACCTGAATCTCCTGGCTTCGGTCCCGTACCTAACAGATGGCCGATCTTCCCTTTGCCTTTCAAGATTGTACGAACAAGTTGGGACCACTTGAGGTAATTCTTTCCATCCAATCTGTAGGCAGCCTGAATGGCTTGCAATTCTCCCTGCGATTGAGTTTTGCCTCCTTCATCCGATGGAACTACAGCAGCCGTACCAATCTCCTTGGTCTCTGACATCGTCCTTGGTCTCCAATGGGCAGAAACTAACAGATTACTTGAAGAAGAAAGGAAAAAAACAGCAATAAAGGCTGATAAAAAATTTCCAGCAATGAAGGCTGTAAAGCACTAAATGCTCTGTTTTGGCAGTAAAAAACAGAGCAAAACAGAAAAGAAAAACTATGACAGGCCAAACAACACCTAATTTTCCAGAAAAATCTTACTGCTCTGATACCATGTTAATGTTTAGGGTTTGAATTGTAGTTTATTGAATAATATGTTTGTTTATATACACAAGGGCTCTAGCACTAAATCCGGAAACTACTCCTGATACTAATTGAAATCCCTAAACTTACGGGATCTCAATAAATACATAATTACAACTAAATATATACACTTGATTCTAGGAAATATTTATTTTCCTAAAATAACATGGTTTCCCACAATAATGGTGGGGAATACTTTGCACATGAGATTAAAAACTATCTTGTTGAACATGGAATTTTTCATCAAAGCTCATGTGGTTATACCCCTCAACAGAACGGAATAGCTGAACGGAAGAATCGCCATCTTCTTGAAGTTGCCCGATCCCTTATGTTTGCTAGCCACGTTCCAAACTCCTTTTAGGGCGAGGCTATTTTAAATGCAGGTTATCTTATCAACCGGCTTCCCTCCAAACCACTCCAATTTAGAACTCCACTAAGTTGCTTACAAAATTGTTTTTCCCAAGTTCGAATTCTTAACTCTCTTCCACCCCGAGTATTCGGATGTACTGTCTTTGTTCATAATTCAAGTCCTAACAGGGGGAAGTTTGATCCAAAAGCCTTCAAATGTGTTTTCATTGGATACTCTCCTACACAAAAAGGTTACAAGTGTTATTGCCCATCTTCCAAGCGATTTTATGTTTCCTGTGATGTAACATTCTTTGAAAATCAAACATTCTATCCCAATGCTTCTCTTCAGGGGGAGAAATCTAACGAAGAAAATCTTTGGGATCCTTCCATTTCACTCCCTATTTCTCTTCCTACCTATCCATCCTTTTCTCCATCACTAGATCCTCATATTACTTCTTCACTAAATCATTCTGAGCCTACTCAAGTGACAAGTCAAGGGGGAGCGCCAACTCCTACACCAAACCAGATTTTGGTTTACTCAAGAAGGCCACGAGTTCCTCCTCAAAGCCAACCATCAGAACCGGAGCCAAGTCCTTTGGAAATCACAAGGGAAGATGTTGCCACAATTGATGATCTTGATGTTCCAATTGCTATTAGGAAAGGGGTAAGATCTTGCACTGAGCATCCCATTTCCAATCATCTAACCTACTCCAAGTTGTCTCAAGATTACAAGGTGTTTACTTCAACGATTGATAATGTGAAGATTCCTAAAGACATTCAAAATGCCATGCAAGATCCTAGATGGAAAGCAGCTGTTTTGGAAGAGATGAAAGCTTTGATTGATAATTAGACATGGGAAATTGTTGACCTACCTGAAGGAAAAAAACTTGTTGGGTGCAAGTGGATATTTGTGGTGAAGTATGGGTTCGATGGGAACATAGAACGATACAAGGCAAGGTTAGTTGCTCAAGGATTCACACAAACCTATGGCATATACTATGAGGAAACTTTTGCACCCGTAGCAAAATTAAATTCGATTAGAGTTCTTCTATCCCTTGCTGCCAACCTTGATTGGGAATTGCATCAGATGGATGTGAAAAATGCATTTCTTAATGGGAGCCTAGAGGAGGAAGTTTATATGAAGATACCACCTTGCTTTGAGACAAAGGAGGAAATGGGCAAGGTGTGTAAATTAAAAAAGTCCCTCTATGGTCTAAAACAGTCACCAAGGGCATGGTTTACAAGGTTTAGCACAGCCATGAAACAGTTTGGATACAAACAGG
This sequence comes from Heritiera littoralis, assembly GCA_031772115.1. Classification (NCBI taxonomy): domain Eukaryota; kingdom Viridiplantae; phylum Streptophyta; class Magnoliopsida; order Malvales; family Malvaceae; genus Heritiera; species Heritiera littoralis. Next base: position 6,581,688 of record JAPDPK010000025.1, on the reverse strand, counting down.
GGCAAGCTGATCATACTCTTTTCATTAAACAAGCTAAAGATGGGAGGAAGTCAATTCTAATAGTTTATGTTGATGATATAGTAATCACAGGTGATGATATTCAAGAGATTGATGAACTTAAAGGGAGGTTACAATCTGAATTCCAGGTCAAGGATCTAGGGAAGCTTCGGTACTTTCTTGGGATGGAAATAGCTAGAAGCAAACAAGGTATATTCATCTCCCAAAGGAAATACACTCTTGAACTCCTAAAAGAAACTGGAAAACTTGGTTGTAGACCTGCTGGAACTCCTTTAGAGCGAAACTGGAAACAGAAAATTACTGAGGAAGATCCACCTGTAGACAGGGAAAGGTACCAGTTTGGTTGGAAAACTAATATACCTATCTCTCACAAGGCCAGACATTGCTTTTAGTGTGAGTAGTAAGTCAATTCATGCACTCACCCACAAGAAGGCATCTAGAAGCGGTGAACCAAATTCTTCGTTATCTAAAGGGAACTCCAAGTAAAGGACTTCTATTCAAAAAAAATGAACTAAGGGAAGTTGAAGGTTTTGCTGATGCTGATTGGGCAGGGTCGGTTGAAGACAGCAAATCTACCACAGGATATTGTACGAAACTATGGGGAAATTTGGTGACTTGGAGAAGTAAGAAGCAAACAGTGGTTGCTCGAAGTAGTGCAGAAGCGGAATACAGGGCCATTGCTCAAGGGGTTTGTGAGCTAATCTGGTTGGAAAGGATATTAAAGGACCTAAATATATCGTTATCAGGTCCTATGAAGTTATACAGTGATAGCAAATCTGCCATCAGCATTGTTCACAATCCTATTCAGCATGATAGAATGAAGCATGTCAGAATTGACAGAAATTTCATCAAAAATGAGATTGAAAACGGGACTGTTAGCTTGTCTTATGTATCAACTAAATTACAAGAAGCTGATGTTCTCACTAAAGCCAAGTCAAAACCGGGATTTGATTCTTTTGTAAGCAAGCTGGGAATGATTGATATCTATTCACCACCTTGAGGGGGAGTGTTGGAAAGATTAGGAAAATCCCAGATTTATTGGGATTTGATTAGGGTCAACTCTGATCTTTTATTTTTGGTAGTTTCCTGTTTTTTATTCTTAGAATTAATTGTGTCTATTTTAGGATAGTTCTCCCTCTATAAAATAAACCCTACTGTATGTCAAAGATATAGAGAAAATTATTTTCTAAACCTCTTGTTTCATGGTCGAGTAAATTAAAATTTTCAACCAAGAGACAAAGATTATTGCCAGACTAAAGATTACACATGACTTAACTCAGCACTTCAGAAGATAAAACCAAGCAAAAGAAAAGGTTTCAGAAGCAGAATGAAATATAAGGTAGCAACATGATAGTAGACAACAGCTAAAGGGTTTCAAATTGCTTATAAAATTGAATAAATTTGCATGTGAATATATAAATTGAAGTGGCTATCGATGAACAACCTATCCAAAGATAACTCACATAAAGAACTGTGGAGTACACATCCATTCCTTCCAAATTGTAAGGAGATATTCGGCGAGCAAGACTAAAGGCATAATCAGCATTTAAGTATTCTACTAGCTCAAAATATGCTTTCCCAACCTGCAATAAAAGATACTTCATTGTCTCAAAAACTTGAAACTCTGAATGGGATAAACCAATTTGTTACTTGAATCTTTGAAATTTCCTTTTAAACCTTCCTGTCTTATATAATTAACAAAGGGCCGGCAAGGTTGCTATGAACAATTGTTTACTATTGCACTTTTCATATACCATTTGAAATGAAATAATCCAAATTATAAGACAAAGGATGGCAGCATACTAAAAGCAAGAATTTTCTATTTCCATTCTCAAATAAATAAAATACTAATTACTTTCTTTTAAAATGCAGCAAAAAGAAACAAATCAGTGATCAAGAATATGTACAGCTGAGGTTAAACTCAATCACCTGGGAAAGAACCCAGCCTGTATTATACTGCTTTGATGAGAGCTTTTGAAAGACTTTTAAAGCTTCCTGTTACATCAATAAGAAAGTATCCACAAACAATTTTTTTACTTAGACTGGAAAAATATGCACTCAAGCTTACTATTTAGGATAATAGAAGAATCTTTTCGAACAGACAGAGCAGTACCTGACATCTAAACATGCACAAATGCCTATAACCCTCCCCAAGAATTCTCAGGAGGTTCATTGTATCAGAGATACCAGATGCTGAACTATTTGAGATAAAGCTGCTCAGTTTTGTTTTTGCTATCCCATGTTGAACAGATTTAACATCAGCTGATGAAGATAAACTTGAAAAAGTTGCTCTTAACTCTGATACGGCATCATCATAAGTTTCCAGCAATTTCCCTAGTAGTGACATCAATGTGTTTTTAATAATACAGTAAAATGTGCAAATAAACAAGTTGGAAACAGGAATATTTTTGGTGACATTATATAACACATTAGATTCAATTGACAATTAAGCCACAGGGACGGAACTTGGAAGAACCAGGACTAATAAACCAGAAGCAGAAAGAAAAAAAAAAAGGAAGAGAACTAAACGGATTTTTCCCTCATGAGGACTGACGACATTGAAACATGATAATGGCTCTTGTTTAATAAGAATCCAAGAACATATAAAACTTTCCTTGTTAAGCGATACATCACCTAAGAATTAAAGTTCTTGTTTTTCTTTACAATGAGCTCCTCCAGCCTACTTGCTCTTTGCAGTTCCTTCAGTTTGGACAAAGTTAAAAGAGAAAAAGAAAATTGAAGAAAGTCCAACTACAATCAAAATAGTAGGTAGCTATAGCATAAGATTAAGCCGACAGACTTGTGGATCTTTTCATTACTGGAGCTACCTTTGCATACAAAAGGTGCTTTCTTTCTAATTCAGCTCCTAGTCTGCTTCAAAATTTCAGCTTGTCAGTGTTTTTTTTCCCATTTTGACAAGCAACCCCACTTTGCAATCATTGAGAACTAATTAAATCAAAGCAGGTTGAGGTTTTCTGTGAGATAAATGATCTTTCATGGAAATTTGATGAAGAAAAGAATGGAAAAAACTAAAGTTGTCTTAAAGACCTGCCTTGACCAACTATAGTTTTTAGCACTAAAATATGTCTATCTCATATTTATCAAGAACTTTTTGATTTGAGGCCTAAAGCATGATTACTGTTAGTAAAACAGAGCTTTCTCTGAAATGAAATGGAGGGATTTCACAGCATATTCTTCTTATATTTTTCGTCTTCTGCCTATTTCCATCCCAACAAGTAAGACCAAAATTTTCCATTATTTATTTCCGGTCATTTTAAAGAAAATGATACCAAACAATTTGAATAGATTCATAATGCATGCAAATAAATCAAAAGCTAAAGAAAAACCAATATCAGATAGGGTCTTCATCTCTAATCAACCATGACTTGATGTCCTGAAATTCAATGTGTCTAACATCTAAGATAAAAATAATTCATGACCTCATATTAATAAAACAAATGGTTTTTAAAGAGGCACTGGATGTAAACTGAAAGAAGGACATAAAGATTAATAAAGTTACCTTCCTCATGATTTTCAAATTGGCCTTTACAAACTTTTGAAGAGCAAGTCCTTGAGTTTGATTTACTTGAAGCATACAAACTGTTTGCTTTACATTCTGACACTTGTGAGGCGTTCAAGCTTCTGCGAGCTGCAGCTAACCTTGCACTTCGACGACGTCCTGAATCGAGAAATGAACTGCCACGAATCTTCAGAATAATAACAGAAGAGGCAGAACATTTTAGAAAAAGATATTGAGTGAAGAAGTATGATATATTTAGAAATAATACATAATACTAAAAAATAAAAACATGAAAACCAGAAAATATCCCAAGCAAGCGACAGAAACATGATAGTGACAGAAAGAACAAGAGATAAAACTACTGAATGAAAAAAAAAAAGGGAAGCAAAAGGTCAACACTAAAGTACATGTCATAATCATCATCATCAGAGCCTTTATCCCAATCGATTAAGGTAGGCTACATGAATCAATATCTGAAATCACATTAAATCGTCCATATGAATTCTCCTCATCTGCACATTCCTATCAAAGGTAATACTTTCATCCAACTCTAATACCTCCATATCTTTCTGAATTACTTTCTTCCAAGTCTTTTTAGGTCTTCCTCTAGTCTTAGCCCTTCTTTCATCATTCATAACCACCACTCTCCTAACTAAAGCATCTATATGTCTATGTCTTACGTGTCCAAACCAACGTAAAAAACTTTCACACATCTTGTCTTCGACAGTTACCACTCCAACCATCTTACAGATCTCTTCATTTCGCATTCTATCTTTTCTTGTATATCCACACATCTACTGCAATATTCGCATTTTTGCTATACTCATCTTTTGTGTATGCAATCTTTTAGTAGCCCAACATTCATTCACTACAATATAGCAATTTGATTTAACAACGATCCTGTAAAACTTGTCTTTCAACTATACAGGAATTCTTTTATCACACAATACACCTATGGCACTTCTCCACTTACTCCATCCAGCTTGGATCCTATGGGTCACATCACCATCAATCTCTCCATCCATCTGTACTATTGACCCAAGATATCGAAAATGCCCGCTTAGGTATCGCCACTCAATCTAAAATCACTACATTTTGCTCTTCCTCTTTGTTTGAACTGAATTTACATTCCATGTATTCGGTCTTCATTCTATTTAGTTTGAACCCTTTTGACTCTAGCATCTGTCTCCATAATTTTAACTTCGTGTTGATCTGGGCTCTAGTCTCAACACATAGGATAATATTTAATCTAGACTAAAATAGAATCTCAATGTTTAAGCGCAAGCATATTGCAGGCAAGATTACAAAGACAATTGAATATTCCTTTCTTTTTAGTGCAGTATGATGATGGAAAAGTATGATAGGGGCATAGAAGGAGCAAGGTTACTCCTCTTGAAGAGGGTAACAGAAGCATACAGCTATACATAAATATGTAAATACAACCTGTGCTAATTCATTTTCACAAACAAATTGTCTTCGAGCTTGAGTACTAGATCTTAGAGAGCCATCACTTCCACGAAGTCGTATGTCTCTAATTAGAGGTGGTTGAGCCATATCTGATAGCTTAAGAGTGAAAAATATTGAGCTTAGAAACAGAAACCAGCACAACAACATTAGAATAAAACTTCATTTAGAAGTGAGGGAACTGTAAGCGTGAAGCAACAATATAAAATTAATATTGATGGTTTCTTCTTTTCTTTTGGATTGGGGGGTTGGTGAAGAAGATCATATTTACAGCATCAACAAGGGTCCTTGAATGGTGAAATGTAGGGTACACATGTTTAAGATATATGAAATTGAAATTAATGGTCTAAGCAACCTAACACATGCTCATAGAGAAAATTCACACAAGGAAACAAAGCTTCCAATTATAGCCATTACTTTTCACATCACATCTAAGTAAAAAAGAATCTATCAATATGAAAGAATGAACATAACTGATCCTGCAGAACCTAATGGAACAGCTGCTGTTAGTCTCTTACTCATTCATCTATCATTTATAGTTATACTTGCTTCTAAGGATTTTAAAACAAATCAATGTTCAGGAAAATAGATCATTATTTTATATTAGAGTCAACTGGAGCCTCTCCAGCAATGCAGTTTGAATGAATAGATGAAAACTCCCATCTACTTTACATACAGTGCGGCTGCATGAGTGATACAACTTTGAAACTATTAATTCAATAATTCCTGACATCTGTTACTGATAAATGCTTTCTGTAGTTCTCTGCTAAATATTACTAATATCTGTATTACTCTTTTAAATGTTTTTCATTTTATTTATGATGTCTCATTTTGAAAATTACGGTTATGAATACCCTGAAAATCATTTGCAAGCTTCAAAATCATTCAACATAATGTTGTTACATGTAACAACAAAAACTAGAACTTTTAGTTGAAGAATTGATGCCTAAAGGGCAAGCCAGTCTAAAAAGTTGTCCTTAAATTTGAATACTGCTATGACATCTAAGTTGAACAGAAATGACCATAACGTCTCTTGCATAGAAGGTCTCATCAGAAAAAATAACACAAAAGAGGCAGAACATTAAACTAAGAAAATATAAATATAAATACATACACTATTTGCACAATGCTAAAGCATTAAACAAGTTAGAGCTAGTACAGAGAGATGAAATAAGTATTTCATAGCAATTAAAATAGACTATTCCTATCTAATTACCCAAAAATGACTTACTTGTGTGAGTGCAGGGGAAGGAGTACTGAAAAACGATATATTGCAACAGCTGTTTGTTATTTGCCCAACAGGTTCCCTTGAAAGAAGTCCTCCATGTTTATTCTGACAAATATCTCTTATGTTGTTCCCTTCCATTTGTTGTAAATGGCTTGGTTTCAAATCCTCTAAGCCAAAGGTTTGAGAAGAAGCCAAGCTTTGATCACAACCAGCTATTTGTGAAAAACTTGATGGATTACCTAGATAATGCCCTTGGACATAAGGAATAGCTGCATCACCAAAATAAACAGCAGCTTCCTCTGCCTCGCCTGAAATAAGTACATTTAAGCCTTGGCAACAATTTGCTAATTGGTGATCATGCAGCTATGTGCCTAAGACTGAAAAATATAGGTATAAACTAATTGTAACACAACGCAGATTTTGTGCATTACATGTTATGATACCAATCTTAAAATTTCAACAGAAAATATTCAAGGGACATTTAGGAAAAAGAAGAAACAAGAATGAAAGAAAAAATCAATAATAGAATATAATCTAGATCAATCTACTTAAAGGACATTATTATTGTTTTATCCATAAAAGGGTTACCTAACAGATTTCACAAGTCCAAGATTCTCCAACGATTCACACACAATGCCCTGAATTCTCCCTTTACCTTCAGAGAAGTGATCCCTTCTCTAGCCCAAAGTTGAATGCAAAAGAGTAAACTTTGAAATCATAATCTTATATTATATAGGCTAGGGAGCATGAAGCATGGGAACACATTTGAGATATCTCAGTGTTTGCAAACTAGTCTAGCTAATAAGACACATCAACACAAAATACAAATTTTACCAAAAAAAATTAGAGATCCCTTACCAAAGAGTCTAACTTCTAACATGTTCAAAAATAAATCTCCACCCCACACACAAAAACCATTGAGCATTTTTTCTCGACTTTTATTTCATTATGTCATCTAAGCCCTTTTACAGTACATTTATTGTTTTTCTTAAATCACCAGTGACAACCTTAACCAACTCATTTATGAACATAGATTTCAAAAATCTTCATTTCATATATAATAAGTTACAACATTCCAGAAGCCTTTTATCCATGTATGAGAGTACAAAAGACTAATGCAAAATTGAATCAATGTAACAAAATTTTGAACTGTTCAACAAGTACAACAACAGCATTCCTTTGTTTATTTTTTCTCAAGACAAAACTTTGCAAACTAATTTATTCTTTTTCTTATTCTTCTTAATGAAATTTTACATATTTTAAAAGAAAAAAAAGTATGTCAAAGTTTAACATTATGTAAAGTTTCTGAGTTAATCTCAATAAAGATCACTGACCTAGTTTACACAGTTCTTCATAAGCTACCCAAAACAATGGATCAATTGACAATGCCTTTCTAAAGTGTTCAACTGAGCTCTTCATTCTATTGGTGTCCCTGTGGGAAAAAACCAGAACATGGATATGGGAGCGAAGGGAGAGAAAGGCAAAAAGAGAATTTACCAAGCAACCTCATGCAGCATCCAGCTAAAACGCAAAAGAAAATATAAACATAGTATTCCATGCCAATTCTGCAAGGAAAAATACTGTCTCTCTCAAACAGCTTAGACTCAGCATGATTCATAGCTAACATCCACATTAGTCATAGACAGTAAAAATCATCTATTAAGCCTTGGTTATGCCTAAACTTGGCAAGCACATGAAATTGATGGGCATTTGGTATTAGTGGATTACAAAGATATGCTAAATCAATCAAACGCCACAGCAGCCGCTTTAAGTGAAGTAAAAGTTTGGATCCAACAAACTATTTTTGAAAGTTTGCAAGGCTAAGTAGGTAGAAAAAGAGTTGAACATCTGATTTTCCTTTGAAGAAATTACAAAAAAAAAAAAAAGGTTTGTGATTTTAGGGCTACATTCCAACAAAAAAATTGTACTCAGTAAAGGCCAGTAACCACATCGAATCCTTGGCCTACCATACCAATACCTTTATAAAGCTTGGAAACGTGAAAAGAACAGTCCAACAAAGAACCCAGAGTTTTTGTGATATAAAAAAAAAAGAAAAAAGCAAGTGGCAGAAACCTATAAATAATGCCAAGAAGATATTGCACAGCCGCACCATTTGGAACCTACATGCATGTAACAACAATTGTAAGCATGAAATTTCAATAAACATCCAAGAAGCCAATGTCCCAAACCAAATTTTTTACTATTATGACCATTGGACTACGAACTGGCGATCACATACCTCAGCACAGAGCTCGTCAATAGGCAGCAATGCAGCTTCGGCTTCACTAAAGAGATCCATCTCTAAGCACGAGATCGCAAACAAGTAACGAGATTGAGCCATTTGCATACCTTCAAATCATACGACAAACAAACAAAATCATCAATCAAGCAAAAAAACACTAGCATCATTTCCTAGCGCGGGAGAAAAAAAATAAAAAGAGAATCAAACGAATATGTTAACAAAAATATTACCTTTAAGAATATGATATGCAGATTGAGCTTGATTGTTATTCAAGTAACATCTAGCCAATAGTTGTAAATTCACCTACATTAACAAAAAAGAAATTAAAAATATCAATTCAAACCCTAGAAAATTTGGATAACGTAAATCAAGTAGGTTAATATTAAAACAAAAAAGGAAGGAAATGAATTTGACTGATGAAATTATAGACCAAACCTCGGAAGGGAACTCAGCGTAGAGGCGTTCGCAGAGAAAAATGGCGTTTCTTCGCATGTATTGGTTCAGGCTCTTGTCTACATAATTCGCCAATAATGCCTCCATTTCTCTCATACAGAGAGAGCCGTTGGAGGATTTTATCGTGCCCTGTATGGCTTTTTTGATCCTACCTGAGTGAACGCATCGGCTACACGGGGCAGGGAGCTTTTAGGCTCAGATACACTGTAGTTTTTAAACTTTAGAAGCAGAATTATTTTTTTACACGTACTTCTTATGAATATTAATAATATAAATGAAATGATATATGTATTATTATTTTAATTTTATTTGTGAAATTTAAAAATTTTATTGACTGTGTATTAGATAATAATCTCTATATATATATATATATATATATATATATATATATATATATTGAAATCACTATGTATTATATCTTTTAAATTGATAACTTCTCTAAATTATTAAAAAATTATGAGCTCGAATCTAGACAATATAAAAAATTAATAAATCTCTCTATGGTAATAATTAATAATTTTGTTCTACAAGCTAATGTAAGTTTTGGTCTTGACCCTAATATAAATTAATAATTTGAAAAAAAAATACAAAATATATTGCATAATATTCAAGAAATAGAAAAACATTTTAAAATAATTAATTTGCAAAATGTTACAATGTTTTAAATTTTTTATTTCAGAAACTAAAAAGTGATATAAGATATATTTGCAAGGAGACTTTTAAGGTGTTTATAAATTAAAACAAGATTTTAAGAAGATTAAATATTATAGAGTAATTGGATGAGTTTAATGAATATGAAAATTAAACAAACACATTTTTTAAAGATGAAATAATAATTTACAAGGTAAACCTTTTAAATTAATAACCCTTCTAAATCAATATTTAATAATGAGTCCTGAGAGTATTAATTTATGGATAATTATCCAATACATTACCAATAAAATTTTTAAACTCTGCAACGGAGTTAGGATGATGACAGATGTCCCACATTATTTATTTTTTATTTTTTTAATATTTTTTAAAGAACGTGTATCATCGTCCTAACTCCACTGATAATGTATTAGATAATTATTTTAAATTTTTACATATCTACTATATACAGTAGAATCCTTATAAATTAATCCCTTCTAAATTAACTCTCTTAATTAATAAAAAATTATGGTCCCAACTCGATCCAATGAAAAAACTTAATAAACCTCTATTGTAATAGTTAATAATTTTATTTTAAAACTTAGTATAAAATGTCAATCCCAATTATCGATAAATTAATAATTTGATAAAAATACAAAATATATTAAATATTAATATTTGAAAACTAAAATGTACTCCGAGATGTTAATTTGAAAAAGATTACCAAACTAAAATGTACTCCAAGATATTAATTTGAAAAAGATTATCATATTTAAGATTTTTTATTTTATAAAATTAAATGTCATAGAGTTATTAGATGAATTTAAAGAACGAGAAAATTAAGCAAACATGTTTTTTTTAAGAGAGTAACAATTCACAAAGTAAAAGCCTTTAAATTAATAACCCTTTTAAATTTATACTAAATGATGAATCCTAAGCATATTAATTTAGAGACGTTTTACTATATTATATCATTTTAAAAACACTTGGATCGCATACGCAACGAAACTTCAAGCATGTGAGTTAAAAACGGTAGGCGGTCTTATTTATGGATTGATTTCCATTTTAAATAAGCTTGGCTCAAGAGAAGATCCTCCGTTTAATAGGAAGTTGAAAGCCCAATTCCTTCCAATCCTGGACCTTAGGAGTGTGAATGATGAATTTATTTATTCCTTTTTAAGTTCTATTCAAAATTGAAGTTATAACATTCAAATTTATAATGTTCAATTTATTTTTTTTGGTTCATTTTATAATGTTCAATATAAAGTATCACTTAATAATACCATATCCTCATAATTAATTTCACCACTTCGAATCTTTCACTATTAATTTTTATATGCTTGGTTGTTAATGAGAAGTTAAAAATGAGTACAATTCGATCTCTATATATCTTCTATGCAAGAAAATAATCTCTTGATTCAACCTCCTGACAAATAATAGAAAATTATCAAGGAGTGACACTTAATCTCGATTAAGTAGGAATGAGTAGTTCTTAAAAGGAACGGCAAAGGCTCGTGGTTCCTTGTAAGTTGCTTGCATTTGTGATGATTTAACAAATCTTCAGATAAATGGTCAAAGACTTGTTGTTCTTCTATAAATTAACTGGATTTGACTTTGATTTATAGAGAAATGACTTAGCAGTCTTGGAAATTGGAGAGAGGACTTGATAGTCTAGGAATTTAGAGAAATGACTAGGTAGTTTTAAACTTGAAAGGAAGACTTGATAGCCTTGAGACATGGAGAGATGACTTGATAGTCTAGGAATTTAGAGAAATGACTAGGTAGTTTTAAACTTGAAAGGAAGACTTGATAGCCTTGAGACATGGAGAGATGACTTGATAGTCTAGGAATTTAGAGAAATGACTAGGTAGTTTTAAACTTGAAAGGAAGACTTGATAGCCTTGAGACATGGAGAGATGACTAGGTAGCTTTAGGAACTTGAAGAGATGACTTTGTAGTCTTTGAGAACTTGAAGAGATAAGTTGGTAGCCTTAGAACTTGGAGAGAAGATCGATGGAGGATAAGAATCTCTAGGGAGAAGATTTTCTCTCCTTGGAATTAGATGCTTCAATACTCGAAGGAACCTCTATTTATAGTGCTCAGATAATACTATGTCAGAGAGTTTGAAAAGAACTTAATCACTTAAATTTTATTTCTAATTATCTTAACTTAATTAAAGATAATGAAGTTGACTCATGGATAAATTTTAATTGGATAATTCATGAGTCCTTGAATTTTTATCATGTGTTTTCATCTTAATGTATCAAGTGATTTTAATAACATTTCAATTAATTTATTTAACCAATCAGTCATTTAATTCACTTGCTAAAAGTATTTTTTATCAATTTTCAATGTCCACAAATGTCCGGTAACCAAAAAAAAAATCTACAAATGTCCCCCACTTCAAGGCATGGATATGCGTGTGCTTGTCATATACTAAGGACGGGTCTTGAACTCTATTCGATTTTAGACTTTCTTTCATTTTAGCACTTTGAGCAAGTGCCTAACTTTGAAATTAAATTTGCTTGAACTTCCAAAGCCTTACAGATTTAGTCAGCTAAATGAAATTTTTGCCACATTTCAGGCACAAAATCATAGAGAAAGATGAATTCTAGCTTTAATATCCAAATCCATTGCATGGTTGAAAATTGGTGTAAATGACGTCACTCAAATAAGCTCTTTGCTAACATAATCATGCCCTTCCAACTTTGGGATTTTGTTTGATCTGATTTTAGTTTGTTCAAATTTTAGCCAGTGAATTAAATTGTTTCATGGGGTAACATGGAATTTTTTTTGTTTATTTTTCCATTCCCAATTTATACTCTTGCAGGCTAAGAGTTTGGTTTTGGTTTTTCTTTTGAGTAACTAAACTTAGGTTGAAGATTCCCAAACTGCCTACATACCTCCTTAAAAGAAAAATCAAATTTTCACATAGTTCACTTTTTTTTGGGTCTTGCTTAATAGCAAGACAATCTTAGGTGTTATGCTTCTTCAAGAATTGTCTTTGACAAGTTACTTCTCCAATCTTCACTGCCCAACATCTTGGAGTCATTAATGATCTCTTTAATCTTATTAAAAATCGTTTGCCATTTTCTATAAGAGAGGTCACAGTTTTTTAAACTTCAACATAAGATAATTTTTGCTTTGTATATGAGTTCTTTTGCACAATAACACTATGACCTTCAATGTTCCATCAGTATCAACCTCAAAAAACAAGCATCGCTTCTTCCGAGATGGGATACAACTACAAGTTTCCTTGTCATCTTTTCACTCATCTTTTTCAGTTTAAATCTCTTGGCATGTTTTCAGGATTGAAGAACTTGAGGATTCCAATAGATTAAACATTGAATTTTTCACTTGATGGCTTGATTTCTCTCTAAAAGCGGACCACTTAATTTATCAACATAGATTTGCTATTTGGAAACTTTCCCATACTATCAAACACATATACACGATGGTTTGTTTCTTCTAGAATTTCATCAAAAGACACCATGTGAACATCGATATTGATTTGATTTTTGTTCAAGATTTTTTAAGAAAGAATTTGATAGGATGATATTTTTTGAATTATATATGTGCTAATATATTTATTTTATTGATGTTTTATGCCTAAATAACAAAGTCAAAGTTTATTTTATGTTTTAGGTATTAAAAATCAAAGTTGAAATACAAAGGAGCTAAAAGAACAAAGTGCAGATTTTTCTGTCCTGTTTTAAGATAAACATTTTTTACCAACTTGACGATCCGGAATCAAGATGATGCCTCCTTCAAAGTTGTAGAGGGCTTCTCAAGGTTTCCAAAATATATAAGATCGCGAAAAATCAAAGTTCATTTGACAGGTCATATATGTGGAGAAATTCAATACAAAATTTTGCCCATAAATTACGGGCTTGAGAAAGAAATTCTAACAAAGCAAGTGCAAGATAAGATTTGGTTAAAGACAAGACAAGGTTAAATTTTTATTATGTTTTAAATCTGTAATTATTTAATAAAAATAGGCCTTAGATGTATTATATTGTAAGACCCAAATTTTACTATATTATATACCATAATTGTACATGATTGATAGTGGAAATAAATATTGAAGGTGAAATTCCACTTTCTACTATAGAAGTTATTAAAACTATAATTTATAATATGGTGTACATGAATTTAAAAGAGAATTGATTAGTGTAAATGTGTTATTTTATTGGCTAAGAATTATAAAAAAAAAAAAGAAGAAGAGAGAAAAGTCAAGGAAGGTGGCTGCAAAGGGCAGTACACGCCACTTCCTTCCTCTGCAAGACCAATTGGTCTAGTTGGTTGTAAAGAGCTAAATTTTCAAGATAATATTCTCAGTAAATAATATTTTAAAGATGATACATTAAATGGTTTCACATGAGCTAAATGGTGATTGGTTGAAATGGTATGAAAGTGGTAAGAAAAGTCAAGAAAAAACGTGGAGAAGAAAATGAAAGGTAGATGCTGCTAGTCGTTCCTTTTGGCTGGAATAATTTTCGCCATTTAATGAAAGTGGAAAATTTGCACCACGCCATTCACTTGAATTGCCATTTTTCTTCATCATTTAATGAGCTATAAGACAAGGTAATGATGAAGAAAGGGATAAGAGGTTACAAGGCTCTGACGATAGAATATATACAGATCACTAAGTGAAACAAACATAATTCTTCTTCTTGATCAAAAATACTCAGGTTGTCTTGCTACTCATTTCTGCTGTGTTTCACCTTATCTCTCCCACGTTTAATTAGCAAGACTATAACCTCTTGCTATCTAATCATCTAACACTCCTCTATACACTTTCCTTCACCCTCAAACCATTCAAGAAACCAAGGAATGAAGGACTGACGAGGGAGGAAACAACAACAACAACTTGGAGTTGTGCTGGTTTGGTTAAACAAAGGTAAGGGAATTTCCAGCCAACGTTGTGTGTATTTAATCTTTGGTTTATAATGATGATATGCTAAGTAGGAGATGTGTAGGTATATTACTTGGCATGAAAGTATGTAGTAAGTTAACATGGCTAAATTCTTAATGGTTGGGGACGTTAATGGTTGAACATAAGCTGCTGTGTATGCATATGTAACGTGTGAAGAGGAAACATGATGGGCGAATGTGAGCTCGCCAAATAGGCGAGCAAGAAATTAGGATACTCACCCAAAGGATGAGGCGAGCTTAATGAATTGTATGAGTCGCGATGTACGTGTTCGCCAATATTTTTGGATAGTCAGAATGATTGTCCAAATGGGCGAGGGCTTATGATCGCCCAAAATGTCTGGACTTGATGATCGCCAAAAGAGTGAAAATAGGCGAGTCGAATGTTGGGCGAGCTTCCATGTTGGGCGAGCTCCCATGAATAAGCCTATATTTGAATGGCGAGTAAGGTTGGGCGAGCTTCCACGTGTAAGCCCATTGACGACTGGCGAGCTCTGTTGGGCGAATGGCGAGCTATAGATTAGTCTCAAATCTCGCCTAAGTGTCGCAAATATTTGAAAGGAAAAATAGTAATAGTTTTAGGAAATATTCGAAAAGAAAATATTAATGATTTTCATAATTTATTTTGCAGCCGGGAATTGAGAATTGATAAAGGCGAGTGGGAAGCTAAGCTTCGTAAAATCAGGTAAGGGAGTTGTATGTGAAGTAAAATGCATGTCCTGTGGAGTAAAAATATTATGAAAATATTGAGAAACTATTTTGGTTTATGACATGCATTTATTTGATAAATTATTCTGACTTGGGTGAGCTACAAAGATAGCCGACCCCTATATCGTTTGTTGGGCGAACTAGTAAAGGCGAGCGATCCAAACCTTTTATGATGCTTTGGGCGAAGAACCTTTTTATGAGATCTTGGGCGAGTGACCCTATTTTAAATAGAAATCCGGGCAAGCCAAAGTAGGCAAACTCTTTTAATGTTGTTTTGGGGCGGGCGACCCTTGTTTTAATAAAATCCGAGCGAGCCAATGTGGGCGAACCCTTTTATGTTCTTTTGGGCGAGCTACCCAGGTTTTCATGAAATGGGCGAGTTGACCATGGGACTGCCGCCTTAGGCGAGTTAACCATGGGCAATGCCATAATGGGCGAGCCGCTTTGGGCAAGCCAGTTTGCTTGTTTTTAAAAGGCTAAAGTTGGCGGGCGAACACTAGTTCATCGCACTGGCGAGTTGACCATGGGTGAGCCAAAATGGGCGAGCTGACCATGGGTGAGCAGATTTCAATTTGCATTCTCTATGAAAATGAGAATAATACCTTTTTAGAATTATTATTTATTTAAATGATTTAAATTCATAAATGCGTTTCCTTAAAAGTATTTTGAGCTATAAATATGATTTTGAGACTTTAGGCCCTGAGTTCATGCATGACTATTTATGTAACAAAGTGACCCGCCTGGGACGATGGCTCGGGTCGATGGACCCACAGGTGCACCCCAGGGCGTCACAAGGCTGATGGACCCGCCAAGTCATCAGCGGTCTCGAGGTCACTTGGCAAGTGGAACCGAGGACCACCTATAGATTATGGCCATAGATCTAGCTAAGATAGCTATGAGGGGCGATGGCCTACGGGTGCACCCCAAAAGCGGACGACTTGTGTTCCTGAGGGAACAATGAGAGCATGATTTATTTGTTGCCTAGTCTCAACTTATTGATTTCTGTTTACTGAAAAGATTTATTGAATCCTGTTTAATGTTAACTATATCCATTGTTTTCCTAATGGGTTTGATTGTTAGGACAAATAAGACGTTTTGGGGATATAGTTTTTATTTTTATAAAACAGCATACACCTTCCTTACTGAGCACGTTGTCGCTCATTCCTTATTTTCCACTCCACAAATTATTGATTTTGGACTAAGAGAATTACCTTCCAGAGATTTGATATCGAAGGTATGTTGTATTCTTTTATATATTCAGTAAAATAGTACAGTACTACTTAAAATGGAAGGGAATGTATAAACATTCTTAAGGGAACAATTTTAATAATTCATATTTCTATATGTGAGAGGAATAAGAGTACTAATTCTTATTAAAGTGTTGAGAGCTGTTAAACATCACAGACAGCCCAACCGGTAAGTAAGTGTAAATTATAAGTAAATATTATGTTATACTGTAGATTTGGGATGTTACATATATAGAAAATAATTGTAAAAATATGAGATAAAGATAAGAATTTGACTAATTAAATAACTTCCTACTCAAATCAACTCTAATCCCACATTGCTTAAGTCTATCTTTTAAATTCTCCCTTATGCCTATTTAAAGAGCACTAGGCTCTTCATAAAATTACCCTTTCCCCCTCTCTTCTCTCCTGTAAAATTTTGCTAGTAGTTTTTAATAAAATTATTTTTATTTTTCTCTTAAAAATTTCCCTTGCCGATTTCTTTTTATATTTCTTAAAAATTATTTTTTCTTATTTTCTTTTTCTTTACTCTTGCCGATTTCTTCCTTGTTAGTTATAAAAATTATTTTCTTTGCATTCTTTTTATAAAATTTAAAATAAAAAAATAGATTCTTGCTTTATAAAATTATAGTTTGCCAAATTTTTTAAGAGTTCTTGAAATTTTTCTTCTTTTACTTTCGCTTTAATTCAAATCAATTTATTTTTGGTTCTTTTAGCATAATTATGATTTCTTTATTATATTTATGTGTGATTATCGATTTCTTTGTAGGTTTTAATAATTGTTTGTGTTTTCTTTAATAGTTATTAGATTAATTTTGCTTTATTGTTCAATTTTTATTTGTGTTTGTGTTCTTGTTTATTAGATTATAATCTTGATGTATGATTTATAGTTTTATATTATTAAAGATTGTTTATTTTATTGTTCTTGCATGACATTTATTATCTTTATAATATTTAATCTTGATGTTATGATCTTGAGCATGTCTAGTGAGTAGAGTCTTAATTTAGTTATAAGGTAATTTGATTATTCTTGGTATAAAGAATGTTGTGAGATTCATGAGCATGTTATATAATTGTTGATTAAGTATCCAAGATTCTTTGAGCTTCTTTTTATGATTGTTTGTTTGATTAGATAGGTGTGTAACTATTTAGTTAAATTAAATAATCTACTGCCATGTTAAAAACATAAGTCCGTAATTACTTGTGAATTTAATCATTAGAGATCTAGGAGAGTTAAGGTTTGAATTAAATGAACCAAGTTTATGTGTTTGTTATCTAATGTCAAACATATCTTTCTATTTGTTCATGCTACTACAATTTATATCTAGAGAGCTTGTTTTAGGTAAGTTAGTGGTTAGAGATTAGTTAAAGAACTTGTTTTAACTAACAACGCAATTAGGAAAGATGGTGTAACAGAGCTTGTTGTTATGCTACGGTTGACAATTTAATTGATAGTGATATTTTGTAATCAATGATCAACATCACAATCTAGGAATAATTAATTACCTTATAACCAAAGCTTTTTGATATTTGCCTTATGTTTTGTTTTAATTGTTTTCTTTATTATCTCTTACAGCTAGTAACCTTAAAAATTAGATAAAACCCCAAATTTCCTAAAACCCCAAGTTTTCTCCTTCTTTTCCTAAACTCTAAAATTAGATTTTTAATTTTAATAATTAATTTAAACAAATTAATCTATGTGGATTGACCTTTGCTTGCCCTATCTATAGGTTTAAGTAAAGTAATTTATTTTGGTACCTGAGACACTCCAGAATTCTTTTGAAGTTATTGGCTGCAAGAATTTTATCCGAATTCTTTTTCGAAAACTTTGTGTAAATTTGTAAGAGACTTATGACTATCAAGATTGTCTCTTCTATAATGGTAATGAACATTCTTTCTTCCTTGTTTGCCTAACTAGAACATTGCTTTAACATTTCTTGTCACCAATATTGGACTTAGCTTCTTCAACAGCATTATCCATTGACTTTTTCTTTGTAATTTGCAAAATGACGGGTTCAAATGAGCCAAACAAAATGGGTTACCACATTTCCCCTTATTTAAGATCATTGCTTGGAAGATATTTGAGTGAAATTGATAGATCAAATAGTGCAGTAAAGGTTACCTAATTTGCTTCTACCATATCATTTACGTCAAGTTCAATCTTTTCTTCGTCTGCAATCTTCATAATCAATTCCTTGAAGTTGATTCACTTTTCAGTTGGATGACCAACGATACAATAATATTTGGTGTTATGATTTTTATCTTTTTCCTCCTACCACTTTAATATGGGCAACTATAACGACCTTTTATACCGAAAATACAAACCAAATTTTTCCCTTTTCACTTACTTGGTTGGGCTGCACGTAGTGTCACTAATCAATTCTTAAACCAACTTTATATTAGCTAAGTCAATATCCTTTAATTACCTTAGGTCCCAGTCCAATCCTCTTACTAAGCATGCATGTATAATTTCGAATTATTCTACTTGACTAAATATATCTCTACCCAAGTTGCATGCATTTTTATAAACTATAAATATATCCTATATTTCCTTTAATTATATCCCCATACTATAAAAGTACTGAATATAGAAGTCTGAATATAAAAGAGAATATTGTACATCACATACCTTCAAGGGTGATACAAAAGCCTCGAAGGACTTGCTTAAACCCCGCGTACAAAGCACCTACTGCAAATAATCTGGAAGGTGGAGAGGGGGGTGAGCTTTTTGGAAAGCCCAATAAGAAATATATATATAAGAAACAGATACCGAATTTCTATATGCAAGTTTCGAAAATATTTATTAAAGCTCGAATACCGTATTTCATACCATTCGAAAATCAAATCATGCATATGCAATGCATCAGAAAACATTTCCTTTAAACTGAAACATAAACAATTGAATTCTGAACATAATTCGAAATATACGTGCTTATCACATTCAGTTTCAATACAGATCATCAAATCAAATTCTTATCAGTTTTAGAATCCAAATATCATACATTCGAAAATCATATACGAAGATAAGCACGAAAAAACATATACATACTAAGCTTGAGACATAACGACTAAACAATAATCAAGCAGTTCAAATTGACATATGGCCATAGTCTAGAGGGGGTCCACAGTGAGCACTGATCAAGTGTAAACTGGGCCGGCTGTGGACTGGATCAAGGTCACAGCAATAGAAACTCTACTGTAGACTGGATCAGAATCATACAGTAGTCCAAAACATTACCTACTGTGGACTGGATCAGGGTCACACAGTAGTCCAAAACATTACTACAGTGATTGTTAGTCATGTCTCAAAACATTTCCATACATATAGTTCCTACTGCGGACTGATTCAAGGCCACACACAGTAGTCTGAATATAAATATCTACTGCGGGCAGAATTAAGGTTACGCACAGTAGTTTCAAAACAATACCATATATTTTCAAAATTCAAAACAGTATTTTTCGTGCTTTAGGAAAGTTCATAACAAAAGTCATACATTTCTTTCAAAACATATAAACCAAACATATTCATAATATCTTTAAAATAATAACATAGATTGATAAATTTCCTCGAGATAAATATCTCAGCTGAAGGCCTTATGAATAAATCAAAATCATAAGATTTAACCATTTTCAAATTAAATCTACCAGATAATTGGTTATTTTCAAATGATTGGTTAAGTTAAGCTTAAATCATAAAACCATTATTTCCATAAAAATCGGGCAACATAACAGCTTATAATTTCTTAAAACCCCCTGCAAGAAAATACAGTTTATATAACCACAAGACAATTGATTTTAAATAGCATTCAGTATCTCTTACGTTCCGATATATATCTCTTACCTAAATGTGCACCACAAGTGTTGGTATTGCACCTTTGTCTTTCCTGAGCTTTCTATCACTTGTTGATTACCTTTCTTCCTTAATCTTTAATTTAAAGTGTCAAGTGTCCCTTACTTTGTATCAATTCCTCCTACATTAAGGTATAACATAAACAAAATTTATATTATTAAATTGCCTTAAGGAAGTTTATACATATACATATACATATACATATACATATACATATACATATACATATACATATACATATACATACATATACATATATATATATTTTAAAACTTTTCTTAAGTGCATTACCTTGCCAATTCTCCCTTTGGCTGCCAAATGCTCATTCACCCACTCAAATTTTCTTTTCTAAATAAAGCCTACACCAAAATATTTTTTTTCATCACCATATTTTACTCTATCAATACTCTTTAATTATTCAAAATAAAATCGAGTTCTTACCTTTAGTTACTAGCCAAAACCAATAAATTCTGGCGTAACTCAATATTTTGGGTTTTTGAGGGCTTCTCTTAGCTTCACAAAATGCAGCCACAACACCTATAGGTTAAACCTTAATTTATAAGTATTCATTCTCTGAATATATTTCCAATTTCAAACTTAAATAAATATTTGCATTTGATCAGTCTTACCTCTTGTTACCAAATCAAAACTGAGAGCCTTTTCTAGGAACTTAAATCTCCATGATATTGGGGCTGCTATAGGCTCCATTTGATGCAGCCATTTCCTTGTTCTCAAAGCTTTACAACAAGTAATTTAGCCTTTATAATTTTCCTCCTCATCAGTCCTTATTTTAGCCTTAAAATTGCCTTCCTTCGCCTTCTTTCCCACGTGGATATAACAACAAAAATGAAAGCACCTTCCATGCAATAGAGATAGTTCAGAACAAAAGATTTTTCGGTCAAACCAGCCTTAAATCAACACCATTGTTTCCTTAATAATTTTTTTAATTTAAACTAAATTTAAATTCAACATGAGCCACCTTACCTCTCACTCAAACCATCATCTCCCTGGTTCACTTCTTTTCCCTTTTCTTTGTCCCATTTTCGAGCAAAATGCAGCAATCCAAAACAAATAAGATCTGCCACGGTTCAGCATTAATTTACTAGCATTTGCTTCCTTGAATATTCATGCTATTTTTAAACTTAATTTAAATCAAATTTTGCTCACTTACCTCTCGGTCAGACCTTTATTCCTTTGGTTTAACTTCCACGTCTGCAGGGGAGTCCAAAACAAGAGGTTTTCTACATCAGTACAGCGCTCCCAAAACAGAAAATCTTCATGCCTCTAGCTGCTGTCCAAACACGATACAGCCCCTTGCTGTCCTAAAGGAATTGGAGGGAAAATGCAGCTCCTTTAAGCTGCAATAAAATCGAAAGAACAGCAGCTTCCGGCTGCTACTTGAGGCAATGAGACGGAAGCACCTTGTAGCTCTTTGGTTCTTATTATTTTATTTTATTTTTCAACTGAATGGCGCTTAAACAATAGCCAAGAAATGGAGAGAATGGCAAAAGTGCAAACCTGATCAGTGTCGCCCTCACTCTCCTCTGCTTTAGCAGAGAATGGTTCTCCTAACAATAGCCATTCGCACTTCTCTTTCCTGCACTTTTTCAGTAACATCACACCCTAACCGATTTCATTTCAAACCCCAAACAGTGCTAGCTCCTCCTTCCTGCACCTAGCTCGCACAGCCCTCATCCTTGGTCTCTCTTTCTACTGTGTTTTTCCTTTGTTTACTCAGTTTCACTCTTTCTTTTCTCTATTCTCAGTCCCGATCTCTTTCTTAGTTCCTTACAGTGCAGCTTTCTTCCTCCTTCTGAGCGTAGCTCACCCAAATCTTCTTCCTCAAACCTTGCTGTTGATGCCCACTTGTCTGGTTCGCAACCAGCTCACGAGAATGATGATGGTTGTGACACTTTTGTGCAACAGAAACTGAGAGAAGAGGGCGAGATGGAAGCTGTTTAGATGATGATGAACGGTGGCAGTGGGATAAGGGGTGACCGGTTGGGATTTGTGTTAGTGGAGGTGTGGTTACTGTTGCCAATCATCTCCAAGAAGCCACCCGCCTATTCCCTCTATATTTTATTCCTTTGTTAATTTATTTTATTTATTTGTTTAATCCACTTCATATTTATTAGGTATATTCTAAGTAGTCTAAATTCTTTTTTTTTTGTTACAAGTCTAAATTCTTTTACTATCTCTTATTTGTTTCCCAAATATTTCATACTTCCTATAGTTATTAATTTATATTGTCTAATATTACTTTAAATCCTAAAGTCCTTCATATTATTTAATTTTCAAAATCCTTCATCCACAATTTAAATTATTCATGTATCATTTATTTGCACTTTAATTTAACTAATGGATTAATAATTTTCCTTCATGCTCCTCATTTTCAATCCTCCAATTATAATCTCTCATAGTCTAAATTTTCCATAATTTCTCATAGTCCAATTTAATGATTCCTTGCCATGCTCATTCTCAATTTACTTTCTTAATCATCATAGCTTCAAGTTAAATTCTCAATATACAAATTTGTCTCCAAATTACATTGTTTAATCCACCAAAATAAATAATTTGCAGTTGTCACATCCTCCCCACCTTAGAAAATTTGGTCCTCCAAATTTTTTTCCATATCCAACTGAAAGAGGTGAGGGAAGTTTTCTTTCTCATATTTTTATATCTATATAATCCAAGCCTGATAACTTCATTAGTCAAATTTACATATTGTCTCTTATCTAAAGATCAACTTATTTTGCATTAACCTTGTAGTTTGATGTTTGTAAAATCCAATAATTGGATGTATCTCATTGGTTCACACATTAAGATCGTACATCTTATAACTCAAAAACCACCAATTGACCTAAGCTAAATGTTGTAACAATATGATCTCGAGTTTCTTATCCCCATTTATACTTTACATCCTTTACATACTAAATTAGATAAACTTCAAGGTCTAACTCGCATATTATTACTTATTCAAAGATTCTAATTACTTCAAATTCAAGTATTCGCTTTCAACAAATCAAAGGTACCTCCTTATCTCACACTTTGCAATATACACTCTCCTCTAAATCAGAAACCTTCAACTGCGATAAAATCAATGTTATGATAAGATAATCTCGAATGTCTTATCCCATACAATCTTAACTTTCAAGTCAATTTTTTTCTTGCATAACGCGTCCAAATAATTCTTTAATATTCACTCTAGGATTCACTCTTTATGACATGTCGTGTTTTAAATTCAACTCTACCAAAGGAGAGTTTGAAGAGTCTTTTGGTTCTCCGAATTCCATATTTTTTTTTTGAGTCCCATTGTTAAAGACCGTATAATTTAGATTGTTGAGCCTTCAAAATCCTCATAATTCAAACTGTACAATTTAAGAGTCTATATAGTTAATCAAGTCAATATGAATTTCAATGCAAAGTAACTAAATCTACAGTTAAGTCCTTAGGGCCAATTTCAAAAGGGCAACCCGAATTAAAGTTTCATGAACTCCAAATCTTGTCCTTTTTTAAAACGAATCTAATATGTAGTTCTTTCACTTATAGATCCATGAATCTTTATCTACTAAGCTTTAATCAAAACTCTTAACTGTAATTTATCTGATAACGAAATCAACAAAATTTTATTTCAAATTCCTAAAGTCCAAGAAAGTAATGTTCCAACTTTCAATCTCCAAACCCCGTAACTCAACTCATACTTTTGTTGCACACTTTGATATCTCATTTCAATATAACTCTAAAACACCAATTGTATCTCCAGTATCTTTGCACTAACAAAATTTCTTGTAACTCAAAGTATTCATTCAAAGTCTGCTTTAACAAAATTTCTTGTAACTCAAAGAATTCATTCAAAGTTGTTCCAACATTTCAATCACATCCAAATTAAAAAAGGATTATATATGATGAACTGACAGTGTATAGTTTCTATACACTGTCAATGCATCAAAGGTTGACACCTCGTCAATAGGCCTTATATGCAAATATAAATAAATTTTTTTAATTTGCCCATAAGGACCTATTGATAGGTGTCAACCTTTGATGCATTGACAGTGTATAGAAACTATACACTATCAGTGCATCATATACAAACTCATTAAAAAAAAGGTATTTCTTTGTTTGTTTTTTTTTAAGAGATGCACAATATTTATCTTCTATTTGAGAGTGATCTTCTTTTTCTTTTCTCACACTTTTGTGGAGACAAACATGAATTCTTTGATTGAACTTTCTAAAGACTTCTCTTCTTTGTAAAAGTCTTTCTTCACTCTTTGGATTAGCGACGAGGGGATATATGCTTCCAGAGCTAGCAATGCTCACTTCCATGTCATGAGTACATGTGGTAAGCTCATCAAAAGTACAAAGCTTAATTCCTTGAAGATGTAAAGAAGTCCCCAATGCATGCCATAAATGCACATTTTGACAGAAGAGATTTCTAATTGTTTATCCTTGTAATCAAGACTTAAAACTCTCCATCTATTGATGTAATCAATAATTGGTTCATCATTCTTTTGCGATGAGTGCTAAAAAAAGATTTAGGAATTCTCTTCAAGTTGTTCCAAACTATCAATGGACTCAGGCTCCAAATAAATATAACAATCAAAAACAATTCCTTTGAGTAATTGCACAAATTGCCTAACAATGAGGTCACCATATATTCCTACGTTGTTACATGTTTCAATGAAGTAAGCAACATGCTGGTGAGGATTTCCCGACCCTTACCGTCAAATTGTTGAAATTTAGTGGTTGATAATTGGCTAGCATCATTAACTTGTCAATCCTTTGAAGCTTGGTGTATGCATAGTAAGATTTGGATGATACTCTATACTATGCCTTGATGGTTTGTAATAGTATAGTGTAATTGTTGAATAGAACCATACCTTAGGATTTTCAAATCACCCACTCCTTTCAATATTTTATAGCATTAGCATTTGATTTGCTTGGTGTAGAATTGAAAGGATTAACCTGATTATCATGGATTCTTCAACGTGTTGCATCCTCTAATTGACTCCTTACCATTTTAATTTCAACATCTTTTTCTTCCATTATCTTATGCAAACTAGCCATCATATTTTCCATGTTAACTTTCAACAATCCTTTCTACCAAAGTAGTTACATTAGTAACCATAGCTAGCATAATTTGAAAAAGAGGAAGGGTTGGATCAACTGATTTAGAGTTAAATTAGTATTTCAAGCATTTAAACGATAAGCACTGTTTTCAGTTGATCTCATTAGATCTTGATCTTGCGTGGCAAGATATCGTGTCCTAGCATGAATTATTAGTCCAGTGTAGCCAAGTTGTATGGTTGCAACAAGGTTAAACTTGTGATTTGATGTAGTTGTCAAATCTTTCTTTGGAGCCATGGATTTGGGTGAAACAATTGATTAGATTAATAAAAGAGAGAGATAAGAGGTAGAAAGGTTGTACCAGGCGTGCCAAAAATTTGTATACATAAATTTTGCACCTAAAAATTTAGAACATGAATCAAGTAACAAAATTCTATTTCTTACATATATGGATACAAATTTTATATATCTTTTATACAATAAAAATCCCTTGATTCAATATCCTTACAAATAATAGAAAATTATCAAGGTTATGCTTGATCTCAATGTGTGAGATTCTCACTTTCTATTACTATTGAATATATGCTAATGAAGTTAAATAAATAAGATATCTCATCGTAGTGTAAATACCTTATGTTTTGTAGGAATAAAGGAGAATTAAGCGGCAGGCCCCACAGAAACCTTTCTTGTTCAGATGGAAGTGAAACAACATGGTAGTGATATTTGGAGCCTAATACTAAGATGGTAAAAATCTACATCTTAAAATTCTTCTATTTGTGCATGTTTCAAAAAACGTGCAATAAATTCAAAAATTGATGATTAAGTCCATAGGTGAAAAAAATTTTGTGAATAACGGTCAAACCAATTTGACTTTTAACCAACTGACAGTCATATATAAATCAACATGTGAAGGAGTCCCATGTAATGTCAACTTGACACTGGACTATACGTGAAAACTAAAAATTACACGATTGCACCGTTAGGGGTATTTTAATAATTTTTCCCTCGTTACAAGTCAAACCCCTACAAAAGCTTAACTAATGATTAGGATGTGTAGAATATACATCTATTTTATGAGTGAATAAAATATTAGAAAGTTTAATTAAGCATTTAAACGGAAGTTAAGAAAGAATGTATAGATATCGGGAATCAATTTGGTTTTATGCCAGGTCGATCAACTATGGAGACAATATATTTGCTTATACAACTTATGGAGTGCTCTCGAGTAATGGGTAAAGATCTCCATATGGTCTTTATAGATTTGGAGAAAGCATATGATAAAATGCCTAGGGAGGTATTATGGTGGTCTTTAATGAAGAAAATAGTCCTTTGAAATATATTAAACTAATTAAAGATATGTATAGAGATGCAAGGACACATGTGAGGACAGGTGAGGGGCAAACAAGTGAGTTTCCTATCACGGTGGGATTACACCAAGGGTCAGAGTTGAGTCCATTCTTGTTTGCGGTAGTTATGGACGAACTGACAAAATCCATCCAGGATAAAGTGCCTTGGTGTATGATGTTTATAGATGATATTGTCCTATGTGCAAAAACTAGAGCGGAGATCAATACAAAGTTGGAATTATGGAGACAAACATTGGAAGCAAAAGGATTTAAACTAAGCAGAGTGAAGATTGAATGCATAAAGTGTAAATTCAGTTCTAACCGAGTGGAAGAGCATGATGTAGTGACATTAGATGGGGTGGTGATACCTAAGCGGGATCATTTTCGATACTTGGGATCGATAGTACAGATGGATGGAGAGATTGATGGTGACGTGACCTATAAGATCCAAGCTGGATGGAGTAAGTGGAGAAGTGCTACAGGTGTGTTGTGCGATAAAAGAATTCCTATATGGTTGAAAGGCAAGTTTTATAGGACAGTTGTTAGACCAACATTGTTATATGGTAGTGAATGTTAGGCGACTAAGAGGCTACATACACAAAAGATGAGTGTAACAGAAATGCGAATGTTACGGTAGATATGTGGATATACAAGAAAGGATAGAATGAGAAATGATGATATTTGTAAGATGGTTGGAGTGGTACCTATCGAAGACAAGATGTGTGAAAATCGTTTACGTTGGCTTGGACACGTAAGACGTAGACCTGTAGATGCTCCAATTAGGAGAATAGAGGCTATGGATATTGAGAGAAGGGTTAAGACTAGAGGAAGACCGAAAAAGACTTGGAAGGAAGTAGTTTAGAAAGATATGGAGGTTTTAAAATTGGATGAGCAAATGGCCTTAATAGGAATTTATGGAGGAGGAGAATACATATGGATGATCTAACGAATTCAGATATTGGTTCATATAGCCTTCCCCAATCTCTTGGGACAAAGGCTCTGATGATGATGATGATGATGATGATGAAATAGAAGTTAAGAAGAAAGGGACATAATTGGAATTTTTATTATGTAGTAGGGCATTTTAGTAATTTTTCCCAAAGACATTATTTTAAAAGAATCTTCTTCCTCACTTTTGCTGTCCACCACCCTCTCCATCACCTTCTCACTCTAAAAAGCTTAGTTTAGAGAGAGAAGTCAACAAAACCCTAGCCTAAACACTCTGAAATTGAAAACCATCTTCACCAAACTTATCCAATTCTCCGAGCTCTACAATCTAGTACCAAAATCAAGTGTTAAATGGTGAATCACTCCCCATCATTTTTAGCCACAAGTGAGAAAGAGAAAACTTGTAATTCTTTGATTTTAATGATAAATTGTGAGGTGTTTTGATGTATAAGCATGGGTGTAGCTTCAAATTGAAACAAAAATGATTGTAAGACTCTTTGAGGGTTTTGGCATTAGGCTTTGATAGCTTAGGATGCATGACTTCA
The DNA here is from genome assembly GCA_031772115.1 of Heritiera littoralis. Taxonomy (NCBI): domain Eukaryota; kingdom Viridiplantae; phylum Streptophyta; class Magnoliopsida; order Malvales; family Malvaceae; genus Heritiera; species Heritiera littoralis. Next base: position 6,553,493 of record JAPDPK010000025.1, on the reverse strand, counting down.
TGCACAATGAATGTAGAAACAGTGTAAAGGTGATAAGGAAGAACATGCCAGCCTTAAAACTGAAGAAAACTTAAGCAATACTAAGGGTATGTTTTTAGCCAAGCTTAGATATTGGGGTTACCATCCTTCAATTGTTATTTTAATGGTCTTAGAATATTGTACTAATAATAATAAGATTGTTGGTGAAGTTAGATTCAAAAAAAGAAGTGATTTAACGCTAGTTGTAGTTTTGGTATTCAATAGAAATTATACCATAATTGTTGTTGTATTAGGAACTATAAAGATTATAAAGTATATAATATACTTTGTAGAAGAAATGTTGAGTTTTAATCATGTTTTAATCTTTTTTTGCAACTTTAAAGTAAGGAGAATTAATAGCAATAGGCAAATATATGCTTGCCTATCCGTTTTGGGTGCTGCAAGTTGCCATTTGATACTGTGGTATTAGTGGTAAGAGCCATATGTAAAATGGCATAGGGATTATATGCCTACATTGAGGATTGATGGTTGAATATTAGTGATGAACTATGTTATAAGTGCAGGAGGTCTGAAATTCGGTTTTAACTCCTAAAGTGTATTCTGTCTATGAGCAGTCGACTGTCATACGGAGCAGTTGTTTATCCAGACACAAAAATTAAGTATTTTTGTAACAACCGACTTAGACTAGTCGACTGCTCTATGTGGCAACCGACTGTCCAAAGTTATAACCAATTTAAACCAGAAGACTGCTTTAAAGGTTAGTCGACTACTTTTTACCCAGTAGCATTCTGTTTGAAAACCAACTTACTGCAATGAAGGCCAGTCGATTGCATTTTATCTAGAAGAATTCTGTCTGAAAACCAGACAACCACCCAAGTAACCAATCGACTACCTCTTTTATATTCAATTTTTAAATATTAAGGAATTTTAATTTAGAAAATAAACTAATTAAATTAAGAAAAGGCATGGCAGTCGACTGCCTCAAAAGAGCATTCAACTGCCCGTCTGAATTGTTGATTTAAAAACAATGTTTCGTAAAGGAAGTGTTTAGATGAAATTGATGTATTTTGAAAGATTTAATATTTATTAATTTTTTGGAATCATTGGTTTTTGATAATGAATGTTTTGAGATTGTTCACTCACGTAGTTGCCTTCGAGTAATCATGCGATTATATTGTATTGTATTGTGTTGTGTTGTTTGCTATTTGACACTAATCACGTTATTAGCACCACATAGTTGTCGCCTTACATCGCACTTTGTGGACCTTTGACTATGGTCATATGTCTTTTTGTATTGTCCCTCATAAGAACCCTATTGTGCATGATTCTACAAGGATATTGACTGTCTTCATTGAATATTTTATCAATATGAAATATATGAATCATTTTAATTGTTTTTTCAAATGAAATGAAATGTTTGAATGCAAAGAAATGTATTTTCAGCATGATTCTATCATTTATCTAAATAATTGCATTGGGATTGTCACTATAAGATTTCAAGGTTTTCGACTTGTTATCGAATGCATAGTATCGTCATTGAAATTTTAGTTTAATTGACCCTTCATGTACATGCATGAATTCCTTTTCTGAGAAATTAGTAGAAATTCCACTATAGTCGGACGTAGGAACCAGGACAAGTGAGGTGCTTTAAAACATCCTTCCACACTCAACCTAATATCCTTAACCATTATAAAAATTCCTTCTTTGTACAACACTATGTCATTGTTAGAGAATGTTCACTAGAATGTCCTAGCATTGTTAAGATACATGCATAATAGTTGCTTAGTATCTGCTCTTTTATATATGTTTCTTACTAAGCATAAACTCACCCATTATTTTTCCTCCCAAATTATCTACAATAGAGTTTACGTGATTTTTGGAGAGTTCCTCCGCTTTAGTCAGTATTCCTTCAAGGCTAATTTAATTATCCCTGAAAGTATATTGTACTTTCGTTATATGTTCAAACTATGTGAGCAGTACAATATTGTACAGGTACAATTAGACAGTACTTGGGGATGTAAATTATATGATGGTAGTAAGTTAAATAGTGTGGTCTAAACCAATTGTAAATGGGTTCTGATGGTTATTAATGACGTATAATGATATTGAGTTTGATCTTTAATTTATCAACCTATATGATTGCATGAAATGAAATGAATGGCACCACAAACAGTCTAACCAAAATAATTGAAAAAGGAAAATGTTAATACCTAATTTAGGTAAATGGTACGTTACATAATGAAGCAAGAATGAGTAGTTATTGAAAGGAACAGCCAAAGGCTTTTGATTCTTTGTAAGTTGCTTAGATTTGTGATGATTTGATAAACTTTCAAAAGAACGGTCAGAGATTTATTGTTCTTTTCTAAATCAATTGGATTTGACTTGGATTTGTAAAGAACGACTTACCAGTCTTAAAATTTGGAAGAATGACTTGGTAGTCTCAGAATTTGAATAGATGATTTAGGAGTCTTGAACTTATAGAGAAGACATGGTAATCTTGGGTCCTTAGAGAGATGACTTGGTAGTCTTAGAGAACTTGGTAAGACAACTTGGTAGCCTTGGAACTTGGAGAGAAATCGATAGAGGCTTGAGAATCTCTAAAGAGGCTAAGGTTTTCTTTGCTTGAAATTGGATGCCTCAGTACCCTATTTATAATGTTCATGTAATATTATATGAGAGAGTTCCAAAAGAAATTAGTCACTTAAATTTTATCTCTAATCATCTTAACTTAATTAGAGATACGAAGATGACTTTTGGATAAATTTTAATTGGATAATTCATGAATTCTTGAATTATCATGTTTTATCATCTTAATCAACTCAATTAATTTATTTAACCAATTAATTATTTAATTTAATTGATAAAAATATTTTTTTATCAATTTTCAATGTTCACAATGACATGCCACGTTGACATTATACATCATCCACAAGAATATTTTCATAATTATGAATGGAAAGATGTAACAAAACACAAAAGAAAAACACACAATTAAAAGGTTAGAGATTCAAATAAAATGATATTATAAAAGTTGAGCTGATTAAAATGAAATAAAATTTAAGGACCATCAATGAAATTTTCGCCTTTCGTATGCATAATGCATAGAGCAAAGAGGGAAACAAATGTTGTTGGCAAGGGAGACTAGAAGGTTTAATCAAACTGAACATGAATGAATGTTACTATATTCGTGTTCGTTCGTTTATTTTTTTTAATATTATTCGTATTTGGTGTTGGGGTTTGCCTTAAATCCCACATTGAAAGTATAAGACAAGTTATAAGGGCTCTTTCCTTATAAATGATGTGTCAGGCTTAGTTTGTAAAATATCCCAAAGAGTTGTAAACACCAATAGAATTGTTAGGATTTGGGCTATTATAAAGGGTGTAGTTGGGTTTTTTGGGTAGTTGGGTTTGGGCCTTGTAAGGAATTTGTAATTTTTCTCTTCTAAAAATTGCACAGTTGTAATTATTTGACTGACTATTAGTTTGATTGGGTGGTTATAGGCTAATTTGGTTGGGCCAAACCACATTAAAAATTATTGTGTTTATTTTTGCTTTCTTTCGTTTTTATGAGTGTTTGGTTTGAGGAATATTTTTCTCAACAAGTGGTATTAGAGCTAAAGGTTCGTGATCCTGTGAGAAGAGGAAAGCTATAGCTAAGCTATGTATGGAGGTATGCCTAAGTTTGAGATTCCTTTATTTGATGGTAAAAGTAATTTTATGTTATGGAAAAGTACGATTCAGGATCTTCTAGTGCAACAAGGTATAGATTTGACATTAGAAGAAAATAAACCAGATGAAATATCTGATAATGATTGGGTTGGAATTCAGAAGAGGGCTATGAGCACAATTAGATTGGCACTTGCTCTAGAGATTAAGTATAATGTATTGATTGAGACAACACCAACCGGATTGTGGAAGAAGCTGGGAGACATCTATGCATCAAAATCACTAACAAATAGATTGTATTTGAAGATGGATTTATATTCTCTGAAGATGGATGAAGGTATGAGTCTCCATGATCACTTAAATGAATTTAATAGACTAGTTTCACATTTATTAGCTATTGATTCTAAAGAGTTGAAAGAAGAAGAGAAGGCATCATTGTTGGTCATCTTTACTTAAGTCCTATAGACCTTTAGTTCAGACTTTATTGGTAGGTAAAACTATTTTGACGTTGGATGATGTGATTGTTGTGTTGCGTGAGAATGAAAGATTTATGGGCAAAGAAGATTCTTCATCTACGGGAGGTGTACTAGCTGCTATAGAAAGTTCTACTCGATGGAGGACTAATGAGAGACATGGTGGATCAAGAGGGAGATCAAGATCAAGATTCAGAGATTATAGTAAGGTGGAATGTTATTATTGTGGAGAGAAGGGTCATATTCAAACACGCTCCAAGACATTAAGGGAGAATATGGCTGCATTCAAGAAGGCCCAGCAAAAGAGTGATGATGGAAAGAAGAATGAGACACGTGTTGCTCTGACTGATTCAGATGATGATGTATTGGAAACTTGTTTAGATGGGTCTCATACTTATGAGAAAGGTTAGGTTTTGGATTCAGCTGCATCGATGCATATTTGCACTGATAAAGATCGGTTTGATGAATTGAAAAGGTTGAAAGTTTAGGCAATATTGCGGTTGGGCATGGTAGTAAAGTAAAGATTGAAGGTATTGGGAGTGTTCAACTCAAGCTTCATGATGGTGGTGTCAGGACTCTTTGTAATGTGAGGTATTTGCCTAGTTTTAGCTACAATTTGATTTCTTTAGGTAAGTTAGCTTCACGTGAGTACATATATGTTGGTAATAATGATTGTTGCAAAGTATACAAGAATGGTGATTTAGTTTTGCAAGGCAAGAGGAATGAGAAACAACTAGATTCGCTTGATGATGTGAAGGATAGAGTTGTTTCCAAGAGTAAGAAGATTCAAAGGCATGTTAGCTTTTTAGATGTTGTTAAGCAGTTTAGGGAGTTTGAGGATTCAAGTCAAGGGAGGCTTTGTTAGGTTTGCCTTGAATCCCACATTGAAAGTATAGGACAAGTTATAAGGGCTCTTTCCTTATAAATGATGTATCATGCTTAGTTTGTAAAATATCCCAAAGAGTTGTAAACACCAATAGAATAGTTAGGATTTGAGCTATTATAAAGGATATAGTTGGGTTTGGGCTTTGTAAAGAGTTTGCAATTTTTTTTTCTAAAAATTGCACAATTGTAATTATGTGATTGGTTATTTGTTTGATTGGGTGGTTATAGGCTAATTTGGTTGGGCCAAACCACATTAAAAATTATTGTGTTTATTTTTGTTTTCTTCCGTTTTGTGGGTATTTGGTTTGAGGGATATTTTTCCAACATTTGGTTCATGATTGTTAAGCACGTTCATGAACATTAACAAGCATGTTCATGAACACATGTTTTTTAATACTGAACATATATTCACAAATACGTGTTCGTGAACATTAAACGAACATTTTCGTAAATACTAACAAAAAATTATACAAATAAATTGTATTCATCTTAATATATATGATGCCAAAATAAAAAAAAATATTACATAAATATGTAATTTTGATAATTACATATTAAAATAATCTAAAATAATTATGAAATTTAAAATTTTATTATTATCAAATAGCAAATAAACATCAAATAATTCATTAAACGAACAAGTTTTAAACAAATCTCAAACAAATTTATTCCCAAACATAAACAAACGAATCAAACCTCCATTCATTATCATTTATTAAGCTTAATAAATAAACATTAAAAAAATCAAATATTCATGAATTGTTGGTCAAACATTCTATTCCATTAAATCTCTAATTGTATATGCTTCACAGAAAAAACAAATGAAGGCTGGCCGATCACAACACCGAAAGATTGCCCAGCTGCCCACACGTTTCCTATAGTGAAAAGCTGAAACCTCTATAACTACTACTAGTCCTTTCGAGATATTAATTATTGTATTAGGAGAAATAATTTTGCATCATCTCACTTTCATATTCACATGTGGCTAGCCATGTTCAACCGTGCAAAGTTTTCGATCCACAGAAACTATATACCCAAAGTCCAAAACCTAAACCACCCATCGCTAACTATGGACAGTGAAAGTGGTTCCAACGTCTGCTGCCGGACAATTGAAACCCACAAATCCAAAGCTAATTTCCTTTTTCAATCTCTTTTACATGATTAATGTGAAATAATTTATCATATTACTTTAATTTTTCTGTATAAAAAAAAAAAACCCTAACTTCAACTGTCCGTTCTCTTTCACTCTCTCGTGTGGGTAGCAACTGCTGCTTTTGTTTTAGCTTGCTGCTCTCGTGAAGCTCTCAGTTCTTATGGTTCAAGATCGATCATTAAATGAAAACGTCCTTTCGTTTAATGTTGTTGTCTCTAATGAGAATGGTGGTTAATGCTAAGGTGCATATGGTTAGTTTAGGCCCTCACGTGAATTCCCAACTCTTTCTATGTGCTTTCTATGTGCTTTCTATAGACAAAGTATCTCAATTTCATTTTTAAAGCTAAAGAGAAGAAATATCATTTCAACAAACGAAATAATATGATTTATATACAACGTTTCACCCTCTATTTTTCATTAGTTTTTCATTTTCCCTTATTAGAACAGTTAATTTATTGAACACACACACACATATATATATATATATATATATATATATATATATATATATATATAAAACATGGAAATAGGACTTTTGAAGTTTATGCGCCCTTTATATATACTTTTTGCATAAAAAATGACTAGGCAACTTTTAATTAATTATGCTTAGGTTCCTAAGGCTAAGTTATCTATTATTTATAGGGCTTTTTTTTTCTTTGTTCGACAAACTACAAATGAAGGACATAAAAATTTCGTATTAATTGCATCACCTGATGATGAAGACGAACCCAACTGCCCAAATGGAACAGCAGTGGTGAAGGTGAACTTGAAAAAATATCCTCAAAAACTTTTCCATGAAATGAAAATGATGCTCTCCATTATACATCAAGATGAACAGTTAGCTTTAAACCAAAAGAGAAAACAAGTTGGCATTTCTCGAAAAATCTAGCATGTTTCTAAGGCTATAGCGGCCCTAGCGTATGTAAGCTATTGATAGCCGACATGTGAGTCCACAAGATACACACATAGTTTCACTTGTTACGTACAAAAGAAGGATCCCACCAGCTATAAATAAGATAGTTTCATGCACTTAACCCTCTATGAACCACCATTTGAGTTTGACAAAGAATCTTCCAAGCTCTTCTCTAAGGTTCTTGACTTCCAAGCTGAATTCTTTTTTCAGCATTATCAGTTAGTTTCCTACGAAGTTTCTCAAACTGTGTTTTTGTCTCTTTATAATATGGCCCCACATGGAGAGGCTATTACCAGCACTTACACCAGGAGTGGCAACTTCCCCAAGCCACCAAGAGTCTCGAACGACAGCCTCCATCGAACCATATCGGATATCTCTTTTCAACTGAGCAAGGAAGTGATTGATAACTATAAAGAAGCAGCATCCATAGTTGTGGATGAGAAACAGCTGCCGCCCATATCCGAAGTCGAAGATGCAAAGTGTGAGTGTTGTGGCATGTCTGAGGAGTGCACCCCGGAGTACATCGAGCGTGTGCGTAACAAGTTCTTGGGGAAATGGATATGTGGGTTATGTGCTGAGGCAGTGAAAGAGGAGATGGAGAAAAACGGGGGCAAGATAGAGGAAGCTTTATATGCACACATGAATACGTGTGCTAGGTTTAACAAGTTTGGGAGGGCTTATCCAGCTTTGCTGACAGCTGAAGCCATGAGGGAGATTTTGAGGAAGAGTTCGAGAATGGAAGGGAAAAGTCTGAGAGCCAAATCTTTTAGCCCAAGGGATAGAGGAGCTCAAAAGAAAGGTGGGCTCGCTAGGAGTTCCAGTTGCATTCCAGCAATCACAAGGGATATCAATAATCTCACAATAGCAAACTCATGAGTTACTGGCCCAAAGGCTTCTTTGCTTTTCATCTCCCACTTTGGGATGATGGCTTCCTATTTTCTTCCTTAATTTTCTTTTCAGCCTCTGGAAGCTCCCGGTAAATATTTTTCCATGGCCTCTCCTGTATGGACCAAACCTTTCATTTATCATCATCACAGCTGAAAGTTTTCTGGGTTGGGTCCAAACTCTCTTTATACATGAGATCAACTCAGGGAGTATTATTTTGTATCCTTGTTGGTTGATTAGATTTGCTAAGTTGCTCTCTGATATTTCTTAAGTTTCTTAGAACCAATAGCTATGATGGTAGGGTTTTTTAGATCGATTCAAATGCTTCGTTTCCATCCTTTTCCTTCCCCCCATATGTACATTCATCTAGTTTTATCGTAATCGCTAGGGGTAAAGAGCTAAGTTTAGTTGTTGAATTAATGTTTAATGTTCCTTCATTCACCAAAAAAGGTTTAGTTGTTGAATAATTTTGTGGAGAGCCGGTAAATGTCCTTTTCTCCTTCAAGCTCTTTTATTACTAGCTTGTGCTATCAGGCAATTTTAACTCGCTTTCATGTACTAAGTCCATGTATCCTGAGATATTGTATGGTATATGTATCAATAAATCACTAATGACTTTTATTCTATTTGTATGGTGTTATTTTCAATCCCCTTTCATCTTCTGCATGTTTTTTTCATGCCAATGTGAAATCAGTTAATGATCAGAATGAGACTTTCATATTAAAAACACAATTCTCTGCTAAGTAGAATGAGAACAGAAGATCAAGGAAAGACAAATGTTGATAAGATCTTGTATTCTTTTTAATTACTTATTTACCGAAAGTACCGTATGTTGGCTGAAAAATAGAAAACCAGAGTGTTATTTTGAGTTTTTGACCGGCAGCTGAGCTTTCCAGATTACACCAAACTCTGAAGTGGTTAAAGTGATTTGGTTTTTAAATAAAAACAAGAATCTGTGACGTGGGTAAATCCTTTGAATGCTCCCTTTTCTATCTAGCCTAACCTGTCTTCTACATAGCGATGTATGACTTCACAACCAACCTCCTTGTTCATAGATTTGATTTGATGCAACTGTAACAGGCTCAAGTTCTACCCCTCCAACACTTCATCCATAATCAACAGACAAATAATTGAAGCACGGCCCTCGTAGGAAAACCAGAGAATACTTCATGTGTGAACTGAATCACCTCAAACCAAAGCCAGAGTATACTTCGTGTGAACTGAATGAACCGCATCATACCTTTTCCTTTCGCAACCATAAATATCTTTTTAGCTATCTAAATCTAATTCTTCTTAAATAAAAAATGATAAATAATAAAATCTATCTAACAGTAATTTCAACATTCAAATCATATCCAAATATTTTGAAAAAAAAAATCCACTTTCTTTCCTCCATCCACTTGTTTTAAGTCTTTTAAGACGACTGCTTATGTTTGGAAAATTAGATCCTACCTCCTTAGTCTGGTCCGCCGTGGAGACCGAACCAACCAAATCAAACCTAACTAATCTCACTCTCAAATCCTGAATATGGTTTCACACGCATAGTCAATCAACTGATTCGAGTTAAGATTCCAATAACATTAGGAAGTCTTTAGAGTACCAAGGAAAAACAGGCCTGAAGAGTATTACAAAAGGTTTTTAAGGGCTAAAGATAAACAAGTCAGGTCAACAAAACATAAAACATAGTTCAGGAGTAGTTTTTTCTGGTCCAGAAGTTCAGACAAAAGACCAGTTAATAAACATAAAGCAGATGCAATGAGCGTTTTCTTCTTCATTCAACACCTTCCAAGCTACTGCTCTCTCGTATGAAACTGGTCTTCCCATGCTAGACAAACAGATCCCACCTTGTAGACAAGCAAAACCCTACCAGGAGAAAATAATACGTCAAAACAACGCATACAATTCAGTAAAATCCAGTACCTAAAAGTAACATTTTAATACATTTTGATCCGTTCACTGGTTTTTGCATTCAAAGATGTCATTAGACTCATTAGCTAGAAATCAAATAAAATGCTGGACCTGTTGCATTATCTGTGGAAACTCCGTGCAGAGAGTTTTTCGTCCATGATCATCAAATATCTTCTCCAAAGTTATGTCCTGCAGAGCAACCAGGGTCGTCTCCAGCATGTCAAGTCCAGCCTGATTTGCAAAGGTAAAAACGGGCAATGCCTGCAAGAACTACTAGTTTTAGATAAAACAGATTTAAATAAAGGCCAGTATTTAGCATTTACAAAATAATGAAAATGTATGGGTCGGGAGAGAAAGCAAATTAACACTAACTTGAGATCAGCTGCTCATGCAAAGAAAACTTAAGCTTTACTTGATGAGAAGGATGAAAAGAGATAAAGATAAAAAAACTGTAAATAAAATGGTTAAACTTCAAAATGAGAAAAGTGATTATGAATCCTAATTATTAAATTAAGAATTTTTTTTTTCATTCTCCTTTTAATCTGTCCTACCAAACAAAGCTCTTAGCGTTCAAAGGAAAAATCATAAACCCAAAAAAGGCTCCAAGATCTTTTTTTATCTTGATATAGAATACAAATTATATGAAAAAAATAGTTTTATTTGTTGTATCCTGAATTTTTAACACTAATACAAGCACTTTCTAATATGAATATACTAGTATCCTCCGTCAAAAACATTTATGTTCAATTTGATATGGTGTCACCCACACTACTTTTCCAATAGAAAACTCATATTTCGTATTGCAAACTGCAAGATGGAAATGTAGGAAAGAAAAGTGGTGCAGGAGGTATCAAATACTTCACACATACCTTAAGAGAGCAGCACATGATAGCATCCGAGTGATGCCACAAGGTCTTGAGGATGGATTCACTCCCTTCACCGCCAGATTTGAGCAGCTCAACACCCATGTAGAGCCTGCAAGATTAGAAACAAATCATCCCTCGTTCAAAATATAGCAACAGTTGCTCCTAGCACAAATACCCAGCTTCTGCAACTTTTCTGGCATGCATGGTACATGATACATCAATGCAAGAGCGACACCAAATTCGCATTGAGTATCCTTATTTAACGTGCATAAGAGATCATGTTAATAATGCTCCCCTTTCATGGTTGAGGCAACAGCCTGTAGGTAGCCAGTAGCCACACCTTATCCAGAAAAACCTCGAGGCTGAATCCCCTCTGCCAACTTAATATCAAAATACATAACAATAAACAAAAAATCGTCCTGAAAAGGAAAGGAGGGCTGATGTACCTATAACTCTGGCAGATCCAATGAGCAAGTGTCTGTGCTTCAGGAGTACCCAGTGGTGTTCGGAGACCAGCATGTGAGCTTAAATGAGGAGGAGAAAGTGCTAATGCCACCCTCTGAACTGAAGATATAATGCTGCGGACATATTGTCGGGCCATGGATGCTACATGTTCTTGCATGTGGCTCTCAAAGGCAAACTCAAAAGCTATGGTCATCACGGATCTCATACAGCCAGAATTAGCTGAGTAATCATTAGATGCTTTATTACCAGCTGGCCCAATCTCAAGGGCAGAAGCAAGGTCAAGAGTGCGATTTGGACTAGAGGCTTCCTGCATCAGTTTTCAGTGCTTATAAATAAACTCCACAGGTAGAAAAAACTAACAAAAGACCTTGCTTAACAAAATAAATAGATGCCGACCTTCCCAGAATCAAGAGGAATGATGCGAAAGCCAGAAGGCAAAAGAGGTGCATCATCAGCAAAAGAAGCATCTATGGGAGCAAATATAAGCTCAGCACAAGTGCCCACGGCATTTTCATCCATTCCACTGCATAGCTATAAAACAGTACCACAGTAATTATGCAAGAATATGATACTAAAAATAACAAAGAGAACAAGGAGAAATGCTATGAAAGTGGTAGCACTCCAATTGAGATAAGAGAATAAATCCCATATCCATCATGTTTTGAAATGTTAAAATCCCCCACCCAATAATAATAATAATAATAATAATAATTATTATTATTATTATTATTATTATTATATGTTTAAGACTTCTGCATTAATGAAGAACAAAACGTAGCCACCATATTGTAGCTTCAGTCACGAATACACAATCATACAACTAGCAATCCAGCTATTCCATAAGCAATTCGAAAGAGTAAAGGCTAGAGCAAAAAAGATGTATCCTTTGCTCAATGATAAAAACATGCTGTTATTATAAACCAAAAGAGAAGCCCTGTTCAGTAAGCCAAAAATATAACCAAATGTCATTTAATTGCACTTCTCAACGTGTGAACCTCACTTGTCGTGTGTGTTCCATGAGTTTGTTCAAAAGAATAAAATGAGACTTGCAAGTTACAACAAAAATATACGGTAGAAAATAAAACATATCAAAATTCCAGCAGTGTTAAACAATGATTCAAATATCTCAGGAAAGAAAGAAAGGGTACTGAAGCTAATATCACCCAACATATCTCATAGCAAGAAACAACCATGAAGTTGATGACAAGTAGAGTAAAAGTAAGAATACTTACTTGCAAGAGAAAAATGTCCCTTGGCATCATTGCCTCTTCAGGAGAGTGTGCAATTCCCTCCAACTTAATGACCTCTAAGGACTAATAATAATAAAAAAAAAATTCACATATTAATGTAAAAAGTTGAAACTAATAACATGATAACACAACAAATTTTTAAGTGCTGTGAAATTTCAATTTTCTTACCTCTTCATGTTCAATGGTGTGTGCCAGGGGAAGTATAACTTGCCCACTAAAGCCTCCTACTCGAGACCCTGGTAAGCTACAGGGACCAACTTTAACGGCAGCAGCAGAGTAGGCATCAATGCTGCTGTCCGCCCATTCTGATCTATGCTCTCGAAGAAAACGGAGAAGGATTGCAGGAGATACATTCTAGAAGGTTAACAGCAGAGGGCAAAGAGAAAGAAAATCAAATTTATTATCCACGCAAAGACTAGTGATATAATAAAATCATTTGCAACTATGCAGATGTTATAGAATATTCAGATAATATCATGCTTGAAGAAGTTCCATCTGGTAGAGCTAGTAAAAAATGCGACTGACTGACTAGAGAATCCAGGGGATACAAAATGCTTGTGTCATCATGGTAGCTGCAAAACTGTACATCCTAGGACAGACACCACAAGCATCTTGGGCAGGGACGGCTTGGCTTCTGGGAAATGCTCAAATAAAATGACACAAATAATCACGACAATCTAAAGCCCCTTTCAATTTAGACAAAGAGTGGGGGAGGAAAAGACCTCCAAAGAAGTAAAAATGGCATCATAGGAACCACAAAGACAGCACTACTCATGACCAATTCAGAAACAACAGTATATACTTCCTAAAATAGTTTCCCATGAACCATCAAGACCGAAACATGTGAAGCATCCTCACCTGTAAAAGCATTGATGCTTTAGCACATAAGACTGCATTATTGACAGATGGAAATCCATTAGAAAAGGAAAGATTGAGGCCCATTAGTTTGTCTGGAGATGAGTTCACAAGGATAGTAACATCATCCATGCCATCATTTCCCATCATTGACCAACCCTCATCAGTAAAACCATTGAGAGCCTCATTAAAACCTCTGTCATGAATTATCTATCAAATTACAAAGAGCCAAGCAAACTTAACAGGCAGCAATCACATTATGACAAGCACTCAGAAATTAACCTGCTTAGCCTCTGGCTAAGTGCTCGTAAGGCCGCTGGTCGTCGGCCCCAGCCGGTCACATTAGACTGAGAAACCTCCTGAGCTATCTGTCTCAGTTGTCGTAGAGCCTAACAGAAAATCAGCAAATAAGAGAAAAGGCTACAATTGTAGAAATTTTGAGTGGACAAGCCTTCCTCCAAACAGTTTCAGAAGTTTGTGACAGAAACCAAAAGAAAAAAAGCAGCAATATGTAAACATTGCTAACTGAAGAAATAATCTTACTGCCATTGTTGTCTTTTGAGCAAGCACTGCTGATGATTCATAAAGTGGACGCAACACTTCTGGCACACTCCATGGCTGGTTGTTGATAAACATTCCAAATTAAGTATCACTTGTTGGCAATACCTATAGTTCAAAACATTGAAGACAATTTACATACAAAAGACAGGCATACCTCCAAATCCATATGATCAACAATGTGTATGATTGAACCACCCCCCTCACAAGGTCGTATGAGGTATCCACTTGGCAACATTTCTGCTCTCACAAAATGCTGCACTGCAGGCATGCTAGGGCCATTTTGAGTATTTTTAAGGGACCTCTCACAGACCTAGGAATTGCAACAATATTAAGAAAAAGCTTTTATTCATAATATAAAAAATAGCTACATGTGTCATTGAATGTTTAATATCCAAAACAGAATAGCTAAAACATATTTGGTCCCATGGTGAACCAAAAATCAGAATACTTATCAAAAAACACGTACCACGAGGCTCCCATCTTCTAGAACTGAAGTATAGCGCAACAACCAGAAATCGCGAGCAGGTGCCAATGTGGTTGGTGCATAGAGCTATACCAACAAAATTGACGAGATCACTAAATAATAATGCACCAAAAAAGTCTGACAACCACAACACAGTAACAAGCCTGACCTGCATGTACAGCAGCTCAATGGTTCCACCATTGGCAGTAGGCAGCACATTTAGCACATCCACAGCTCGGCAATCGCGGAACCACGAAGGCCTATCCTTGAGGAGTTCTGCAACCTGGAAGGAACATAATTACCGAACTTAAAAGTTCAAACTCAAAACAAATAGGAAGTTGTAGCAGGCTACAAAGAGAAGTAGACATACCCTTGTAGGTTCAAGACCCACAAGGCCGCAGGCACGCGCTGCCACTCCTGTGCAACCATGAGAAATAGCAACGATTCCTATGGAATCCGGACCAGGCTGTTCAAGTCAAAAAGAGATGAGGAGAATGGATTAAAAGTCAAAAGTTGCTGCCTAATGAAACAAATTATGGATATCCTTACGGCATAAGAAATTACACTCTAACCTAGTCCCATCAAACACATTAAAGATACATATTTTATAGGAATTAAGGGTCTAGCACCGGAGAAAATAACCCTGTCAAGCTTTGTAATATTTCAACTTCGAAACAAGAAGTTTCATTGAAATGTTATATAATTATAATAAGAAAAGAGTAGTTCATCTAAAACCAAATAAAAATAAATAAATAAAAGGTCAAGATATACCTTCATTCCAGGCATTTGGACCCACTCTACAGCAGTTCCAGTGGCCTTTGAAAGAAACTCTGCTAAAGTCTCTTCTGCAATAGACAAGAGCCTGGAAAAAATACAAACATAAATTTATAACCTACAAATATACTACACACCTTACAAAGTGGTCGCAAAGCACAATGAAAGAAAAGGACCCAACAACCATAACCCCACTAACCCTGCAGGACTAGCATCTCTCGGCGGATGCTGAGGTGTCACGTGGTGTTGACCACTCGTCACCGCCGATTCACAGCTTGGATCTTTGGTAGCAAGTGTCGCCTGTAAGAAAACAAATCAACCCTTCTCTCTCAATTTCTAGGTAACTCAAATTCATCGATGTAGACATAAATGCAAATACAGTGCCAATTTAATCGCTTATTTGAGAGAAGGCAGCTGCAGTAAGTTGAAATTAGCAAATAGTAAAACTTCCAAATTTCTTTTTCTACTAGCACAAAATTGAACTGAAAAGAACACAACTAAAAGTAAACAACCCATAAACCAAAAGCACAAATTCTCACATTTTGAGTATGTTGGCGAAAATAGCCATTTTCATAAACCAGCTGAGACACCTGCTTTTGCAACCTATCATTCTCCTCCATCAAAAGCTTATTCATCGCTGTCAGCTTCCTATTTACAGCTTGAAGGCGTGATGCCTCTTTCCTCTGCTTCTCTCTACATCTGACAAACCAAAAAATTGAAAAGCAGCATTCTTTGTTATTAAGATTTAAATGGTATTTCACCTAAAAAAATCTGAACAACCAAAGATAAAATAAATACTAAAAAACCCACATTTCATTAGCTCCTTGTTCATCACTACTATCATAATCACTACAACCGAAACATTGAAGCGAATAAATAGTAGTAAACACAGACACTGAACAAAACCAAAAGCAAACCTTCTATTTTGGAACCAAACTTTGATCTGTTTAGGCTCAATGTTGGAGAGAATAGGGCACTCCCTAATCAACTGCTGTCGACGAATCGAACTAGGTTTGGGGCATTCATGATAAAGCCTTTCAAGGGCCTCAACCTGCTCAGGTGTGTACCTCACATATTTCCCATTATCCAGGCTCCCAAGTTTACCATCCTTGCAGGGCATTGCCATCTTTCACACTTCACCCTCAAAATTTTGCAATTACCAAAAACCACAAAGAGCCTCCCTTTCCTTGAAGCACACAACCTTCGCAACTTTCTTTGCTTAAATCACAACAAAATAAGCAAAAGTTCTAAAACTCAATCTAAGAACTAAAGTTTACAATTTTTACATACACACCAAAAAAGATAAAGAAAAAAGGGGTTCTTTTTTGTCTCTCCCTTCCTTGAGTTACTCCATAGCTTGAAATGAAGCGGATAAATGAACCTTTTTTTTTTTTGCTTTCTATTAGGTTTTTATCATCATAAGCACATGAAATCTTACATCTTTGGAATAGAGGGACAATAATATCCTGATAGGGGATAGAGTTATCCTTGGACCTTGCTTTTTTTGGCACTCTTTGAGGACAGCCCAAAAAACAAAGAAAAATCTCTTAATATCCTTCGAGATCAGAGCTTCCTTTCCCAAATAACCGATCTGATTCAACCAGCCATTTTTCCTCCAAACAAAAATATAAACAGCTTTCTTCTTGGACCAAGTTGCCGGTTCCACTCAGCCAGCCTTCCGATTCTGAGTCCCCAAGACGCCTCCTAAAAGTTAAACGGGCAAAAAAAAAACAAAAGAAACGTCTCGACGCTTAACTTTTCTCTGGATTCAAAGCACCCTCTTTCTCTCTGGAAAACAGAGATCTCACCGGTTTAACGCCAAAGAACCATCTCTAACGACAGCGTTTGGCCGATCTCCATTTTGGGAAAGACCCAAATCGTCCCTAACCTCTGAAACATCGTTTCTTTCTTTCTGGGGATTCAATCACCAAAAACCAGAGCTTCCCTTTTCACCATGAGAGTTTTTTTCTTTTTTTTCTTTAACAAGCAGAAAAAATAAAAAGAAACAGATATAGAAAACAATAGAAAGCGATTCAAAAAAGAAAAACAACAGCGGAGGATATTGTTGGTGGTGGTGATGGTGGGAATGAAGAAGGAAGAGAAAGAAAAAGTAAGAATGGGTAGAGACAGAGTGGTACTTCGATGGGATTTTGCTTTTGGTTGCTTTTGAGGGGTTTTTTATTTTCAACTTACTAGAGTTTGGCCTCTTGAATTTTTGGTTCTTAACTCTGCAAGGATTTTCATTGGTTCGTCACTTTCGGCACCTTCACTGTGAAACAGAGTCTTGCACTTCACTGTGCAGACTAATGGCGGAAAGTACGAGAAATTTTTTTTAATTGTTACATTTTTTTTTGTTTTCAATTTGTTTTCAAATCAAATGGCTTGTTTGCCCTTTCCATTACTTCAAATAGAATGCCCTTTTCTAATTATAACTTTATTGGCGGGAGAAGTGCTTGAGTTACAACATTAGCCTCGTATTTTGGGGATTTTTTTATAAATTATAAAATTTTAATATATAGTCCCCAAGAGTGGGTTCAGATGGTAAAGGCTCGTTCTCGCTCAATGCCTGGGTTTGAATTTTGTTGGTAGCTCTTAGTGAGGTTGGCATATCTACGTCCTGAGATAGCTTCGCCTACGGTGATTTTTTAAGCTTCAACCTCGATGTAGCTGTGGTGGGGATGATTCAGATGTGTATAGGTGAAAAAAGCCTTGATTTGATGGTAAAGAAGAGGTCTTGAAACTTTGAAGTCTCAAGTTCGAGTCTCACTAAATGTGAGATTTATTTAGTTTGTTATTGTTTAATTAGTTTGTCAAATATTGTTATTGTATTTATCAGTTCATCAAGTTACCTGTTCATCGAATGTAATATCTGATTATGATTGTAATTTTGAATGAGATGTACCTTTTTAAAAAAAATAATGCTAACTGTTACATGACATAAACTGAAATTATTTTCTTAGTACGCTACTGATTGTACTTGAAATTTTTTATTATAAATTCTGTATCTTTTGTGTTTAATATTGTGCTTGGGATCAAATTTGATGATTGTATTTAACCAACTTCAATCACAATATTAAATTAATTTTAATGTGTCGTTAAGTATCATTAAAAATGAAAATGAATTTTTTAACCATTTTAAGGATGATAAGATTGTGATTTTACAGTAAATTATGAAAATAAATGTTAAATTTTTTTTGATGAAATAAATGTTAAATTGATGCCTATGGGAATATGATTTCCACTAAAAATGAGGTGAAAACAATGACAGCACAATTAAGTTAAGATTAAAAAAAAGTGTACTAATAATTATAGAAAAGAGGTAATGAAAAAAAGGGAAGTGGCAAAAGCGTCAAAACAGGGAAAAAGTAAGTGAAATGCGGCAACCATGGCTTATAAAATACTAAAAAAATACAGTGACACAGTAAGGCGGAGGGCCCACCGACCCTGGCTCTGGTGTGGGTCAGACAGGACACCATGATGAGGTTTTTGCATGCGTCCCGATTTCAAAGCTCTCTCCCCTCAGTTTATTCAATACTTGTACTGCACAAACATTTTTAACTTTTATTTTCATAAAATAAAAGAAAGAATAATAAATATTCTATTTAAAGAATTTGGAATTGAAATTTGGAAGGTCATCACTCCTGAATCATGACCACATCACATCACATGGCATTGCATGTTGCATCATTGAATATTTTGCAATATGATCAATATCAATACATGCATATTTAAAAATTAAAAGTATAGATTTTCCATCAACGGATGGCAAGTTAATAATGATTAATCGATCAAACAAAAAATTGAGGGATTCTTCGATTGACATGTGGCAAATAATTTTGAAAAAATAAAATAAAATCTTAAATCAAGCTATTAGGCGATTATTGAGATGAATTATCTTTCAATATGTCAAAATTTGATTAAAAAAAAACAGAACACAATTTTTGAACGATCATCCCTTAATGGATGGCTTGGTGCAGTGAAAATTATCAGAATAAAAAAAAACATATATATATGTGTGTATATATATATATATATGAATGATGCGTTGATCGTATATAATTTTTTATATATTATCAATATAATAGAAATTAACACTTTATTAATAAGTAAACTAAAAAAAATCATGTGCTTGAAAATAAATACAAATAAAATTTTTCAATTTACTCATAAGAATTTATTGATAAAATGTCAATATCTGGCACATTGACAGTATATGGAAACTATACACTATCAATGCATAATATATAAATTCATAACAAAAAAGTTAAAAGAATAAAGAGTTTTTATATGATCCATTGACAGTGTATAGCTTCTATACACTGTCAGTTTACCATAAAATGACACTTTATATGTAGATCCTTAAAAATAAATATTAATAAAATTTTTAAATTATTTTTAAAGATCTATATACTTTTAGACTTTGCTCATTATGAGGTGTTATCTAATAGTTAACTGATAATATAAGAAAGTTATACACTGTCAATACATCATATATAATCTCAAGAATAAAGTTATCTTTTTATCTTTATTTTTAATTTTTTAAAAATTAAACTATTTTTCCAAGGATTTTCCTTCAACATATGGCAAGTTAATAATGATTAATTGATCAAACATAAAAATGAGGGATTCTTTGATTGAAATGTGGCAAATAAATTTGAAAAAATAAAACAAATTCCTAAATCAAGCGATTATTAAGATGAATTATCCTTCAATATGTCAAAATTTGATTAAAAAAAATAAAATTTTTAAATTATTTTTAAAGACCTATATACTTTTAGACTTTGCTCATTATGAGGTGTTATCTAATAGTTAACTGATAATATAAGAAAGTTATACACTGTCAATACATCATATATAAATCTCAAGAATAAAGTTATCTTTTTATCTTTATTTTTAATTTTTTAAAAATTAAACTATTTTTCCAAGGATTTTCCTTCAACAGATGGCAAGTTAATAATGATTAATTGATCAAACATAAAAATGAGGGATTCTTTGATTGAAATGTGGCAAATAAATTTGAAAAAATAAAACAAATTCCTAAATCAAGCGATTATTAAGATGAATTATCCTTCAATATGTCAAAATTTGATTAAAAAAAAAAACAAAATTTTTGAACTATCATCCCTTAAAGGATGGCTTGGTGAAGTGAAAATTATAAAAAAGAAAGGTTTATATATGTATACATATATAATGCGTTGACAGTATATAATTTTATATATTATCAGTATAGTAGAAATTGACACATTTTCAATAAGTAAACTAAAAAAAATCAAATCCTCAAAAATAAATGCAAATAAAATTTTTTTTCAATTTGCTCATAAGGATTTATTGATAAAGTGTCAACATCTGGCACATTGACAATATATAAAAACTATACAATATCAATACATGATATATAAATTCATAAAAAAGTTAAAAAAATAAAGATTTTATATATGATGCACTAACAGTGTATAGTTTCCATATACTGTCAGTTAACCATAGGATGACATCTCATATGCAGGTCTTTAAAAATAAATATTAATAAAATTTTTAAATTTATTTTTAAAGGCATATACACTTTTAGACTTTGCACATTAATAAGGTGTCATTCTATAGTTAACTGACAGTATATAGAAGTTATACATTGTCAGTGCATCATAGATAATCTCAAGAATAAAATTATCTTTCCATAATTATTTTAATTTTTTACTATTTTATTAAAAAACATATATTTTTAATTATTTTTTATGTTTTAATTTTATCAAAATTAATCTCATCGCGCATATAAACTAACCAAAATGACCATTAAGATGGACAAGTAAATGGGAAATTAGTTTACCAAATCGACTAGCTAATTGATGGTGAGACGATCATTAACATAGGCGAGCAAACACTAAGATGAACGATCAAACGGCTATTAAGATAGATAAACTAGCACTAAGGTGAATGGGTGAGCGACCATTAAGGTGAATGATCAAACGACCCTAAGATGGAACTATCTTCTCAAAAAAAAAAAAAAGCCTTGACGACCACTGAAGTGGACGATCAGAGAGCCATGAAGATGGATTAGTCAATAGATGAATGGGTGAGCGACCATTAAGGTGAATGATCAAACGACCCTAAGATGGAACTATCTTCTCCAAAAAAAAAAAAAGCCTTGACGACCACTGAAGTGGACGATCAGAGAGCCATGAAGATGGATTAGTCAATAGATGAACTTATGAGCCAAGGCAACTAATTTCCTAGCTAATGGATGATTAGACAAGTAAGCACTGACGTGAGCAACTGTTAATAAGTAATACCGAGCGAGTCGATCAAAAGAGATGAGCAGCCAAATGACAACTGATATGGACGAGTGAATAGGCCAGTTAATGAAAGATCAGAAGATTAATTTACTGGTTATTTGACAATCGAACAGTCACTAGAATGATGAGCGAACATTGAAATGGAATATCAAGAGATCACTAAGACAAACAAGTGAGAATATAGAGGTTGATAAGTCGAATAGATGCTAACATGGACAATTGGATTTACAACATTGTCATAGGAAAAAATTAATGCAAGGGGAAAGAACAAACCCAATTTCATAAAATCTTCGAACAGAGCAGAGAAAGAGAAATACCGATGACTATTCCTCAAAATTATAAATTTTACATGCTTATTATATAAATTTAAAATCATGCATCCACAGCTTTAAAATAATGTCTTATTAGATTACAATTGGACTTGTTTTTTATTTCATGATAATACAAGGGCACTTTGATTGGATGGTGAAAAGAATTTACAACAGTGTAAAAACAATTAATTCAAAGTGAATAGTAATAGGATAATTATTTCATATATCGACAGTAAAATTTTTTTACTATACAAACAGTGTTAAATTATGATTCATATATGGTAAAAATTTAAAAAATAAATAAAATAAGACATAAATAAAATAGAGCTTTTCGAGAATTGAAAGACCGAATTCAAGCCAAAATAAATGGGTGGAGTCATAGAATCCTCTCACAAGGTGGTAAAGAGATTTTTTTAAAAGCAATAGTGCAAGCAATTCCAACATATGCAATGGGATGTTTTTTGCTTCCAAGGAGTTTGTGCAATGAGATTAACAGTATGATGAGCAATTTTTGGTGGAAACAAAGCAAGGAAAGGACGGGTATACATTGGTTGAGGTGGGACAGAATGTGTAGCTCAAAATTGAAGGGAGGTATGGGTTTTAGGAATATGGAGCATTTTAATTTGGCATTACTAGCCAAACAAGGCTGGAGATTATTAAAAAATTCTTTCTCTCTTGCCCATGCAGTTCTAAAAGCTAAGTATTTCCCTACCACTTCTTTTTTGGAAGCAAGACTAGGAAACAACCCATCCCTCACTTGGAGAAGCATCTGGTCCGCTAGATCATTGTTAGAACGAGGCTTAAGGTGGAGAATTGGAAATGGACAGACTGTAAGGATTTGGACAGACAAGTGGATTCCAATGGCACCATCTTTCCAAGTGATGTCGCCTAGAGGGAGTAGGCATGAAGGGGAGCTTGTCAGTGAACTCATCTCAGAAAACACAGGGGAATGGGATTGGGAAAAACTCATCTTGTATTTTACAAGGGAAGAAGCTGAGATTATAGCAGCAATACCTCTTAGAAAAAGAGGAATTCCGGACACTTTGATTTGGCACTACCAGCGAGAGGGGGTCTATTCGGTAAAGAGTGGATATCGATTAATCAATGGAGAACCAGAGAATGGAAGCGGCGATTGTGAGATGACAGAAAGTACCTAGAAGAAAGTGTGGGCAGCAAAAGTCCCAAACAAAATGAAAGTCTTTACATGGAGGGCTCTTCAGGATTTTCTCCCAGTTATGAACAACTTGACTAGAAGGAAGATAGCAGCCACATCCATTTGTCCACTCTGCAATGAAGGAACAGAAACGGTGCTCCATGCGATACGTTTGTGTCCGCAAGCGCAAGAAGTATGGCGGATATTGAAGTATAACTGGGATACTCAGCTGGGAAGAGAAACGGAGGACTGGCTCACATCTATGTTCAGAGAACATCCTGATCCGACCTCAATCCAACAGTTTATCTTCACGACATGGACATTATGGACAAACAGAAACTGCATTGTGCATGGGGAAGAAAAGAAGCCAGCCATGATTACAGCCAACTTCATAACTCGTTCTGTACAGGAGTTTAACCAGGCAATTTCAGCGGAATCAAATAGAGTCCCTCGAAGTACTATAAAGTGGAGACCTCCTGCAAATGGTAGTTTCAAGGTTAATTTCGATGGAGCTGTTTGCAGGAAATCGAAGAAGGGAGGAATCGACGTGGTTATACGAAACTCAGAAGGACATTTAATAGGAGCTTTGGCTGCAAGTTTGAGCCATGTAACGGACACACTCCTAATTGAATCAAAAGCTGCCTATAAAGCACTGGAGTTTGCTCTGGATTTGGGATTGAGGGAAATTGAGTTGGAGGGGGATGCAATAATCATCATTAATAAACTAGCGATTCAAGGGACAGACTTGTCGGCTGTTGGTACCATCATCGATGAAGGTAGAGAGCTCTTAAACAGTTTCACCTCCTGTGGCCTATCACATACCATGAGAGAGGGAAATACTGCAGCACA
The DNA here is from genome assembly GCA_031772115.1 of Heritiera littoralis. Classification (NCBI taxonomy): domain Eukaryota; kingdom Viridiplantae; phylum Streptophyta; class Magnoliopsida; order Malvales; family Malvaceae; genus Heritiera; species Heritiera littoralis. The sequence continues at coordinate 6,529,797 of JAPDPK010000025.1, read as the reverse complement.
TGTTTTAGCCAAATTTGGCTTAACTTGTAAGGAGGATATAGCTTGGATAGAAGACTGTCCTGAAGTAATTGCTTCTGTAATTGCTTCTGAAGCGAACTTTCTTCCTGATTGAATAAAACCATCACTTTTAGTCAAAAAAAAACTCCGCTTGTGAAGTAAAAAAACTTCACCTACTATGTGTGAAATAATTATCTATAATATTAATATGTTAGCATAAAGAAATCCTAACCAAGCAAAGTGAGGAGTATAATACTAGTATATATTGTAATTCTATAAATAAGCTCACACAATACTACTGACGTATATTTTAAAATTGATATTTATAATATGTTATATTTTATATGAATTTCAATACGTATTAATATTAGTATAAATTGTAACAATGCTCTTAAAAAATAAATAATTGTCATTTAATATTGATTAACAAAAAACTAACTTATTACTTTACAATTTATTCATTTCAACATGTTTAATTCTTGAAATTAATGAATTAACTAATATTTCTCACTTAAATTGTCAATTATATGGTTAAATTATAATTTATAATTTACATTCATATTATAAATTATATGTTTTCAAGTCAATAAAAATATAATTTTTTATTTAATAAAAATTTTATTTTAGTATTTAAGCTTTTAAATGAATGTAAATGTAAAAACTACACACAAAAAAAATCATATTAATTTGATATGTCAGGATATATATTTATTGATGGTAAAATTTTACATTCCTAAGCATTATCATAATTTTAAATTAGTACTTTGTTCTCTATCTCTCTTTTTTTTCTTTTTTGGCATTGATTTGTTCTTTATATTTCCTTTCTTAATTTTAAATATTTATTATTTACATGATTTATATATTTACTTTCTTTAACTATGTTATTTATTATTATGGTTGAATTGATTTTGCAAATTGTTCAAATAATAGAGTTATTGATTTATTTACGTGATTTTTATTTTCAAATTGTAATTATTAAATATATATCGTTAATTAATCATTGATAAAAATATCTCTTGAATGTGAAAGTATTTTTATAATTTTATTAAATCAAATTAATGATATATAATTTGCGGTATAACGATAATATGGTAATTAGTAACCACTCAAGATAAAAATCCCTGTTTTCTTAATTTGATATTATATTCTTACTTATTTTTTTTATAAAGAAGGTCATTATTAAAACAATAAAATAAAAGAGCTGCGAATCAAACCACAAATCTATTAAAAATTATTTTTTAAAAAATATATAAATTAATTAGATTAAATTTTGAAATTTAAATTTATTTTTCATTTTATTATAATATTATAAATAAAAGTCGAAGTTGAAACCGAAAAATAGTTATTATTAACCCTACTAATTTAGATTTAATTTAAAACAGTAAATATTATTTGAGAACAGTATTATAAAAAAGAAAAAAAGATATAGTAATAGAGAGAAGACGATGATTGGTGTGGGGCGAGTGGCGATGAGGTGGGAAAGACGAAACAGAGAAGATGGGATGGATGGGATGCGATGGGATGGGTGGGTGCGTGAGTGCGATGGAATATTTTTATTCGTGAGAGTGGGGACAATTTGGGTGTTAGCAGGCCTTATCGTTGGATCTGTCACTGTCTCTTTTGCCTACTGTACTGCACTTTTTTTAATTATGTTTAAATAAAATTATGATTATAATTCTAATTAAACACATTATATTAATATAATAAATTATTAATTTATTTAAAAAACAAAATTTTAAAATAAAATTAAACCAAACTTTAAACATAATAAAACTAAAATATTATTTAACTCAGATTTTTTGTTGTACTTGTAATTGCTGCCCATTCTACCATGATGTGTGCTTTCTGGTGACCTAGAAATTAATTTAAATCGGGTCTTTTACTCATTTTAGATAAAATGATTTCAGTTAAATGAGATTTAGATTATTTTGAATTTGAATAATCTTAAACTTAAGTTACTTAAGTTTGATATTTAAATTATTTTGAATTGGCATTGTTAGATTTTGAAGTGAAATCAATTCAACTTTAAACATTTTAAGATTTTTTTAAGCACATGTATATTCATTCGTTTTACGGTTTGAGATTAATTTTGTTCAAATGGAGAGTGGTAAACGGTAAAGCACTCCCAATAGTAAGAACTCTAAAACTTAAACTCTGTCCAAGTACTTAAGTAAGAAATCACTTTCACTTCTTTGAATCACTTGTTTTTTAAATCTAACTTTAATCATTTAAAGTTTTTTTTTTTGAGTTGGACTGAAAACATACTGATATGGGTTACACAAATAGCAAATGAAAAATAATAATAAACTTTATTATCAAAATTAAGAGCACTCTCTCTTGTGGGAGAGTGCACCATGCACTCCCATTTGGCGGGAGGTCGCCAGGCACTCTCCTGCACAGCGAGAGAGGTCGTCGAGTACCATCTCGTATGTAGGAGATCACCAGAGCCTCTTCCAAATCCGAGAGGACCTTGCAGCCTGATCTGCCGCCTCAGACACGTGGTATCATTTCATGACCTCCCGCTTCCGACAGACATCTTCCGTAGAAGTGTGTCGTATTCTCTTGTGTGCCTCCCGTCTGGCGACAGACTTCTATTGCCCAAATTTGATGTGTTAGTTCCGTACCGGGAACAAAACTCTACTTGAAAAGAACGAAATTACCCCCATGTAATTACTCTGCATTAATGGTAATTTATTTGCCTATAAATAGGTCACAGGTATTACTTTATTCCCTAATTTTTGACTTCTGGCTTTTACGTTTTCCAACACTCAAGAATATTGGACTGACTTAAGCATCGGAGTGTTTACGCAGGAAACCACCCCCTGCATTCCTCTGATTTTTCTTGTTTTACAAAAGTTTTTTAAAGACACGTGGAGGAAGAGACAAAGATTGACGTCAGCAATTATTCATTGTTGTTTGGTGCAACAACACATACAAATGTTAAATCTAACTTCTGAAATTCCTTTTTCTTTTTATGATAAAAAAAGGTTAAAGTTAGAAATGAAATCCTAATATAATTAAGTTTGAGATTAGGAGTTTAGATTTATTCATTTTATCCATATCGATCCTTGCAACACCATGATCAATCCTAGCAAAAACTTGATCAATCCCAACAACTCGAAGATCAATCTTATATGGTCTGGTTAATGAAAAAAAACAATTAATTCAATTTTTGATAATTCAATTTTAAATTAATTGAACCAACAAAATAAGCACTCTTATATATAGGGGTGTTCATATTTCAGTTTTAATCAAATTAATTGGCTGAACTGATTTAATTCAAGTAATTGATCAACAATCAAATTAATTTTGATCGGTTAACGAAAATAATTTTTTTAAAATATTGGTTTTAACCAAAATATAAAATATTCAAATATAAACTAAAAAAATATATAAAACTAAAAAATATGTTTAATCATTAATGTTTGGAGTTTGAACGATATATTAAGTTTAATATTGTAAGAGTTTTTAATTTAATAATTTAATATTTGAATGTTTTGCTAGATAATTTTATTTAGTTTTTTCAAATATGAAAATTTATAATTTAAAATATAAATTAACTTAAATATATTTTATTATTCATTTAATTCAAAAATTTACAGAATTAAATTCAATAAGTTAAATTTTTGAAATTCTCTGATCAAAAAAAATTTGAAATTCATAAATTGTATTCAATAAATGAAAATAAAATAACACAATTTGGTTAATTTAATTTAGATTAATGTGATTCACAATTAATCAAATTAATCGTGTGTATATGTTTATTTAAATAGATGTAGACTCATGTGTTACATAAAAATATTATGTAATTTACTCCATTGTAGAAAAATATGGATGTATGACCATAACTGAAATATGGAGTACGAAATTTTGACTTTTTATGCATGAGTTTAATAATTGTAAATATATTTTTTTGATTGCAATAATTGTTTATATTTTATTATTTTGGATATATGCCCATAACTGAAATTATTAGACAGGGAGCCACTGGTAAGGTGTCCTCATATCGTATCAAGTCACGAAACAAAAGAACGGATTCTCAGACCAAATCCACTTGAATTTATTTATTTATTTCTACACTTACTTAACAGTTCTCCTTAGGAACTGGGAGATGTAATCATTATCCATCGTCGATCATACTGACAAATTTTACATCATCATCACCACCCTTAGCATCACCCGCGTACTTTATTTAAGTCAAGTGGAGAGCAGGCCTGCGTGAGTGAGTTTTGGAGAGAAAACGCAGCAGCACTATCATCGTCGATGGAAGTCATGCACATGAAATTATCTACACGTGGCACGCACATGCGACTATTTTCTTTATAGCCTTATGACAGTTTTAGGTAGGCGACAAGCATGAGTCGACAAGAAATTTGGTGGGGTCCATGAATGATTTGATGTGCTGAGCTGGGTGGTGATGTGGCGCATTGATATGATTTCTTCCTAGTCCTACTGTTTCTATTCGGCGTATTGATTTTCCCGGCGGCGCCACCGCTTTTAACATTTATAACGCATGGAGCCCTTTTTTTTTAAGAAAAAAAAGTAACATGCTTTTTTTTTAATTACAAAAAATGAGAAAAATGCTTGAAACGTGCAGCTGTAGCCTCCACTCTACTTTTTGTTAAGGCTGGAATCAATTTTTTTCTTTGGAACTTCGTCAAAATTTTCTGATTAGGATTCGGTCACCCAAATTCAATGAAATAAGACGAATAATTTTAAATATAATACGAAATATAATATAAATTAAGATTTTAATTGAAAAATTAATTGGCATATCAGTATGATTAATGAGGTAAAGTGTATTTGTAGTCACAAATTTTTATATAAGTTTTATTTTGATTTCTAATTTTAAATTGTTTCATGATAGTTTTAAATATTTGAAAAAGATGTCAATATAGTCTCAATATCAATTTTTAATAAAAATAAGAGAGGATTACAAATTAAGATAATAAATTCAAAATTATTACTCATTTCTATAATACCAAAATTTATTTATTAGAAAGAAAATAACATGTTTAAAATTTCTTATAAGGAAATGAAAGTGTATTTTTGCTTATAACTTTAAATTTCAACTTAAAATTAAAGAAAAAAATGTACTTTATTTTTCTTCTTAATAATTTTAAATTTTTTATTTCTTTTTTAATAAATATATTTTCGTATGATAATAAAGAATAATAAGTTTGGATCCATTTTCTGGTTTTATATTCTTTCTTTATTTTTCTTTTATTAAATTTTATTTTTTTGAATATTTACAAATTTTGATAAAAATGCATAATTAAATCTTATTAAAAAATCTATTTTTCACAAAAATAGAATATAGTTAAACAATTTCGATTTTCAAGTGATTGATATTTATTTTTTTTAATAACAATAAAAAGCTTGTTTACAATAAATAATTTAATTAATAATATTTATATCTAACTTAGACTTTTTAAAGGGTTTGACTATCTGTCCAAACTCAAATGTTAGCTTAATTTTTGGGTAAGTTTGGATAAAAATATTAAACACGTTAAACGGATTTGGGTTTGAAAATTGAGATCTATAAAATAAGGGTTGGATTGGAGTTCATTCTTTAAAGTCCAAGCACAATTTGACCTTTCCGAATAATTATAATTTTTTACTAATTTTTATACTAATACATTTTTAACGATTTTAGATTTTTTGTATAATTTAATTTGAGTTTGTATTTTTTTTAGATTTTAATTTTAAATTTTCATATTTCTTGTTGTCTTTTTTTGTAAAAATTTATTTAAACTTATTGTGTTATTCTTGTTAACTATTATGTGTTTTAATATTTTATATTTTATTATATAATTTTAAATAAAAAGTAATTGTATTTTGGTTGGTTGAGTTTATACATTATGTGAAAAACCGGACTTGGAAAAAAGTTAGGTTCGAAAAAATAGGATAAGATCGGGCTCTCATTTAATCTCTTAATACCTTATCTAGATTCGACTCGAACTCAATCCAACTTGATTTTTAATAGATTACTTTTAATAGATTATTTTTTCAAGAGATTATAATTGTAAATAAGTTAGTTGTGTACTTGTGTTAGGTTGACATAAATTTAAAAAGTTTTAAATTATATTGATAATAATTTATGGAAAGCACTTTTAAATAATATTTACTTCTATTTGATTAAGTGTTAAACATTTATTTGAGTATGTTTCAATTTTTTTTGTTAAAAAAAATTTTATCCTTGGTTTTAATAAGATGTAATTTATATTTTTTTTATCAAAATTTATAAATATAGGTTTTTATTATTCAGAAGGAACCAAAGTATTATTATTTTTCTCTTAGTTTTAATAGAATTTTTAAAAATCAAGGATAAAATGATACTTTTATTTTATTCTTAAAATTTTTAAAAGTTTTGTTTTATTTTTGATAAATACATTTTTAATATGATAAAAAAGAGTAATAATTTTAAACCCATTACATTAATTTGTAAGTTTCTCTTTATTTTTAAATAAAATTTTGATAGGACTATATTGACGCTATTTTAAAAAAGTTTAGGACTATTACGGAACAATTTAAATGCTAGGAATGAAAATGAAACCTATATAAAAGGTTCAGGACTACAAATACGTTTTACATATGATTAATGACACAATAATTTTCTATATAATCTAAAAAAATTAAAATAACATAAACACATAAATTATTATAGGAGAATGCTAGGGGCAATCACTTTGATAATCACATTTCAACATTTTCAATTTTATTTGGCCTCGTCACTTTTTAATTTTACGTAAAAATCGATTATCCATTTGATAAGTTGAAAAACTGAAATATGTAATGCTAAAAAATACTTTCCAAGTAATCTATAATAGTAGGTAATAATTTTTCATGTAAAATTAAAAAGTAACATGATTCAATGAAATGAAAAATGTTGGAATGTCACTATTTGCCCCTAACATTCCTCATTATTATATCCAACATAATCTTGAAATTTTTTATAATATTCTCTCTTGAGGAAAAATAATCTCTTATCAAATTAAAAAAAATACTAATTGTTTTTATAAATATTATTTCAATTAATATATGTTGGTATGGAATAACATTTTTTCTTATAATTCTTTAACATATCCATTTAAATTACAAATCAATCAAATCAAATAAATTTGTTTTAACTACTAGCATATAAGAGAAGTGTGAGTCAGCAGTCGAGGCAAGAGAGCATGATCCAAGTTTAGATATTACAATTGTTGCTATCCAATTGTTATTGTCGTGAGTATATTTAAAGAAGAAAAGATGTTTATTATAATAATTTCCGTTAATTTTGATTTCAAATGCTTTTTGATTTATAAAATATATTAAAGCAGTAAATATTACTAACTATAAATACATTCTTTTAGTTTATTATATAATGTAAAATAGTTTTTTTTATCGAAATCGTCACAATTATTAATGTTAAAATACAAAATAAATAACCTACTTTAATTTTTAATTAGTTGCGTTAGATTTGTCAACAATACTAAAAAAAAAATGATCAATTAATAAAACTTGTTTGAGAAAGTTACCTTGAAGTTTCAAGCAGCCCAAACAAACAACAAGGTCGACACTCACAATCAAAATCCAAATGGGCCTGAATCAGAACTCTGAAATTTTGACGGGCCTCTCCTTCTCATTTCATGAATCCCTTGTGAGAGCCTTAAAATTCTTATATTTTAAATAAGTTATTGAGAGTAGGAAATTAAAAAGAGAAAGTTAATTGTGAGATTGAAAGATTTTGGAGTATGTGGTATTAAGAAACTTAAAAAAATTTAAATAAAATAATAATAAAATGTATGTATATAAATATTATTATATATTGGCTTAATAGTTAAATTTTTAACCTTTAGCATAAAATGAAATTAAGCTCTCAATATTTTATCGCGTAAAAATCATTTCATAAACTTTTATTTCATTGTAAATAAACCTTCAACCTTTTAAAATTATGCAATTAAATTCAAATCTGTTAAATAACAATAGCTGCCGTTTGGACATCTAACGTGAAAGTTGACGTTGATAGCTTAGTTGGCTGCCACGTGTGCAATACTAACGGAAGTTATGTCATTTAGCAAATTTGGACTTAATTGCATAATTTTAAAAGGTTGAGGATTTATTTATAATGAAATAAAAATTTATAGTCTGATTTTTACGTAATAAAATATTAAGGATTTAATTTTATTTTATGCTAAAAATTAAAGATCTATTTGATTATTATGCTTTATATACTTATGTATGTATAAAGATATTCATGATATAATAATGATATGTATAAATAAAAAAAAAAGAAAAGGAAATCGCCGCAAGCTTCACGTGGAAGCTTGCTGCACGATAGAAAAGGAAGGGGTTTGCGTGACAAAAAATAAAAATAAATGAAGAGGGATCTACTTACATCAGTGTAAAATTAATTAGTTTTACACATTTTTTTAACCATTAGATCGATATAAACTTATGGTTGAGATTAAATCATTCTTCTCTTTATAAAACTAATTAATCTCAACCATAAATTTATATCAATCTAATGATTAAAAAAAATATAAAACTAATTAATTTTACATTGATATACGTGGATCCCTTCTCAAAATAAAAATATAAATATAAAAGAAGAGGAGAGAAAAGAAAGGGAGGTTGGATTAGCGGACCACATAGCTACTTTTTATTGGTTGGAACACAAATAAAGAAGACCAAAAAGATGGTCTTCTTCCGGTTTTAAGTCGGCAAAGATAACTGCCGCAAACCGACTTCCTCTGTTTTGGTTTTGCTGCACTCTTTGCTCCTTTCTCCATGAAATCCTTACATTTTCCCTTGTACAGTTGCACTTTTCTTTATCGACTTATTTAATCTTCTTCATAAAACCTTTTTCTAACATTAAGAACACTTTAAATCCAATATTGGGATGGCTGACGTGAAGAACAGAATTTATTTTGGAAGGTTGCCCTATTCGGTTCACATGGAAGGTAAGGAATAATTGAATGTCATGCTGTTTTGGTTGATGATCTTGGGTGTTTGAGGCATGGATAACATGATTTATATCTTAGATTGAAGAAAATGATGTGCAGTAAAATTTATGGGTTTCGGTCGTGCTTAGAAAATGAAGAAATTTTGGTGATTTTGCTGTATTTTAGGTAGGAATTAAGCTGTAGAAGATAAGTTGAATTTAATTTGAACTTGTGTTGGTTGATAAATTGAAAGTGCAGCAAAGTGGAGTGATGAATGGGTGATGCTCGGTCATAGCATGGCTAACGATGGTGATGATTGTTTTTATGAATTGATGTTGTTTGATAAAAATACTAAGGGAGAAATTGTAGTTATAAGACAAAGAAAAGAGAAAAGAATAAGTGAACAATAAAGAAGATGAATGTGAGCTGCCGGCCATCAGAGGAGGGAAGATGTAAGGCTGCTGGCAGTAAAAAGTGACCAGAAAGAAAGAAAAATATACAGTAAAAAGAAAAGAAAAGAAGCTAAAAAGAAAGGAAAAGAAAAGAAAAATGATGAAGGAAATTTGATAAATGGTGATTGGGCAAGTGTAAAATTTGGTTAAAGCCCAATTCATGAGATTCTCGTGTAGAATTTTATAAGTTAGTAGTTAATAAATAAAACACATAAGTTAATTAAATTATTAATGAAATTGGAAGTGGGAGAAGAATGAATTAATTTTGAAATCAATTTGGACTATATTTCATAATATGAAATGTTGAATTTTGATGGTTGATAAGTAAGAAGTAATATAGCAAAATTAATATGAGTGGTTGTGGAAATAAATTTGAAAAGAATGAATTTTAAGGGGGATTCGGCCTAATGAAGGGGATTAGAATCAATGGCTGGTTTTGATAATTTGAGAGTAGATTTAGACTATAGGAATTACAAGGAGTCTATCGGTATGCTCTGATTTAAAATCCGACGAAAATCGAAGAAGTTACGTTATACTATCGGTAGAATTTATACTGCAAAAATAATTGCAGTGTCTAATATGGTTGCATAAAGACATAAGTAATAACTTAAAAATAAGTATTTATCAAGCTAATAATTTTGGTGGAATTATCTGCAGCCTGAGAATAACGAATTTCGAGTGGTGCGCATAAAGAGACCGAATACACTACACAGGTAAGGGATGTGTATGTAAATTGTAGCGATATTTCAACTGCATATTTATTATGAAAAGAATTTATTATGAGTATTTTTGAAATGAATTGCATGGAAATCTAGGGAATTGAGGCTATATATGAAAATTGAAACTGTGTTTAATTTGCAAGAGGGCTAGGGTAATAGCAGCCATTATGCTGCTGAAAATTCTAGAAATATTTTCTAAAAATATTAGAAAATATTTAATTACATGATTTGATGATTTCCTAGCCTTGAAAATAAGGAATTTATTATTTTTCATAAAACATGAATATACTGAAAAATATTATTTAAATATTCATGTTATCAATTTTTCTGAAAGTGAGAATACAGAATATTCCTCTTACATTATTCACAGCATATGATATGGTTTATGAGATGAAAAGATGGAAAGTGAATACTTTATAAATTATTTTCCATAATATTCACTTTATGATTTAATAAAATCGTTTATGGACTGATTAAAGATTTACTGATTTAAATCATTTCCATAAAGGTGATATGATTATGAAAATACTGTTTTGAGACTGCTAGGCTTCATATCATGCCGATATGTGATATGTGACACATGATATGTGATATGTATTCAGTCCCGGTTGACACTTGATCAGTGTTCAACTGAGGACTATTTTAGATTATGGCCATAGATCTGACTTGACTATTATTACCCTACGAAGTGCTTTTTCTCTAGCATGATATATTTTGGGTGATGCCTTAGTCTCCACTTTTATGAGATATGAAATGATATGTGATATGGAAAAAAATGTATTTAAATGAAAAAGTATATGAATATGTTTTTATATTAAAAGGAGAATAAATTTCTAGACAGCTTTCTGTACTACATGAAGTACCGTACTGTTATGATTTATACAGTGACATGTGAAATGAGTTTAAAGGGGAATTATGATTTATTTAAACTAATATTCTTTTTAAAAAATATATGAATATTAGTTTATTTTATCTAAATGCTTTATTTTATAAAAGCATTACTTTGAAAAGGGTATGGAATAATACGGAAAATGATTGATCTCAGCAACAATATTTACTCCCTATAGTCGCTTCTAGGTTTCGGGACAAGACAGGTATTTCAAAATACCTTCCTTACTCCATCTGGATCCCTAGCCGACTATAGTATCCTTCCTATTTCGGTTCTTAGAGCACTTATAGGAAAAGAATGATTTTATTGCATATAGATTTTGGAATATCTAGTTTTACATACAATTTTCTTACTGAGCCGTGGTTTGCTTACCCTTTTATTTTAACATCTACAGATTACTTCCAGTGATTGTGTGATTAGCATCCGGGAATTTTTGGCTGCGTATTTAATTCCCTGAGGCAGCGAGCTTATATCCTGGAGGTATAATCACTTATTTTATATGTTCAGACATGTTTTACAGTACTACAGTGTTGTGAATTAAACAGGGGATGTAAATGCTGAATAAATTCTCGATATGTAAATATTTCCTTGATTATAAATTACGATTTTTAAATGATTACAGTGTAAAGAGAAAGAAAAGTAAGGCATCGTAGACAGCCCAACTATATAAAGTGTGTGGAAAAGTGTGTAATACTGTATATACAGGATGTGACATCCCTAATTTATCCTTCTATTTTCTAATCAAGAACTGAAACTTTTTTTTTGTTCTCAACAAAGATTTCATTACTTAAAAAAAAAACATTACAAGAGATTCAAAAGCTCCTTGGGTGGACAGGTAAACCAGTCTGAGGGGCACTCTCTTAGTCTGGTTTTCCTTGCAACCCAATTGGCAACACAATTCGCTTCTCTACAGATGTGATAACCGTAAATTTTTTCATTTATTGGAAATTAGAAATATTGAAAATAAATATTGGAGAAATTAAATTAGAGGAAATAAATAAAATTTGCGGGAACGGGATATTGGTAAAAATCTCGAGAATTGAGGAAGTGAAAGAATCGGAAAATTGGTGTAAAGGAAATTAAATTGGAAGTGAAAATAAAAATAATAGAGAGGAAAAAGAATTAAATTGGATAAATTAAAAATCCAAATTAAATAAGAAAAATGAGAAAATAATTGGATATTAAGAAATCCAATTAAATGAAATAAAATGTGTATATTATATATTTATATAATTAGATTATATAAATATATTTTGATATGTTTTTATATAATTACATATGTATGTATATGAATTTTAGTATATATTATAAAATGAAATATATACTATTTTGTATTAAATAAACACATGTATATTTTTATATATACAATTATGTATATAAATAAATATATATATGAAATATATATTAATTTTAAGTAAAGTGTGAATACATATATGTATATATATTGTTAAAATAAAATATGTTTATATATATTATTAATAATATAATTATATATAATTATAAATATTATATATAATAAATAAATAAATAAATAAATAAAAAATAAAAAAATAAAATAATAACAGAAATAATAAAATAAATAACCCCGATTCCCACATTTTCTCTTCTGTTAAGTAAAACAGAAGAGAAATGATGGAAGAGGCCGGCTGAGCGAGAGGCGGAAGAGGAGGAGCTAGAGGCCGTCGCCGGTGAGGGAAGAAGAGAAAGAAAGTCGACCGGTGATGGGGAAGGACGGAAAGAAGCCAAATGCGGTGAAACGAAAAACGGAATCAACGGAAAACGAAAGAAATCCGAGAAGAAAAGAAAATGGCGGATGGCGGTGCCGACCGATCCAGGCACCGCCACTACCATCGAAGCTTCACCGGAGGAAGAGGAAGCCGATGGAGGCCACCGGAGGTGCAATGGACGGCGGAGGAACGCCGGCGAATAGGAAGAAGAAACCGAGGCAAAACCGCCTCAATCCGCCGTCGTGCCGCCGATCCAGGGCAAACGGAGGGCACCGGCAAGTTCGTCGTGTAGCCGGCCAGCTGAGGGACGCCTGAACCGCCGGAGAACCGGCCGCCGGCGAGGACAGGAGCTGGACTGGTCTGAACCGGTTTGACTGGGAAAGGAAGAAGAAAAAAGAAAAGAAAAAGAAAAGAAAAAGAAAAGAAAAAGGAAAAAAGAAAAAAGAAAAAAGAAAAAGAAAGAAAAGAAAGAAAGAAAAGAAAAAGAGGAAAAAAGGAAAAAAAAGAAGAAAAAGAGGAAAAAGGAGAATTTCGAGAATTCGAAAAATTCCCGAAAATTCGACAACCCGGGATTTTTCAAAGTTCGGTAAGAAATCTTCCTGAGATTTAATTTTCAGAAAAAATTAAATAAATTATGAAAAATTCTAAAAAATTAGAATTTTAATTCCAGAAATTATTTTCAGCAATCGGGATAAGGAATCGGGAGAAATGGAGCGCGGGCGCGATCGATAAGCGGAAGTCGCCGACCCGGAAAAAGGTAAGGGATGCATGTGCAGCACTGTAAGGATACTCAGTCTGCATATTTTAAATTGAAATATTTTATGCAATTATTTTATGAAAATTATTATGATGCATGATTTGCTGAAAATAATTTGGGAAGAAGCACTGGCTGAAAGATTTTAAACTGTATTTTCCGTGCAGGAGGTTAGTAAATTGGCAGTCGTTATGCTGCCGAAAATTTTAGAAAAACTTTATAAAATCATATTAAATGATTTTATTTCCGAATTTCGATAGTAAATCATGAAACATGAGGAAATTTCTAAATTTCATAAAACATGAATATAATGAGATGGAACTTTAGAATATTCATGTATTCGAGAATGATGATAATGAAATCACCGAAAATTCTCGGAATAGATAAATTACACGAATTACGAGACGAAAGATGAAGTGAAATATCGTGAATATTCTTATGAATATTTTTATAAATATTCACTAAAGGATTTTAACCCTTATGGTTTTAAATTATGGAATTTTATATTTATATAAATTCCATAAAGGTTTATTTTATGACGAAAATACGGTTTTGAGACTGGTTGGCATTCCTATTATGCTGATGCATGATATGTAATATGTTTAGTCCCGGTCGACGCCTAATCAGTGATCCACCGAGGACAATATAGGTTATGGTCATAGATTTGACCGGTGTATTTCCTTACCCTTCGAGGTTTATAGTATGATGAGATTAATGCCTATCTTAGACTCCATAAATGATAGGTGACATGTAAAAAGGAAAATGTTTTACATGACATGGAATATGTCAAACGGAGAATGTGATATATGATGCGTGACATGTGAAAAGAACATGTTTCATATGATATGAGAAAGAAATCAATTGAATTATAGCATTTTTACAAAAATGCTCATTTCGGTACTGATTATAGTACTGTGAGATGATTCTCATAAGACATGAGATACAAACATGTAAGATATTTTCAAAAAAGAAGAATTGATAAATCTAACATTCTTACCATGAATTGAAATGGAATATTAGATTATAAGTGTTACACGAGTTCTGATAAGATAGTGGGAAATATATGGCATAAAGGTCAAACCGAGCAGAGACTCGATGATTTTACCGTGTGAGCCACCTCTAGAATCCTTCGGGAACTAAGTGCTGCAAGTGTTCTGATGTGTTAGTAAAGGCCAAACCGAACAGAGACTCGATGATTTTACCGTGTGAGCCACCTCTAGAATCCTTCGGGAACTAAGTGCTGCACGTGTTCTGTTGTGTTAGTAAAGGCCAAACCGAGCAGAGACTCGATGATTTTACCGTGTGAGCCACCTCTAGAATCCTTCGGGAACTAAGTGCTGCACGTGTTCTGTTGTGTTAGTAAAGGCCAAACCGAGCAGAGCATCGATGATTTTACCGTGTGAGCCACCTCTAGAATCCTTCGGGAACTAAGTGCTGCACGTGTTCTGATGTGTTAGTAAAGGCCAAACCGAGCAGAGACTCGATGATTTTACCGTGTGAGCCACCTCTAGAATCCTTCGGGAACTAAATGCTGCACGTGTTCTGATGTGTTAGTAAAGGTCTAAGTTCTGATGGGGGTGCGACAAATGTCGAAGGATGAAATAGATCTTGTGCACATGACATATGATGTGTGTGATATATCGGATTTTGTTTATATATGCCACTCAAACATGTGCTACTTGAATGTTCGTCTCGTTCACACTTAATCATACTGATAAAGAGAATGATGCCTTGTGAACTTAAGAATGGAATAGATTTTAATAGCTTATTTTGCTTTTTAAAGGACGGTACTAATTAAGAGAGTACATTAAAACATGAAATGAATTTAAAGAAATAAAATGATGATTTAACTAATATTCTTTTCAAGGAATATACGGATATTAATTATTCTATTTAAATGCTTTATTTCGTAGAAGAATTATTTTGAAAAGAATATGAAAAAGGTTATGAAAGACTGAAAAAGAAAAGAATTTATTAATTCAAAACAAAAAGAAAAATTTCTCTCTATAGTTGCTTCTAGGTTCCGTAACAAGTATGGTATTCTAAAATACCTACCTTTCTCCATTCGGATTCCTAGCCGACTGTAGTATCTTTCCTACATGCGAGCCTAGAGCCCATAGGAAAAATGAAAAAGATTTTCAGCATATAGGAAGCTGAGTATCAAGTGAGGCATATAATTCTCTTACGGAGCCGTGGTTTTGCTCACCCCTTAATTTTCAACATTTCAGGTTTTGATGAATGTGAGTTCAGTGGATTGTGGATCCTGGCTGTACACGAAGGACAATGTGCCAGACCGACTGATTATTTGAGGTATGATCATTTATTCTCTGTATTTAGACACGTCAACAGTACTACTTATCTGATTAATTACGATAGGGGATGTGTATAATATAGACAATATTATGTAAAATTGTTTAACAGTCAGTACAAGTGAAGTGTCGCAGACAGCCCAACCGGTTAAGTTGTGTATAAGAAGATGAAAAATGTGGTCACGGGTCGTGACAACAAATAAGCTAAAAAGAAATACATGAAAAAAGATGTTTAAGCTTGAGGATATCTTCCTCCACTACCACTGTCTGCCAGCACCGAGAAGAATCTCCGGCCACAAAGTCGCTTAATAACCTCTGCACAGTCGGATTCAATCACAACATTTTGCCAACCTCGACGTAGAGCAAGAACACACCCCAATCTGATCGCAAAAACCTCTGTAACAGCAGCAGCATTGGTTCTACAAAGAAAATGAGTGCCATCAACAATAGAACCATTTTCTTTTTTTTTTTGTTCATACAATAAAACCCTTTTCATCCCTAATAACTGTAGCAGTACTGGCAGATCTTGAATTCACATCAAAAGAGGCATTGCAGTTAACTTTAACAAAAGAAACTGAAGGTTTCTCCCAAGAAGGACTCCTTCCTTCCTCATGCAAATTAGGAGAATTGGTACGAGAATTGGCAGCAAATTCTTCAAAGAGAAAGCAAGCCTCCAACCACAAGTCAATTGGATCCCCTGTTTTATTCTTAAAAACAAGTTCATTTCTGCCCTTCCACAGCTTCCAACACAAATAAGCGATACATCCTTTAGGATTAGAAAGACTGAAATCAGGAAGGGGCCTCACTGCCTTATTCCACCAATATTTAAAACTTCTGAAACCTTCTCTGCGCGGACAAAAACTAAACAAAGAGGCTCTCCAGACCGCCAATGCGAAAGGGCAGGAAAAACAGTACATGTTCAACTGTTTTAGGTTCTTGATTACATCGAGGACACCGATTTGAGCTCCTTCTAAGCCTTTGAGCAAGATTATCACAAGTAGCAAGAGCATTATTACATGCTTTCCCAATGAAATTCTTCACTTTAGGCGCAGTTGGAATACTCTAAACACTCCTCCAAAAGGCTTTGTTGAAACAAGACACAGAACTGGAATAAGGATCCAATGCCTCACCTCTTCTAGACTCAATAAAATGGAATCCAGATTTAACATTGTATTCACCATCTTTAGAAAGATGCCAAACCAAGGAATCATTAAAACCCAAGGGTCTAATTGGAATTGAGGCAACATCTTCAACTTCATCTTTTTCAAAACGATCCCTCAAGAGATTCATTCTCTATAACCTTGTGTCATAATCGATCATATGAGAAACTAAGAATGGCCCATCACCATTTGGTTTAGGAGATCGAATTTGAAAAGAGTTTAGAGATGGAACCCAATGATCCTCCCAAATTTGAATGTTCCTTCTATCCCCAACATTCCATTGAGTTCCCATTCTCAATACTTCAAATCTTCACAAAGGCTCTTCTAGCCCCAAGATGAACTCCTTCCTTTAGCTGCATTAAACACAGAGGTGAAGGGAAAATAGACTGTCTTCATCACCTTTAATCAAAGCAAATTTGGTTCTTTAAGCATTCTCCAAGCTTGCTTCGCTAGCAATGCCTTGTTAAAAGCCGTGAATTCTATAAACTTAGACCCCCTCTGTCCTTAGACACAGACATTTTATGCCAACTCATCCAATGCATGGACAGCGCAGATTCAACATTTCCCCACCAGAAATTTGCAAGAATAACGTTGATCTTGGCAAAAAGAAATAGGGAGCTTGAAACAATTCATTACAAAAATGCAATCGTATGGGCAACAGACTTGATTAAGGTCTCTTTTTCTGCTTGTGAAAGGAGCTTCCCCTTCCATGCGCTCGTTTTAGATTTAACTTTCTAAATAATAAAATCCAAACCTTCTTTCTTCCCTCTACCCTGTAGAGATGGAACTCCTAGATAATTGCTTATTCTTCCTATGTCTTGGATCCCACATTTATTCTTGATCAATTCTCTAAAATCTCTGCTAGTATTGGGGGAGAAAAAAACAACCGACTTTGCAAAGTTAACCTCATGACCTGAGGCATTACAAAATTTCCTAAGAATGTCCAAAATGACATCGCAATTTTGTTTGTTAAAGTGAGAGAACAGCAGACAATCATCCGCAAATAGCATATGAATGAGAACTAGACACCTTTTATTGATTCTAAACCCTTAGAATCTACCATCTTCAATTGCTTTATCAATAAGTGAATCAAAGAAAAGGAACTACAGGCGGTTTGGTCCTCAAAATTGATCTTAGCAAGGCCGACAACAGAGTTGATTGGAAATTTTGGAGCTCTTAATAAGGAAAATGGGTTTATGCTCTTTTTGGATTGAGAGAGTTATGGAATGCATTACTTCATCATAGATGGCTATTGTTGTTAATGGGGTGAGTGTGAGAACCGATTTTATGGTACTGTGTATGTAAAAGTAATTATTTATTAAAATATTTTGTAAATTTTAAGTAAATAGTGATGTGGGTCCCATTTGGAATTTCGAGCCCAAATGTATATATGTCTGATGAAACAGGGTATAAATGGTGTAATAGTGATATTATGGGAAAAGTGAGATCCTAGAATGATAATACTTAAGGTGAGTAATTTTATGTATAATAAGGTTTTAAATTATGTGGATTAATAAAAGTGATCAAAGGTAAAAGTGAAAATTTACGTAATTTTACGATTAAGGGTAATTCGGTATTTTTATTATCTACGATTGGTCAAACTCCTCTGAGAGTCAATGGTTGACTATGGTTGACCTAAATATAGGATAAATACTAGAAATTAAATATTAAATCTGAATTTTTTTAAGAATTAAATAAATTATAGAACATAAGTGAAAATAATGAAATAAAATAAGGGTATTATGGTCATTTAATATGAGGTTGGTCAAATTGGTCAAAGATTGACCAAGATTTGACTTACATAAATAAAATTAAATTAAATAAAGATTTAAAAATTTGAAAATTTAAAAGAGATAAAATATCTTGTGATAAAAGTGTAAATATAAAGAGTTTAAGGGAGGATTTGGATATGCTAACATGCGTAAATTTCTCATTGCCTGAAATATTAATAAATAGGACAAGTTGAAGACAAACTTCGCCCATTTTTCGCCAGCAAAATTAACATTCCTTCCCTGTTTTTCTGCTGATAACGTTTCTGCTCTATTTCTTGAAAATTTCTTTCGTTTCCTTCATTTTTATTCAAGAAACTCACTATGTTTTATCACCAAAACATTAACCCCTTCATAGAGTTGATTCCCTATCATAAAAACCATCTTAAAACCCAGAATTTGAAGGCTGAACGGAAGTGATCAGCGATGGTTTGGGCTGTATACAATTCGGTTTTGAGGGTGAGGCATCAGGGTGTTGCTTCTTTAGTTTTTAGTTAAGGCTCTTGATCAAATTACATATATATATATATATATATATATATATATATATATATGAGAAATCTGTTGGAAGCTTAAAATGGAATAAAATGAAATAAAAATCAAAATTTGAAATTTGATGTTGATTCGGTTATGATGTAGAAGCTGATGGAATTGAAGTAATTTTAATACATATTGAGTAGAACATAGTAGTAGATGATGAATAGATCTTGATTGGGTTATAGTTTGTGATGATAATTTGTCAAGAACTAGAAAGAGGCATGATGTTGATAAATCTGGCTATTTTCGGACAGAACAGGGGGCCGAAAATGGGAGAAAAATTCAATGAGTTGAAGGTGTTTGCAAATTTTTCTAAGTGAGTAGATGAGAATGGTAAAGATTTAATAGGATAGAGAACGAAAACCTTGAAGACAAGCTGATTTGGGGTTTACGGAAATGGAGCAGAAAATAGGGGCGGCATGATTCAAGCTTTGCCGGCAGTAGAAAGAAAACTAAATCGGAAAAAGAAAAGAGATGAAGCAGAAAAGAAAAGAAAAAGAAAAGAAAAATGGAAATTGAGAAGAAGAAGAATGAAAGAAATATAAGAAAAGAACAATTGAAGTTGTCAACTATGGAAGGAGGGAAGTGTGAAGCTGCTGTCGGTTCTAGAAAAGAAAGAAAGAAAAAAAAAAAAGAAAAGAAAGAAAGAAAAGAAAACAATAAATGTTAATATAATTGTTAATAATGATTAATTAATAAATTAAAAAGGGAATTAAAATGGTGATGGTGAGTTTCTAATGAAACTAAAGGTAATTGATGAAATTCTTGAATGAGTGGAAAATTGTTATGAAGTTAAAGTTGACGTAAAATGAAAACAATCCATGAAAACATGGAAATTGGGAGCAACCGTTCATGGTTGTGGGAGATGAAAATGGTGCAAAAATAAATGTAAAATGGGTAAAAGTTAAATGTATTAAGTGAAGTAAATTGTAAAGAGAATAACTTATGATTATGATAACGAATATAGATCAAGTATGACAATGAGACTTTAATGTGAATTTTATGGTATGAGAATGAAATATATATATATATATATATAATGGTAATAGAACTGTTGGTGGAATTAAATCTGAGAAAAAGAATGGATTTTAAGGGAGGATTCAGCCTAATGAAGGGGACTAGGATCCATGGCTGGTTTTGATGATTTGAGAGTAGATTTAGACTGTAGAAATTACAAGGAGTATGCTGGTATGCTCGGATTTAAAATCCGACGCAAAACGAAGAAGTTATGTTTTATTACCAGTAGAAATGATATTGCAAAAATATTTGCAGTGTACAATGTTGCCACATATAGACATGATTTCGTGTGGTGCGCATAAAGAGATTGAATATGCTACACAGGTAAGGGATGCGTATGTAAGCTGTAGCGATATTTCGAATATATATTTATTATGCAAATAAGTTATTATGAATATTCTTGAAATGAATTGCATGGAAATTTGTGGAATTGAGGCTGTTTGTGAAAATTAGAACTATGTTTAATTTGCAGGAGGGCTAGGGTAATAGCAGCCGTTATGCTACTAAAAATTTTAGAATATTTTCTAAAACTATTGGAAAATATTTAATTACATGATATGATGATTTCCTAGCATTGAAAATGAGAAATTTATTATTTTTCATAAAACATGAATAAACCAAAAAAATATTATTTAAATATTCATATTACCAATTTTCACTGAAGGTGAAAGCACAGAATATTCCTCTTACATGTTTTACAACATATGATATGGTTTATGAGATGAAAAGATAGAAAGTGAATATTTTATAAATTATTTTCAATAAATATTCACTTTATGAGTTAATAAAATCCTTCATGGACTGATTGAAAATTGACTGATTGAAAATTGACTAATTTTAATTATTTCCATGAAGGTGATATAATTATGAAAATACTGTTTTGAGACTGTTAGGTCCCATATCATGCTGATATGTGATATGTAATACGTGATATGTGACATGTGATATGTATTCAGTCGCGGTTGACACTTGATCAGTGTTCGATTGAGGACTACCCTAGACTATGACCATAGATCTAACATGATTATTATTGTCCTACTGGGTACTTTTTCTCTAGCATGATATATTTTGGGTGATGCCTCTCTACTTTTATGAGATATGAAATGATATAAGATATGGAAAATATGTTTAAATGAAAAAGTATATGAATATGTTTTTATATGAAAAGGAGAATAATTTCTAAACAGTCTTCCGTACCACATGGAGTACCGTACTGTTTATGATTTATACAGTGATATGTGAAAGGATTTAAATGAGTATTATGATTTATTTAAACTAATATTCTTGTTAAAGAATATATGAATATTAGTTATGGTATTTAAAGGCTTTATTTTTAAAAGCATTATTTTGAAAAGAATATGAATTGAAATGGAAAATGATTGATCCCAACAACAATATTTATTCCCTATAGTTGCTTCTAGGTTTCGGGACAAGACAGGTATTTCAAAATATCTTCCTTACTCCATCCGGATTCCTAGCTAACTATAATATCCTTCCTATTTTGGTTCGTAGAGCACCTATAGGAAAATAAGGATTTTTATTGCATATAGATTTCGGAATATCTAGTTTTGCATGCAATTTTCTTACTTACTGAGTCGTGGATTGCTCACCCTTTTATTTTAACATCTACAGAGTACTTCTAGTGATTGTGTGATTAGCATCCGGGGATTATTGGATGCGCATTTAGTGCCCCAAGGCAGCAAGCTTATATGCTAGAGGTATAATCACTTATTTTATATATTCAGACATGTTTTACAGTACTACAATGTTGTAAATTAAACAAGAGATGTAAATGATGAATAAATTCTCGATATGTAAAATTTCCTTAACTATAAATTACGGTTTTTAAATGATTACTGTATAAAGAAAAAGGAAAGTAAGGCATCGCAGACAGTCCAACTATATAAAAAGTGTGATAAAGTATGTAATATTGCGAATACAGCGAGGGACCAAACTTTTAAGCCCCAAAGAGGTCTTAGGCAAGGAGATCTACTTTCCCCTTACCCCTTTATTCTTCTTAGCAATCAAGAACTGAAACCGAAAATCTGCAAAGCCTTGTCCTTAAATCATACTAATTTCGTTTAAATTATTTCACTAACGATATTTTTCTTTTTAGGCAAGGTTCAATCTTATTCGTACTTCATCGATGTGTATACGTCAGTTGAGAAAACGTTGTTCTATATCTGATGAACGTTGTAATTGTTGTATTGGCCTTCGACTTCGTTTTTGTTGTTATTTATTTATTTGTTTCGTTTTTTCGTTAATAAAAATTTGATTATGGGCTACAAAACGTTTTTGAGGCCCAATGTGCATTAAATGTTTACAAATCCAACAGAAAAACTAAGGCAATGAAAACTTTAAACTGAAATATGTTAAAAAATATTGGATAAACTAGATTGCAACTTATGCTATATATGAAATAATTTTATTAAATATTTATATGTATAAAAATTTGAATTAATTTTATTAATTTTATTTTTTTAAATATATTATATACCATATAATATTTTAATTATTTTAAAAATTTTAAGATAAATCTTATGCTCCGTTTGGTTTCAAATAGAACCATAGTGTTGTGTCGCACATACAATTTTATCCCTCTTTTTTTATTTTTATAATTTTAATAAAATAACTTTAATGGTAATTTTATTACTCATCTAACTGCTATAGTTGTGATTAAATCTAAACACGTTACCGTTTGACATTAATATCACAATCATTACTATTTTCAATTTCACCGAAACCAATCGCACTACCCATCCAAGCTAGTCCTTATGCATGAATTTTTTTTTTCTTTTAGATGTGTAAATAAATATTATATACAAACTTATATGTTCAAAATATATGTAAATACATAATAATATAATCAAAATACAATAAAAAGATATAAATAATAGAGCAATCGAAGCTCTATCACTAAATTTTAGTGCCAATCTCTTGTAAAGATATCATTAACCTGCAATTTTATTTTTAACAAAAGACATATAAATCAATCAAATAAGTTGGAGATCCTTAACTCAAGTTACAATCAAATTAAAATGCCAAATTTGGGATGCTATTAAATAAAATTACATGAACTTTTGTTAAATTTTTAAATAAATTTTTTAAATAAATATATGTTCAAAATATATGTAAAACAAATATGATATAATCAAAATACAATAAAAAATATAAAACTTACAAGAACAAGAAGGTCTGTTACTAAACATCTAATTTTAGTGCTAGCTGTTGTAAAGATTTCCTTAACTTGCAATTTTTTAAAAAACAAAAGACTGAGCTTGAGATTCTTAACTCGACTTGCAATAAATTAAAATGACATATTTGGGATACTATTAAGTAAAACTAGAGAATCTTTTGTAAATTTTTCAAATAAATATATGTTCAAAATATATGTAAAATAAATATGATATAATCAAAATACAATAAAAAATATAAAACTTTCCAAAACAAAACAATCGAAGCTTTGTTATTAAACACCTAATTTTGGCATCAGTCTTTGTAAAGATATCCTTAACCTGCAATTTTTTTTTATAAAGATAGATCAATCAATCCAATAAGTTTGAGATCCTTAACTTGAATTGCAATCAATTAAAATGCCAAATTTAGGGTACTATTAATAAAATTAGGAAAACATTTGTAAATATTTAAAATAATTTTTTAAATATAGGAAAAAATAATAAAAACAACAAATAAAAGAAGAAAACATGAAGAATGATTTTCTAATTTTAAGTCACTGGATATGTACAGAGGGAGAGAGATATCAAAAATCTTATTAACAAAATAAAAAAAGCAAGCAACATCGAACGTTAAGCAGAATAGAAGAACTAGACCTGTTCAAGGGCCGGGTCACCTGCCCAAACCCAAAGGCCCGTCCGAATAGGGCTTGGCCTCAAGCTTGACCTTTCAAAGCTCGAGCTCAGCCCGAATTTATTTTTTTTATTTTTTATATTTCTTTTTAATATTAATTCAATTTTTTTATATATTTAATAAGTGTAATATAATTATATGTATATAAAACATTATTAATTAATAAACATGATAATAAATATTTAATATGGAAATTGATATACAAATTTTGACAAATTAAATTAAAATTTAAAGGATATAAAATAATAAAAAACAAATAAATAAAAAATATAATATAAAAAATTATTTTCAAGCCTGGTTGGACTGGGCTCGAGCTTGTAGTATAAAAATGAAAACGGACATGGACGAAAAGTCAAGCCCGAATTTTTGAGCCGGGCCAGGCTTGGGCACGTAGATTACACATTAATATATGTCCATGACCTGGTTTAAGAAGAACCCAACAACAAAAAATAAGAATATGAAAATGTAAAGAATTTATAATAATTTGGAGAAAAGTATTGTTTTTAATTTGGTTAAAAGAAAATAATTTTCAATAGAATTGAAATTTAGAGATAATTGCAATTTTAAATTTGGATAACAGAAAATTTGTAGTTGGTTTTTTAATAAGCTTTCCAACTGTTGCACTACTTCTTTTTCTTTAGGGTGTGGTTAATGTGTGGTTTTATAAAGATAAAAAACTAATTTGATTTCAATTTTAATAATTTCTACATGTATCCTAATCCTACATGTTGTAAAAAGAAAACATCCACGTAGGCATTTACATGGCTTGCTTATAGATTTTCTATGTTTTTTGAAATATAATATATATGTTTTCTGATATATATATATATATATATATATATATATATGATTTTTACATGTATTTTATTTGGTTAGTAAGATAAGACAGTTGCTTAAACTTAATTGTCTTTGATGGGATATTAGAATTTGATTATAAATATACTATATATATATTATATTATATACTATATATTATATATGGTTAGATTCCTTCTTCACTTCTAATATTTGGCTTCTACAATTTAGAACACCCTAATAAGAAATAGAAAAAGAAGACTAATTTAATCAAGTTTGAAAAATTTGTTTCTTGCTTTTAAATATATCTATCCATCCAAACATGTATGTCAATTATTTTCTTTAATTGCTTGAATTTTAGTTTATTTGGTCACCAAATATCAACTTTTATTCAATCAAGTTCAATTACAAAACAGTAGCACCATTACAAACAAGAAGATAAACATATAGAGAACAAGAAGTAACTCTTCATGCTCATTCCCATCTAATAAAAACGGGTTCATCCTGAAGGAAACCGAAACAAACACACAGCGGAATTTAAATCATTCGGCCTCCACCAGGATCGATTCGGAGAGTTGCCTGATTAAGGTTTCGAGATTTTACCTAACGTTTTCTCTGATTTTCTGTCGTTGGTCGAGTCACAAGCAACAACTTTTCGTTCCTGCCTCTATGGTATCCACACGAACGGATCTCACGACTCTTGAACGTCTCACGATCAGAAGCCTTAAAGAGCGTTTTTATTTTAACCGAATTGCTAGCTTCGATTAAAAGAATATTTTGTTCTGTTTGAAAGAAGCTCTAAAACCACAGAGAACAGGTTTCTCTTTTGTTTAATTGTGTGGCTCACTTTTAGAAAACACAAAATCTCCTTTTATAGGCAGTAAATTTTACCCTAAAATTTACTGTCAAACAGAACTCTAATCCTACTTAGAATAGGATTAGTTATATCCTTAATCCAATTCAGAATAGGATTAATTAAGCTCCTCATTGATCCGTTCTAAGTGTGCGACCCAATAGGTTCTCAAAACAATGGCAATGACAAAATTGTCACAAGCAATGAGCGGTATCTAGCAACACATCATTGCTACCCATGTAACGAGAATGTCAATGACTCGACATAACCTTACTCGTGATAGATGTTACCGTGTAGTCTAATCCCTTTATCCTTTTATGTCTTGATTAGACACAAGTCATGGAATGTGTCACACTTGTATAGTCTAATCAGCGTTTCTTGATTCCTGAGTAGACTAATTAAACAAATAAAATCAATATCTCATATTGACTTATTCGAGCACGGCCATGCATTTCTTAGTCTCACTCTATCAAAGGGCCCAAGACATCACTCTTGTTATATAAGAGGGATAAATCTTATCTTGATCACTCAACATCCCTCTACATAGATCAAGGCATACCCAATTACTACCTTTATAGTCCATCCTGTTATGAATGACATCTAGCAGCATTAAAGTATGCGATTCTCTATGTTGGGATCTCTGATGATCTCAAGTCAAAGAATCAAATACACCATCATCACTATGAGAATCGCTTATGACACTTATATAACAATCCATGTAGCGTTCTCATGGAGGGTCGATCCAGTACATAGTTCTCTAACATGTACCTATGTGATGACTTGATATCCTATATCCATGAATATGGTCATCAGTCAACCACATACTAGTCTTATCGTATCATTGTTATCCTTGTTTACAATTATACTTGACTAGGGATATTTTAAGAATAGTGTGTTATTACTATTCTAAGGACATTATCATATAAGATTACATTACGCAGTTATAAGACAAATATAATAATGAACTATAATAAATAAAAATGTCATGATACATAAAAAAATGCCAAAGTCAATCATCTAATGAATGGTTCTAAGGGCATAATCCAACACATCCTTGTGCTAAAGAAGATGGAATTCTTACCCATAAGTTCGGCTCATATGAATAGTTATCCAATTTACCGCCTTATTGGCATTCTTACCTATCAGTTTGGCTTGTCCATTTGGAACTAACTTAATCCATTCCAGTATATCTTAATTCTTAAATAATTTGCTTGATCCTCTAATTCATCCTCAACTTCTTTATAATAATGGAATGAAATCCCTGAGAATCAATTTCCCATACCACTTTCAGATAATTGTTAATAATAGCCAAGTTTTGATCCTTAATATAATGAGGGCTTCTATTCACACCCTAAACATTTCTTGATATACCCTATTTTTAATAAAATCTTTTTATTACGAAAAAAATTCTTGTACCGAATTATTGTTTTGCCCTTGAGAGAGGAGAGGGGGCTGCACGTAGCGGCCTCCTTCATTGGTGAAAAAGGGGTTGTCGCGCTCAGCCCCTGGTGAAAGAGGGTTGCCGCCCACAGCCCTTGTTGAGGGTGTGTAGCCCCCTAATGAAAGGGGGCTACCATGCGCAGCCCCTTGGTGGGTCGAATTGGCTTACAGTATGGAATTGTCGTGAGCCATTGGTAGCTCATGACAATTCCATGGCGTGAGCCACTCGATACCTATGGCAATTCTATGCCATGAGTATTGTAAAACCAAAAAAAAGTAGGTTGAGAATGTTTAAGGTATGAGAGGGTTTTTTGGGTAGTTCAATATTAATATAAGGTGTAAGGAGTGAATATTATAAAAGAGATTTGGGGATTAGGGTTTTTAGGTAAATAGGGTGTGTTTAGTTATGGGTAAGGTATGAATAGAAGCACTTTAATATAATGCTTGTGTTCTAGTTTTCACATATTAATCTTGAATTAATGCTTAAACATAATTGGTAGACTAATTTAAGAAGTAAGTTGACATAAGGCATTTCTCAACAAGTTCTGAAGTGTTAATTCTCTCTTTTTCAGGCAAATCATATACAACTTTGGTTTACTTTCCTTTTAACAATGTGCCCACTTGTTTCCTCTTGAAGAGTGAAACTTTGTAGAGTCTTCGGTACTCTTTTTCTCTATTGTCTCTAGAGAAGCTTTAGTGAGAAGCTTTCTCTTCTGTCTCATTTTTCCATTTATTTAATACTTACCTCGTTCTGTTATTCTTTATTGCTTGTCTGTAGCAGTAGGCCTTTTTTGTTTCTTTTCTCTTAGTTAAATCCTTTTGCTTCCTTTGAATGGTCTATTTTGTTGATCTCTCCTTCTTTTTGGTTCCAGTTAATCTAAAGCGAGAGAAGTGTGGGAAGAGGAGAGGTTGAAGCAAGCTAGATTTCAGAGGAGGATATCATCACTTATCTAGATGTGCTTGAGATAACAACAGATGATGAAATTAATAAGAGAGTTAGAAGCCATTCTCTTGTAGGTAAAGTTGTTTTGGATAAGATCGTTAAATTGGGGCTTTTAAGGGTCATTTTGTGAAGCTTGGCCGGTCAGGGATTCTTTGGAAGTTCATAAGCTGGAAAGGAACATTTTCCTCTGTGTCTTCAAAAATGAGGTTGATAAGCTTCGGGTGCTAAAACATGGCCCATGATCGGTTATGGATGGGCAGGTGGTTCTGAAAGAGTGGATGCTTGAGGCTACGCTAGAGGAGATCGACTTCACCACTTTGTGTTTTGGGTGCAAGCACATAATTTGCCTATTGCTTATATGAAAAAGGAGAACGCTGTCTGGATTGCTTTTATTTTTTTGAGCTGGTGTAGTTGGATTTTGATCTCGAAGAGACTATTAAGTGGAACGGAATTCTTAGAATGAAGGTGGAAGTTAATGTAGAGCATCCTCTCAAGACAGGGTTTAATCTTCGCGAAAAGGGCCGTTCGATTATTTGGATCCCATTTAAATATGAGAGTTTGTTGGGGTTCTGTTATGTGTGTGGGAGATTGGGTTATGTGGCAAAGGATTGTTGCTTCTAGCATGATGGAAGGAAGAAAGCTTTATATAACTACTAGATGAGAGCTCCCCTATATGGTAACAAAAGGATAAGTAAGGGTAAGTCTAAGGAAAGCCCCTAATGAATAGGCTAGGGTAACGAAGAAGATAAGGAGGCATGTGGCGTTCACAAAGGTAAAGGTAAAGTGGAAAGTTATGTTGGGAAAAAGGAGGCGACCCCCTTTGGTGAGGTAGTTAATGTTGAGGCGACATTTTAGAGCTCCTTGTGTCAGGGTTTGGAGGAAATAAGTCAAACATTGGTTTATGAGAAATCTAAACAAAAGGTTGACATGCTAGAGGGTGTTATAGGGGAGGGTAAACTTAGGTTTGTTTTAGAAGGTGCATTTGGCCTCAAGAGGACTTGATGGAAGTTCAACTTGAAATGGGCCATGGGTCTTTAAAAGTGAGATAATAGGATTTTATGGGACTAGAGACAAAACAGAAACTGGAATATAAGGCCTATATTGCTGAAGGTGCTTATGAAACAAAATTGGGCATATGGAACATCCTTCAGGTGGGCTTAGCCCAATATTAAAACTTGCTTAACAGCTTGTTCGGTTATGGGCGTCCAGATTTTATGTCTGCTACTATACGAAATTGGAAGATTGAATTAATAGGCAAAGCTAACTGTAATAGAAGGTTGGTTCAAATTAAGAGGGCTGCTAGAGCAAAGATTAGATTAGATTAGATTAGATAATGTGAGGATTTTGCAAGAAATTCTAGAAGTGGAAGAGAAAGGGCCTAATTCTGCTAAGTGAAATGTCTATGGATTACCTTTAATTTATCTGGAAGCGACTAAAGAAGTGTCTCAAAGCAAAAACACTGAAAGGTGGTGGTGGTTAACCTACAATAGCCACATGAGGGCCAATGAGTCTTTTAGCTTGGAATTGCCAAAGGCTTGGATAGCCCTTCAGTGTAAAAAACTCTTTCATGTTGTTCATCTTCAAAACCTTGTAACACTCTTGCTTAGTCTTTAAAGCTTCTTTAACTGATGTAGTCCATCATGTTGCATCCTTTCTAGTCGTTATTCTTCCGTTTAATAATCCTTGTATCTCTTTACTTACCTCCCGAATGTATTTTGCCACTTAGTTCACAGTGCATTTAGGTTCTCCTCTGTTGTTTAATCTTTTTTTTTTGTATCCAACAATCTCTACATATTGCTTAACAATTTTCTTTTAGATTCCACCATTGAATCCTTGCAATTCCTTTATGTTGGTTTTTTGATGCCGTTTATAAATACTCATGTCTAGGACTAGAAGACTATGTTGTGTGGTAACACTCTCACTTGGGATAACCTTCTAGTCCAGACATCTATGTCTGTCCCTTCTCCTAGTTAAAAAGAATCTATTTGACTTATTCTCGATCTAATTTTAAAGGTTATTGTAGACACCCCATTTTGTCCGGGGTCTTTTAATGTTATTGGGCCTATTGGGTTTGATAATTAGAAGATTAATCTAATTTTTGTATTACTATCTTGTTTATTATTATTAAAAAAAATATAAATAAAAAAAAATTAAAAAAAATCGTATGAAAGTCCAAACCCAAATCTGCCAACTTAAATCAAAATTGAACTTAAATCATCCAAAAATAAAAGGAATCAATTTAAAAGGTCAATGAAAAATCAATTAAAAAAATTAGATCTTGGCAATACCAAATTTGGAGATTTAGAGAATATATCATAGCAATTAAAGTCAAAAGCATAATGGGAAAGAAAAATCAAAAGAAAATTATTTGGACTAAGTTTTTGGAAACACAATCAAACAGGTCAACTCTGAAATGGTGCAAAATAAAAATCAATACTAAAATTAGGGGATTTGATACAAAGCATTAAAAAGGTTTTCCAAAACTAATGCCTGTTGAGTTAGAAATCAAGAATAGAAGGGGCAAGACAACAGCTCAAAGGACAGAGTATGATCATCCCCGACTGAGTTTGCAGCGCCCCAGTGTCACTTTGAAGCTACAACATCATCCTCATCATCCGGATTGCTGCATCGTCATCTCATCGCCTGCTTTGTTGCACAGCGTCATCAACAAACCGTCCCGTAGTCGGTTACTGCTCTGTGCACAAGCTTCCTTGTTGCCTCGTTCCAGTACTCAAGATTGCTGTGTACCCCTTTGCCTCGTTTATCCACGCTTGTATGCGTTGCTACATTTTGGTTGGTTCACGTTACTGCAATACTTAAGGAAAGAAACAATAGTGAGGTAAGGGAATTTAATGCTTTTCACTTATTTATATTTTAATTATGTGAGAAGTTTCGTCTGGTTTGTTTTATATATTTGACATATGAGTTTAATGCTTTTCATTTATTTATATTATATGAATTGCTTCGTTTGGTTTGTTTTACACATTTGTGATATATGAGTTTAATAGTTTTCATTTATTTATATTATATGAAAAGTTCTTTTGATATGTTCTATTCGTTTGTGATGTATGCATATTGATTGGATTTAAATGATTTAATTAATTGATTAATTATTTGACCTTAAACATGATTAAAACTTGATTGGTTGGTGAGTGATTTAGGTAAATGTTTAAAGCTTATTTGTAATGATAAAATAATTCTTTTAGTAATTTTCTTTTATGTTTAGGGATATATAAAATAAAATATAAATTTTGTTATCTATAAAAATAAAATATATTCATACAGAAAAAGGATTAATATAAGTGCAATAAAATTATTTAACAATATGAAAATACAAAAATGGGATTACTCCGATGATGAAATTTCGAGAAAGTCAATTGAGACTCCTTGAAATTTCTAGGTGAGAGGATTCTCCCTTAAGTTGAGCCAAATTGATGGGATACTTTTGGGAGAATTTTCAATAAAATATAATTCATATTTATTTTAAGGTTAAACAAACACAAATAAATAAAAATGAATAAAATATAAATTAGATAAAGACTACGCTTAAATAATTATAAACACAAATTAGATAAATAAACGAATGCATAAGTAAATAAATAAATGTGACATGAGGACAAGAGTACAACAAAGATAAAATAGGAAATAAGTATGAATTATGCCGATGATGAAATTTCAAGAAAGTCAATTGAGACTCCTTGGAAATTTCTAGGTGAAAAGATTTCTTTTAAGCCGAGCCAAATTGATGGGACGCTTTTAAGAAAATCTTTAATAAACCATGATTCATATTTATTCGCTAAATAAATAAATAAAATAAATAAAATATATAGATATAATATGAAATAAGATTAAAAAATATATAGATTAATATGGGGTCGAAATTAGAGCCAAAATTAGAAAGAATAAGATTTTCATAAAATATTTAATTGATCCGACGATGGAATTCAAGAAAGTCAATCGAGACTCCTCGAATATCTTGAGGTGAGGGGAATTTCTAAGGTTGGAGCCAAATTGATGGAAAAATCTTAGAAATATTCCCAATATATAAGCATATCGAAATTAACATAAACACAAGGCAAATTGTAAAGATAACCTAAAACTAGTTGGTACCATTTTAGGATGGGCGTTGTGGGGGTGCTAATCCTTCCCTACACGTAACCGTACTCCCGAACCCTAGTATCTTCGAACGTAGACCAAGCCTTATCCTTAGTTTGAATAGCTGACCAATCACACCTAGGTTAGAATGGTTGGTGGCGACTCCATGTCTTTGTGTCTAGCTATTAGATTTTTCGAAACTTGATACGTTACGACAGTTTGATGACTCCGCTGGGGACGTTAGAGGGTCAAGCCAACAATTGGTTTTAGGTTATCTTATATTCATCTTAAGAGTGTTAAATTTTTAAAAAAGAAAAAAACATTCATAATTTCATGTTCCTTCAACACACACTTCACGCGTGTTTGCGTACATCAGCCCTCTTCCCGGGCTTTATCCTTTCTTAGGAGGGAGTAGAGTACTTACGCTCTCGTGAGGTAATACCTCCGCAATGGCTAGCGAAATACTCCCACTCAAATTGAACCTTTCCGTTTGTAGCCTATGATGGGTGAGGATTGGGTGCCTTACTAGTCCATGTGGACGACAGTAAGGAGCAATATGGGAACTTTTAGAAGGTCGACTTATCCAAACCAAGCATATAAAGAAACCTAAGAGGCCAACTTAAGTTAGAGCCATGCTAGCTCATCATGTAAAGATAACCAAGGATTAGGACAAATGAAGGAAAATTTCTTCTTTTCAAAAATATAATAATAAAAAATCAAAATAAAGAAAATGAAGAGATGAAATGTGTTTATTCATCACATGAGGCTTTCCTTCGATTTTGCGATGCCTAACATGTCAATTTGAACATTGCACCTATACATCTAGACATTTTTGGTCATACGTAAATTGAGCATGCATCTTATGCATAGGTTTGTAATTGCATACCATGGCATCTTGACTTAGACTATGGCAACGAAGGTGAGAAGATAGCTCGGCCATCAAAATTGCCAGTCACCTACACTATACATGTTTGCAAACAAGAGTAATGGAGAATGAGCAGTTGGCACAAATTGATGGAATAGAAAAGGTGCAACAAGAGATTGTCAGGGCCCAAGAAAAGTCTAGGGAACAAATGGCCAAGATAATGGAGATGATCATAAGCTTGGCAAAAGGGAAGGGAGTTGATGAAGACATTAATATTAGAGAGGATCCCTAAATGGAGGACCCCATTGAGCAAGAGAAGCTTAGGAGGGAAATGGTTAAACTAGGTTCTCATGAGGGGATGCATCGTATGTGTGATATGTTAGAGGAGAGACTGAGGGCTATCGAAGGGAGCACTATTTATGGAAACATTGATGTGGAGAAATTGAGTTTGGTTCCTGATTTGGTGTTACCCGTAAAATTCAAAGTCCCCAACTTTGAAAAATATGATGGAACTAAATGCCCATTAGCCCATGTTACAATGTTTTGTCGAAAAATGGCAGGGCATACTCACAATGAAAAGTTGCTAATCCACTGTTTTCAAGATAGCCTTATTGGGTCCGCAGTAAGGTGGTATGTCCAATTAGATAGAGGACTCATCCATTCATTGAAGGATCTTGCAAGGGCTTTCATAGCTCAATATCAACATGTAAAGGATATGGCATCAGATCGATTATTGTTACAGAATATGAAAAAGAGGGCTACCGAAAGCTTTAGAGAATATGCTCAGAGATGGCGAGACATTGCCGCTCAGGTTCAGCCTCCCCTTACGGAGAAAGAGACGACAATTCTATTTGTCAATACACTTAAGGCTCCATGCTATGAGAGAATGATTGGTAATGTCACCAAAAACTTATTGAACATAGTGGTGCCTTGACTCAACAGCTTATTGAACAATGGAAGTCTGCTTCTCTATAGGCCAAGTTTCCTATATGTAATTTGTGGATGTGAGACGTTCTCAAGATTCTTGAAATTTGCATCAAGATGTTTTGAAAAGCTTTCCATATTTTTCTTTCCAAGTAGATGAAATACAATAATTTTGAAAACATTGGTGATTGTTATTGAGAATGAATAGACCTAGCCATTACATTTCCAGTAAACTTGCCGATCCAGTGAAAACTTGGAATCCATAAAGACACACAAACTTGAAATTCATTCATTTTTGCTTACCATGGTGAACTTTTGAAGTCAATGATCTTTGTTAAGGCAATGAGTAATGAAATGATTGATGAATTTGCAAAACTTTTTGAACTATTTTGAAGGACCAATTCACAAAACATTCTCTTAAGGACTTTGTATTCGAAAATTTGATAGATGTTAAGGCCAAGCTAAGAGTCCCAAATACATCAACCCAAAATTCTTTCTCATAACTTGAATCATCCTTCGCTATACCTTGGGGCAAAATGATTGAAAGAGCCAAGCTTTTGATAACCTCAACATCTTTTAACGACCATTCTTAATTTGATTGATATCCTTTTTCCATGATAATGAAAATTGTTGCATATGGCCTTCATAAAGTTGAGTTGATACATTTTGGGCATGAGTTGTGGAAAAAAAAGTGAAGAAAAAAGAAGTTAAAAAATGAAGTAAAAAAAAAAAAGAAAAATTGATTGTGAAACCATGCACGAGGGATATTCAAATGATTTCAAAAGCCAAATTTTCATCTTGAGGATTGGTTTTCAATAGAAGTGTCAATATTTGATATGACAAATGGCCATCTTTCATATTCCTATTACTGAAATGAAATCATCCCTTTGTTACCCCTTTTGAGCTTATTGATTTCTTTCTAAATGAACCCTGACCAAGGATCACCCTCCACATTGGAGAAGCAAATACATCAGAAGAGTTCTAGAAGCATTAGTGATTGGTCTTATGTCAAATGCAAGAAAATGATGCCCTTGTTAAAAGGCAAATGTGAGAAGAAGGATATGTGAAGATGGAAATCAATATGAAAAAGCAAGAAATTGAAAAAAATGAAAAGGGTAGATGTGAAAAAAAAAAGAAATGAATGAGAATAAAAGGTTAGAAAAGAAAAGAAAAATGTTTCGAAGAGTGGGAAGGACAGATATTCACAATCAAAGAAATGATCCTTGGCTCGATAAACCTTGAAAACACTTATTTTGGGCCTATTTATCCATTCTTTGAAAACCCTAAACCTTGGCCTACGGTACGTGCTTAAAAGTCCATTTTGATCAAATAACGATGCTTGTATTGAAAAGCTTTTCTTTGAGAAACCATCATCATTATTTTGTTTGGAATGAAATTGGAATTCTCAAATGCATGGTAGAATAATCGATAAAAAAAAGAAAAAAAAAGAAGAAAAAAAGATGAAGCTCTAGGGTGAAAACCTATGAAAGGGCAATCTAGAGCAAATTTGAAACAACTCAAGGCCATTGTTTGTGACGATGCTAAGGCAATAACAAGAAAGAAGAAAAAACCAGAGGAGGGGGGGGGCCAGAGGGGGGGGGGGGGGGGGGGGAGTGATGCTTTCAGTCAAGACCTTTTGAGAAATTCAAAAACCATCACCTTGAAATTTTGACTTCAGATTTGTATCTTTGGTTTCCTTACCCCAAAATTTGAGCCATCACAGCTAGTCTTGACATTTGTTAAAGTCCACGTATCAAGAAATTAAGAGAGTGCTAAAATGGATTGTGTTCTGTGAAAGTTGTTTTTACAAAAGGAATTTTGATTTTCAAGGAATTTGTTTCATTTGTGAGCCAAGATGAAGAGACATTGATCAATAGAACCTTTCTTGATAACCAAACATCCTTGATGCACCAAATCAGTACACTTATTCAGCTAGACCAAGTTGTGACTCATTCTATTTGTTCTCAATAGTAATAACCAATTTTTAAGAGATTTAAATGTCAAATGTTTTTATCTTGGAAAATTATTATATGGGGCAATTTTCTATTTTCAAAAAAAAGGAAACTTGAAGAAGTGAAAAATAAGAGTTTTGTGATTTTGTGGGGGCAAGCTCTTGTTTTAAAGAAATCAAGTGTGGTAATGGTGTTTTTAAGACTATTCTTGGGGCAATCTTTGGTTGATTTGAGAACATGAATTTTCTTGAAGATATGAGAAGTGGTGAAGTGTTCTTGTGAATAGTTTGGGATGATTTTGTTGTTATAATTTGGATAGATGAATTTTAATTTGATAAGAATTGTGGGGTAAGAAGAAAGCTAAATGAATGATGATGATGGGGCAATGCGAAGACTGAATGAGTGATGATTGCTAAATTTAAAGAAAGAAGAATTGTGGGGCAAGAAGAAGACTGAATGAATGATGATGATGGGGGCAAATGATTTTAGGATTGCTAAATTTGAAGAAAGAAGAATGATGAGGCATTGAAAGATTGAATGATAAGGCAGAAAGAAGATTAAAGGATGACAAATTTTTGAAGAGAGGAATATGGTAGATTGATGATGTGACTTGGTAAGGCTCTATTTTTTCTTGTGTATCAAAGTTTATACTGTTAAGATGTTATTTCCTTAGCTTTCTCTTCAACTCATTTGGTCTTTTTGAGGCACAAATGTTAACCCTAGTCCTACTTATAACCTCACAATTTTTAATTAACTTATTGTTAAAGATACTTATATTCCAATATGTTAATTCAAGCTTATTGTTATGGATTAATTTCTTTACCTACTTATGTCATTGTAGTGTAAGAACCTTTATTTATTTAGCATCACATCTATCGTTGATATGATTAGTCACTTTCGAACAAAACAATTGTTCAATTTAAGCAAAGATAAAGAGAATATTAAATAGTAATTAATATCGAGTAAATGCCAAGAAATGATAATCAACTATATTTTTTCTTTTTAAAGAAATTAATATTAGAAATGATAAAATGAAAAAAAAAATTAATTATCTCGAAAATTGAAAGAAAAAACAAAAGCATATCAAATGGCGAAAACAACCTTAATGAATGGGAAAACGAAGGATGTTTACGTCATTTAAGTAGACTCAAACAGTACTCAAAACCCAAAATTTGAAATTTGGATCCACGAAGGGCTTAGGGTTTCAAAAAATATTTGTTTACCTTTCTCATTTTTCTTTTGTTCAGCTCCGTTCTTCAGCATTTCAATTTGGAGTTGGAGGAAATATCCCAAGTCGGCTCAACTCAAAGGTACCCTCTCTGTGTTTAATTCTGCTTGTTTATTTATTTATAATGTCAATGAAATGCTTTATTAAAGGAATTGAAATGCAAAAATGGTTTATATGAAACGTTTGGAACAATTCGATTGACACTTCTATTTGGTTTCCGAGAAAGAGAAATTGAAGAAAACCAAAAAAAACGTTAAGCTATTGATTGTTCTGGTATTTTCTTTGAAACTTTTAACAGAACTAACTGAAAAGAAAAGCAAAAGCGGTATTTCTTCAGCTTTTCTTTCTTTTTTGTTTTGCTGAAGTGAATTAAACTTTAGCTAACTAGTACTACTTGTTAATTTTTATTTTTATTTTTTATGTTTTTTCTCGGCAACCAAAAGGGCTGGAAAAATATTAAAGTTATTATCTGTTTGTTTAATATTCTGTTGATATTTCTTAAATTTGCGCATTGTTGAGCTTAATGAAATTCAATGTTGTATAGGCTAGTTAAGTGGGTACATCAAATTTTGGTAAAGCTAATGACATGATATGTATACAGGACTTTTCATTGAGTGCTCCTCTTTTGGTAAGAAATGAGCACTGTGGTTCACAGAACTCCCAAATCGGGGAGACAATCATTGTTTTTCCAAGACTTGGCATCACCTGTCTCTGCCAGGAGAGGCAAATTCTCTAGTCCTGGTCAAGCAGCAGCTGTCTCAGCTTTGTGGGTGAGAATTTTGGAGGTTCAGATCTTCCACCTCCTCCTATGTACACCTTAGAGGATCGCTCAGATTTTTCTCCTGAATCTGGGATACCAGATTATCCTATGTCTCCTGAAATCAAGTCAGACCCAA
Source organism: Heritiera littoralis (assembly GCA_031772115.1). Taxonomy (NCBI): domain Eukaryota; kingdom Viridiplantae; phylum Streptophyta; class Magnoliopsida; order Malvales; family Malvaceae; genus Heritiera; species Heritiera littoralis. The sequence continues at coordinate 6,491,682 of JAPDPK010000025.1, read as the reverse complement.
GAACTCCGGTCCAAAGTTCTGGACTTGACTTCTCAACTCCAGCAAAGAGCAAGTCAGGGGCAAGCACCTCATTTGCTGTACTTAGTGGGCAGCAGACGAAGAATCAGCAGAGCCCAACGAGTTTGAGTTGGTGGTCAACCACAAAGCCAAGTGGTAGTGAGCAGGATGACAAGGGAAAGGGTTCTCCTGTTGAGGGTGTAGTTCAGCCTGGTGCTTTGATCACACTTCCACCTCCAAGGGAAGTTGCTAGGCCAGAAATACAACGGAATTCCATTCCTGCAGGAAATCTGGATGAGGAAGAATGGGTTACTGTTTATGGGTATGCCCCATACTTTCATGTTCTGCTTAATAGTGGATATGTATGTCTTGTGGTCTTCTAGCAGTCACTTGTGTTTCATCTATAGTATGGGCAGCTCATTTTGCTGGAGTAACTTTTGTTTTAATTATTTCACCAGTCACTTCTCTGCATTTAAGATCCCATTTTATCGTTTTAAACTTGCCAAAATTTCCCCTGTTTATGTCAGGTTAAAACAGAATTATTTGGATGTTATATGCTTAAATCTTTTTGAGTAATTGGTAGCGTGGTTTCAAGAAATTTGTTTGTCGACAAAAAAACACTTCTTTCTTGGTTTTTTTCACCTGGTGGGTAATGCTTTTTGATCCACTATTGCAATAACCTTCTGACAACACAGCCGTGATGTTAACTTTTTCCCTCCTCAGTGATGCGCACATCTCTCCATGTTTATCTGTTTTAGTAAAACCAAGTGCTGAGCCTAAACATTTACATTAACATGGTGTGATCATGCTCATATACGTATGCAAGACTTAAGACTTAATATTGGCTTTCTTTCCAGATTTTCTCCTGCTGATACAAATTTAGTTTTGCGGGAGTTTGAAAAGTGTGGTGTGATATTGAAGCATGTTCCTGGTCCTAGGGATGCTAACTGGATGCACATTCTCTATCTGGTGAATCTTCTCTTCTGTGATCCCAATTTGTATCCGTTAATTCTCTTTCTGATAAGTATTAATGTGCTGTGGTTATCTATCTTTTTGGTTCCTTTTTGCTGATTGTTGTTGTTCATTTCATTTTCTTTTTTTGTTGCATGCTATTGCTATCCTTGCTTTGCTAAATAGATATGTAATCCAAATGAAGACATAAAAGATAATCCAATTGAAGATTGATATCAAAGAAGTAGTTGATTGAAAAGTAGATTATTGTTTTTAATAACCATGATTTTTGTAACCTTTCTGAGTTGTAAAACATTGGTTGCATTATAAAACTGTATCACCTTCCTTGTTCAAGCTGGAATCTTATAGGCTATAAATCTCCATTGATTTTACTTTGCTGAAACCCAATGGTGACAATTTTTTCTTGTTGATAGATGGGCTATGATCTTTTGATCTGATCTATATGTTCTGAGTTTGGCATCTAAATTGTGGGTTTTTGACATTTTGGCTTGTGTTATCCCTTTTGGGCCCGATGGCTGATAACATTTTTTATGTACTTTCTGAAGTATGTGCAGTGTTTTATGTGAAATTCTTGCGGATTAACTAAATTATAAATGAAATATATGTATTTTTATTTTCTCGATGAAATCATAAATGCTGATGTTAAAACCAATACATGGCAATTATTGCTTTCCATTTGGTGCAGAATCGATCTGATGCTCAGAGGGCTCTCAGCAAGAATGGAATGCAAATCAATGGAGTTCTAATTGTTGGTGTGAAGCCAGTTGATCCATTGCAACGTGAGGCTTTAAATGAAAGACTGAATAATCAGGGTTTCATGACTTTACCCCCACCATCAAGTAGAACTTCAGAGCCCAACAATTTCCGACCATCCCGCCCTTACTATCTTCAAAGTGGTAACACTAATGCACGACAGGCAGGAGGTGCTATCGCAAACCCTGCAAAATCACTGGGGACGAAAGTCATGGAGTACCTGTTTGGATATTAGGAAGAGCTGTTTGAGTCACCCTCCTGCCTTTGTGCTATTTCATTATTGTTTCACAGTGTTCCTTTTAGATATTCATACAGAGCGTAGAGAGTTTCAGCACATCTTCTTTGCTTGAATGAACAATTTGCCCTAAGGTGGGAAGTGTTTCCGGTTTACTTGGAATTGCAATTGTAAAAGACTACAGAGTTAAAACTAAGAATGTTATGAAGATTCAAAAGTATACCACCAGCCATCATCCTAAGAGTTTCGGAGTGTGATGAGGTATAAACTCAGTTTCTACTTTACTACAATCAGGACTATAGATATTGAATAATTGGGTTTAGTTTTGTTTAATGGTGGTTTAATGGTAGGTGCATTTTTCTCTTACTCGGAAAGTTGGATTAAATTTCAATTTCTCCAAATTTAAGAAATGTTAGGCATTAAATCGCTATGTAGATTGATACTTTTAAAACATTCCTTTTTAAGTCTAAGTTCAACTTTAGTCTTGATTAGGCTCAACTACTTTAATATTTTTAAATATACAGTAGAATTTTTATAAATTAATAAAAAATTATGATCTTGACTTGGATCAATGAAAAAATTTAATAAATTCTTCTATTGTAATAATAATTTTATTTTAAAATTTAGTGTAAAATTTTAGTTTCACTTATCACATAAATTAATAATTTGATAAAAAATGCAAAATATATTATATAATATTTAAAAACTAGAAAGCATTTCATGATATTAATTTGAAAAAGAATGTTATATTTAATTTTTTTTTTAAGAATTAAAAAAGTATAAAATATATTAAAAAATATATATGAGAGGAGATTTTTATAAAATTGAAAGTTATAGAGTTATTAGAGGGATTTAAAAAATGTGAAAAATTAAATAAATACGTTTTTTAAGAGAATAACAATTTACAAAATAAAACGTTTTTAATTAATAACTCCTCTAAATTTGACCTTAAAAATACTAAGTTAGAGAGGTTTTATTGTATTATAAATTTACATTTAATTAAAGATATTTTTATTAAAGAAATAATAAATTAATGTTATAACCAAGGCTAAATAATGAGATCATGGGTTTAAGTGAAGTAGCGTTAAAATTGGATTATACTTGTACAACTATAGTTGAAATATTGTGAAAAATCATGGTGAAAATGTGTGATAACCATGGCTTTCGGTATTTGGTAAGTAAATTAAATATATGAATTCGAGTATTTGGATTTTTATTTAAGCATGAGGATTGTATTAAGTCGAAAAAAATAATAAATAAATAAATTGAAATAATTTATGAAGTAAAGGTTGTGATAAAAAAGTAAGTTAATGACTTAAATGGTGGATTAAAGTATTTTAATAACTTACAAGGGAGTAATTTATTTAATTACTAGATTAAAATTCTAGGAATCTAATTGTATTAAGTATACAAGGATCTTTAAAGAAATAATAATATATATAAAAAAGATATATTATATTATATAAAATATAATTAATTATTTTATAATATAAAAGTTATTATATAATATAAAGATATAATATTATATTCTATATAATATTATATTATATATAATATTTTAATAAGAGATATAATATTATATTATATTCTAATGAAAAATTATATTATATATAATATTTTAATAAGCTTTTCGAGGAAGTTTGTTTGGGGAGCGGGTTTTCACCCACTCTTTATAAAATCGGTTTGTCTTTGACAAACTGGTTAAAAAAATTGAAGATAAGTGAAAAGGAAAGACATGAAAGAATTGAGAGAAAGGAGAGAAGAAGAAGAAAGAGGAAGAAGGAGAAGAGAGAGAGCACACTAGAGAAGGAAACTGACGTCGGATGGTAGACGAACTCAAGGTGGCCGATGATTGGCAAAAAAAAAAAAAGAGAAAGGGAAAGAAAGAAGAAAAAAAAGGGAAAAGAAAGGATTTTGCGAAAGTGACGAAGGCGTGAATTGGTGGTTGGTGAAGCTTGGAGCTCGTCAAAGCATTAAGTTTTGACGCTTGGTAAGTCATTTATATAAGTCAGAATTAGTATTATATTGTGTAAGTTATTTGTGTAAGGTAAAATTAAAATTATATTATATTTGGTTGGATTCGGTTGGAGTGAATTTAAGTATTAGAGAATAATTTGATTATAATGAATATGGTTTGAATGATTGGGTGATGTAAAGATGTGATGATATAAGTATGTTAGTGATTGAATGAAGATGATTTCAAGTATTAGAAAATAATTCATTTATATTATATATGTTAGAATGATCAATTGATATAAAGATGTGATTATATAAATATGTTTGTGGTTGAACGAAGATGAGTTTGAGTATTAGAAAATAATTCGATTAGATTTTATATGTCAACATGATTAATTGATATAAAAATTTGATGATACGAGTATGTTTGTGTTTGGATGAAGATAATTAGTTGGCATAAATGTGTGATAAGGAATATTGTGAAAATTTGGATGTTTGAGAATGTGGCTACAACATGATATTGAAATATCGATATGATATAGATAAAGTGTTAGGAATCGACAATAGAGTATTATGTGAGAATGAGGATGGAAAATTGTGAATATGAGTGATTACACGATGGTGCAACATTTTGTAACACCTTACTATTTAATAAAATGTTGATGAATTAAAGTTGGACTATTGATAAAATGGTATGAAATGTATGGAATAGGGACATGATGAGGGGTCCATCTTAGTGCTGTGATTGAGACGATGAGAATAGGAAAGTAGGCTCATGATGCCTTGTGGACACTTGATAAAACATACATTTAAGTAAAAGTATCCTTGTACAAGTGTATATTAAATAGATGTGAATTGGGATTATTGGAATATGGAGGGTCATAAGGTGATTTAAATGTTTGAAATATTGTTGCGAGATAGTCAAGTGATATGTAAAAGGCAAATCTGGGCCATGGTAATGCGAACTTTGAGCATAAACCATAGTAATGTGAACTTGGAGAAATAGTGATTTTAATGTCTTATAGCAATTGTCAAAAGAAAAAAAAATACATAGCTGATATATTGTAAATGGATGAATTATGATAATGAAGTTAGAGATTTGAAATTAAATGGTAGTGGATCCTTGTGGTATTGTTGGAAACATATATAATCATATATGTATATATATATATATATATATATATATTTATAGATATGAAGATCATGTGATCTTATTGTCTAACGAAGGCTTAGTAGCCCAGGTGGTGCATGTGACAACTTAATATAATGCGTTATGCTTTAATGAGATTTGAGACAACTAATGATAGCGAATTTTTGGAATAATGCTTAGCGCTATGCTTGTGAATTGAATTGGAAAGTCATGAGAGTGTTGCATTGACATAACGCTTGTACACCACATCACTTGTGTTTTAATACTCATAGTTTAGTGCATTGACGTAAGGCATTACGTGGCATGAATGTGTGATTTTGGAACTGTGTTTCAATTTAAACACATACATTGGAAACTTTGACTTATTTGAGTAAGTGAACCTATTAAAATTCAGCTTTGAATTTGAAATAGCATATGACATAATTGCATGTGCAGAAATGATTTTGAAAGAAAGCTTAATATAGCTTATATGGTTCATTTTAGAATATGTGAATTTAAACTATTGAACTACAAACCAGTGAACTTTTTATTTCAAAGATTATGGCAATATGATAGTATCAATAAAACACCAGTGCATTACTTAAAGGGGTGATTAGTGGCTTTTCTAATAATAATCATGGACAGGTTCTGGTTTACACCTGATCAGTGAAACTGGAGACTAATGGATCTATAGCCATAGGTAGCACCTTTTTTAGGGACAAGTGGCCCACTGAGAGCTGCAGTGGGATAAGTCCTTATTGTTAAAGAGGAAAATGTGCCTAATCTCAGTACTTACTACTGTTTTATAGAATCATTGTTTTATTGAATAAGTGAACCTTGAGTCGGGTTATAAGCTTTGGACTTAAGCAGTGAAATGGTTATTGAATAGTGAAAGATTTATTGAACAGTGAAATGTTTATTGAACAGTGAAATGATTATCAAACCATGCATAGTATTTTAAATATGATATTGTTTTATCGTGTATGAATGTATTTTAATTACCTGTGGCATAGTATCAATCTTATACATGACATGTTTTGAGACTGCATTGGTTCTAAACATGCTCAAAACATGGTTGATACTACTATTGATATGATTTTTTTTTAATGTTCTAATTTTGAATCATGAGTGAAACATAATGAACCTTGAGCTTCAACATAACCTAAGCCTCAGGATGTGTTTTAGGAACTGTATCCTGTATCGATGACTTGTGAGGTAAGTTTTCATATTGTTTGAGCATATGGAATGTAGTATAAAGGGATTTTATAACTTTCATGCTTTTATTCATTTAGTGTACTTTAATACTCACTACATGATAAACTGAATGCATTATGTGTAGGCTGCATGGATTGTGATATTGGGATAGAAAATCATATTATGGATTGATATTTGATCGAATGTTATCTATTGTGGATTTATATTGGATAAATGATGTATATTAAGGATTGATATTGGGGTGTATGAGATGGTGTAGTTGCATTGTTGACAAGTGCTAAGAACATGGATAGTGACGTACTTCAAAGAATCTTTCTATCAATAACCCAAACCCTAATCCAGCAAGAGTCTTTAGGACATGATCTGGTTACCATTATAAGATGTTTTCGATTGAAATGGTAAATTATGATTGTAAACTTGCAAGTTCATGCATTGCATTTAGAATAGTATAATTCTGCTTCTACACTTATACAAATGACTTATTCAGCTCTCGCTCATTAAAATCTATTCTAACCCTTTTCAGATTGAGCATAGAGTTGGAGAAGTATTTCAGATCTACTCAAATTTCGTCAGGGCTTGAAATATCGTCCCAACTCTTTGAGAAGATTCTTTTGACTAATTTGGTATAGAAATATTCCTTTGTATGTAATGTTAGTTTCAGGCTATTTTTGATTTCAGTGCTATAAGATGGGATGTAGACTAAGAAATGAAATATTGTTGTTGAAATGAAATATTGTTGTTTTATCTTGACATCTTCCAACATGTAAATTATATTCTCCTTGTTGGGTTTGATGGATATGATATGAATTTGAAATGTAGTTTGGATATTAGCACTATTGATACAATCTCTGTTTGACGTGTTGATGTGAATTGAGAAAATGATTGTTGTGATTTGGAAATATGAAATGATCGTATTTTTCAGGTGGTTTGAATTGGGAAAACCTCTTATTTTAAGGGGGATATTTTCAATTTGTTTTCTAGGCAAGAAAGTATTGAGAGTTAGAAATGATTATTACTTGCCTTAAATGTCTAAATATTCAATCATAGATTAAAGTTTAAGTAATTAAGGTCGGAGTATAATGAAAAGATTAGTGAGTATCACTTAGTGACTACACTAACACCAAATATAAACCATAAATCAAAAAGAAAAAATTTAGTTTGTAAATTTGTAAGGTAGTAAAAGTGTAAGTTCGCAAGTGTACGTCTCGGCTTTCGGATTGTGACAGATTTAATAGTATCATAGCAAAGTTTGTCTAGTACGAGTCAGTGTAGATAAATTAGAATGGTCTACCTCCCATAGTACTATCATTGCTTGATTGTATAGTGCTCAATAAGTGCAAAAAATATTCTAAATGCATTTGTTGTGCCATTGGAGACAAAAAAAGATATGAAAAGAGGATGAGGACGTCCATGTGTAAGGCAAGCTTAATCGCCTCCATCGACGCCACCTCCGCAACCTCCAAACTCGAACACTTGGTTTGTGTGCTTGGAGCAAACAATGGCCGGGCTAGGTGCCTTGAAAGAGCGACAACATGCTAGGAGTCAAGATCAGCAACAGACACCACTGGTGTAAAAACCGATACAAGCCACTCTACCACCTCCACCACTTAATTAGCAACCACTAACTCCACAGTCACAGGTTGCACTACTATTGCCTCCACCTACTTAGACAATGGAGCCTCCACCAACAGCGACTAATGTGAAACAAAATGTGGAGTAGTTTAAGCAATTCTAGAATATGAACCCTTTGATGTTCAAGGGGGCAATGGACATTGAAGCAGCTAAGGCATGGCTTACTAAGATAGAAAAGGCCTTTGAGATCATAGGATGTGGCTCAGAGGATAAGGTTATTCTAGCTTGTTTGAAGGTGAGGCCGAACATTGGTGGAGATCAACCAAGATTGTACTGCAGAGCAAGAACGCCACCATTATATAAGAGGCATTCCTCGGGGCCTTTAATGATCAGTATTTCCCCGAGAGTGCTCGCGTGAAGAAATAGGAGGAGTTTCTTGGTTTGATTCAAGGCTCCATGACAGTAGACTAGTATGTAGCACGTTTCACCACCACGTCCTGTTATGAGCTGGATATAGTAAATGATGAGGTGAGAAAGGCCAAGAAGTTCATTAATGGGTTGAGGCTAGCGATTAGGGGAAGACTATTAGCTCTTTTAATCATGTCCATACTATCCAGAGAGCCCAGTTTATAGAGCAAGACTTAGAGTCAGTATGATAGCAAGAACAAAGGAAAGGGTAAGAGGACTAATATTAGGAGGCCCGAATAGAATAGGGCCCAACATAAGAGGCCGAAGTATAGAGCACCTCACACTAAGGCTTCTAAGCCTAAGACAGCTTAGGTTTGCCCCAATGTGGCAGAAATCATGGCACTAGGCCTTGCTATTGGAACACTGGAGCTTGCTTTAAATGTGGAAAAAGGGGACATATGATCAAGGATTGCCTGGTATTGTGTAAAACTTGATTCTACTATACCGTACAAGATATTTGTAATTATTTGATTATTAAAATAAAGTTTATGTGGTGAAATTAAGTGAATTGAGTATGTGGGCCCCATCTTGAATTTTTCTGTTTTATTGAGTATATAAATGAAATATGGTGTTCAGAAGGTGAAATAAATATAAAACAATGATTTTGAGGCACAAAAATAATTTTTATGTCATTTGGAATTATTTTGAGAAATTTGGAAAACAAATTGGAAAATGATGGTTATGTCCCAAGGGCATTTTCGTAAATTTTGCCCATAATAAAATGAGTTGGGACAAAGTAAAAATATCATGATAAACTACATAAAAAGGGGAATATCATGGTGTCAAAAGATTTGATGAAAAAGTTGGTTTGATCAGAAAATTTCACTGGTGGTTAAAAAGGGGTAAAACTGTAATTTCACATTATCGGTGCACCACGCGGCAACGAAACTACCTCCATTCATTAAAATACATTAAATGTGATTTATTGGAGCTGGAATTATATTTTTTGGAGTTCGTTTGCACGGTTTTACGAAATTGGAAGCTTAATGACAAAACCGTTAATATTTAAGTAACGAGGGGCAAAATGGTCATTTAACATGAAGGGGGACTGATCAAATTAGTCAATAATGACCAGAAATTGACTTAAATAAATTAAATTAAATTTAAATAAAATTTATAAGCTGAAAAAATAATAATAATAGTGTGATAAAGGAATAAATGGTGGAAAATGAAAATGGAATTCTATGGGATTGACACGTAGCAGCTTCCCAGTGGCTGAAAGAAGACCAAATTCAGCAGAAATTTAGCTAAAACTACGGCACTATTCATCATCCCTTACCGGCCATTCACGAAACCCATAAGGAAAAAAAGAAAAAAAGAAAACTTCAAGCTTAAAAAAACTCCAAAAATACAAGGATATTCAAGAAACCTATTTCTAACAAAATTGTTCCTTGTCATCTCCTCTTTCCATAGACACCAAAATCTCATCAAAAGAGGAAGAAAACAAGGAGATAGGAGCCCAAGAAGGTTTCGGCCAAGGTGAGATTTATGGCAAATCTTGAAGTTTTGATTCATTTCAAGGTTACATTTCTAGTATACTAAAGGTGGAGATTACATATATGGCATTGGTTTTGATTTATTTTAAGTCAATAAAATTTTGCCATAAAATGGGTTTCGGTCAGCCATGGTAGATGATGAATCCATGCATTTTGTTGCATGAAAATGGTAGGAAATGGAAGCTTGAAATGGATTAAGAAACACAGAAACATTAGTTTGAGAAAATGAAGCAAAAATCATGAAATATGGCAAAAAGGGGATTTTGGCCATGGCCAATTGGGCATGAAATTATGTTGAATTTTATGGTTTAATGGTAGAAAATTAATGTAGAAATCAAAAGAGGAAGGTTGGTGAAATTGGAACAAAAAAGGAGCTAAAACAAGAAAGTTCATTTTAGCACCAGTCTAAATAATACTGGTTGTGCATGTACAGTATCATTTATGGCTGCATTTTATGGAAGTTAGTAGCTTAAAATTAAGAGGAAAAATATTGATAATTTTTAATAAAATTATTTTGCAGCCGGGAATTAAGGATTATGGTAAGCGTAATCGGAATGTTCAGTTTTGCGACACAGGTAAGGGAGGAGTGTGTGAGTTGTAGAGATATAGTGAATGGATGTTTTGTTGAGATAAATTTTATGGAAATGTTGAGAACATGATTTGGTTTGAAACATGCATGAATTGTGGTTGAAAAGCTGGTTTATATACTGTAATTTTGGTGCAGGAGGTTAAGAATCCACAGTCGTAATGCTACAAAAAAATTTACTGAAAATATTCTAAAATATTATAAATATTTTAGATGCTTAAATTTGAGTCAAATGACATATTTGGAAACCATTTATATAAATTTTCCATAAAATGGAAATTATGAGAGAAATATGAAAATTAAATATTCATGTTTTAAAATTTCACATAAGTGAGAAATTAATTATGATTTAAATAATTTTAAATATTCAAAATGAATATTTATATATTTTCTCACTTTATACATAAATATTTATCGATTGATTTATTGTATTTGAAAAGGGAAAAACAAATACCTTTTTGGAAATAATTATTTAAATAAATGATTTTAATTTATGAAATTTCCTTAAAGGTATTTTATGAGAACATAAATTGATTTTGAGACTTAGGCCCCGAGATTCATGCTTACTACTGTTACTGTTCATGTGGTTGATAGACTCGCCAAGTCATCAGTAGTCTCGGAGTCACCTGGCAAGTGTACCCGAGGACTACCTTTAGATTGTGGCCATAGATCTAGATTGTTACTGTAGTGTGTCCCTTAGTGGACGATACTGTGTCCCTAGTGGACGATTATAGCATGATACCATGTAGAGTGATGCCTAGTCTCAACTCACTGTTTACTGATACTACACTGTGAGTCACAAATTTATGCTTTACTGAAACTGTGAACTACTGATTATTACTACTTAACTGTGATTCACTGTTTAGTGTTTTATCGAATTGAGAACTACAAGTTCTATTTTATTGAATTACGGTTTACGGTTACTGAACTTAGAACTACTGTTAACAGTTTTACTAAACCGTTACTGTTTACTGAAGAAAAATTACTGATTATTGTTACTGTTACTGTACTGTGGTTTACTGATTTCTGAACTGAAAAAGTACTGTTTACTGTTTATTAAAAAGAAAAGAACACCACTGTTTACTGGAGAAAAGAATGATAGAAATTATTTATAAAAATAGAAATATGTATTATACTGTTTAATCCATTATTTGGATATCTGAAAATTACAGTATCGGATATGATTACTACAGTTTCTACGGTTTTACATATACTATTACTGTATTGTGGGATTTAAGTGTTTCATAAATTTAAAATGTTCCAAAATGAACATTTTATTATTTCTAAAGTAAAAAGGTTTACTAAAAACCTTTCATTGTTTACTGAAAACTATCCTTCTGCACTGAACAGCATTGTGAATTACTGTTTACTGAACTGAACCGTACTGAATACTGTTTGTTGAACTGAGATGAGAATTAGTGTTTTATTGGGAAAGAATATTATGAAAATTATTTTTAAAATAGAAATAATTACTGAACTATTTATCCAACGATTTGGATTCTCATAAGTTACTGAATTGAAAAGATATTTATTGTTTCTACAGTTTTAAAGTGACTGTTCACTGTACTGTTATGTTTTGAAAGGGATTACCGAAAAGAAATGTTAAATGGTTTATACCATTTATTACTTATGGGAAATGAAAGTTAATTTGTTTTTAAATAAAACAAATTGTTTAATTACTCCATATAGTCGCTCTGGGTTTCCGGGACAAGACAGGTATTTCAAATACCTTCCATACTCCATCTGGATTTCCTGGCCGACTATAGTATCCTTCCTTACAGTGCCTAGTACACCTTTAGGAAAACAAGTGTTTTGCTGCATATAGATTTCATTATATCAAGCAGCATACGACTCCTTTACTGAGCACGTGGTTCGCTCACTCCTTTATTTTTCAACATTTCAGATTAATTTCAAGGATGATTGGAGAGCTTCCTCAAATAATAGAGTTATGAATTTGTACACTGGGGCAAAGTGCGTCAATTTTAAAGGTACAATCACATTTTTTTTATATTCAGACATATGTATACAGTACTACTTTATTGTAAAAATAGAAACAGGAGATGTAAAGTGTAAGGAATATTGTAATAATTTTATATTCCGAATTCATTAAATAAATAAATGTTTATCAATTATTACTGTATTGTTCAAGTGTTAAAAGCATCACAGACAGCCTAACCAAGGAAAATGTGTGTAAAATATGTTATTTACTGTACTGTGGACTGTTACATATTGAGATCTACTAAGGGACAGTCGGAGAGAAGGGGTATAGAAATGCAGAAGCCTATAAACAAGGGCAAAGGACCAGTAGCTCAGGGTCGGGTTTTCGCATTAGATCATTGGACAACAGATGCATTTGCTTTAGGCAATTAAGGGTAAGTCTTCAACTTATAACTATGAGGTTCTTTACTTATCTTTCTAGCTTTACGTATTCATGCATGTCATCCTTACTGGCTAGGAAAGTTGAGCTTAGAGCCTGAATTTTTAGAACATCTTTACATGTGAATATGGCCTTAAAGAAATTATTAATGATAAATATAGTGTTTAAATGTTGGTTAAGAGAGGGTGTGAGCTACAATGCCAAAGATAATCATGTCATGAAAATTTATCTCAGGTTGGTATAATAATTTCTAAATTGTAAGACAATGGCTATTGTAAGTGCAAAATAAGGTGATGCATCCAAGTTGTGGATTGAGCTAGTTGTTACACTTTAAGAGAAATATGAAATGAATATGATCTTTTGGTTGAGTGGTTATATGTGGATTAGAAATTGAGAATCTCCAGACTTTGGGGTGTATGGATATGGAGAATATGAAAGAGAAGTATTCTCACCTACCTTGAGATAATATTGATCAATTTGGAGGATTAAATTTTTTAAGGTGAATAGGATGTGATAACCGTGATATCTGATGCTTGGTAAGTAAATTAAATATATGAATTGGAGTATTGAGATTTTTATTTGAGCATGAGCATTGTATTAAGTCGAAAAATTAAAAAATAAATAAATTGGAATAATTTATGGAGTAAAGGTTATGAAAAAAAAGTAAACTAAGGACTTAAACGACGTATTAAAGTATTTTAATAAATTACAAGGGAATAATTTATTTAATTAGTGGATTAAAATTCTAGGAATCTAATTGTATTAAGTATACAAGGATCTTTAAAGTAATAATAATAATATATAAAAAAGATATATTATATAAAATATAATTAATTATTTTATAATATAAAAGATATAATATAATATAATATAATATAATATAAAGATATAATATTATATTCTAATAAAGAAAATATTATATTATATATATAATATTTTAATATGAGATATAATATAATATAATAAATGATATAATATAATATAATATATAATATATATTAAAAATAACAATAATAATAATAATGTGACAAGCTAGGACAAGCAATCTTTCAGCAGATGTAATTTCTTTTATATATATAATATATATATATATATATATATATATATATTTAAAGGAATTGACAAGCTTCTCAAGGAAGCTTGTCTAGGGAGTGGGTTTTCATCCACTCTCCATAAAATCGGTTTGTCTTTGATAAAAATTGAAGATATGTGAAAAGGAAAGAAGGAAAGAATAGAGAGAAAGGAGAGAAGAAGAGGAAGAAAAAGGAAGAAGGAGAAGAGAGAGAGCACTCTGGAGAAGGAAATCGACGTCAAACGGTCGACAAACTTGTGGTGGTCGGCGACTGGCCAAAAAAAAGAAGAGAAATAGAAAGAAAGAAGGAATAAAAAGGAGAAAAGAAAGGATTTTGCGAAAGTGACGAAGGTGTGAATTGGATTATCATATGTTTTATTTTTAATTAATTTTTTATATTTTAATATGTATCACTTTGTTTGTATTTGTGAAATTTTAAAACTTCACTCATAATATATCAATAATTTCTCTACCAATTAATTAAGAATTGAATCTTGGAAATTAGTCTTGCATGTTAGGTCAAAGCTTTTGAAACTAGCTAATAAAACATTAGAAGGTTATTTTCAGTACTTCGTGATTAATTCTAACTTAATCACACAAGTTATTGAATTATTTTTTGTTTCTAATAGTTTATGTGAAAGAAAAAGTACCTTTAAATCTTGAAGTTTTTCGTTGCCAAAAAACAAACTTAGAAGTTTTAAATATAATAAATCAAAATGAGATTAAATTATTATCATATAATAATAATAATTTTTAATTTTCATAAATATAATTAATGAAATACGTATAAATCATTTAATTTTATTTATAAATTTTAAAATTTCACCATAAATGTAAAATAATTATCATGATAAACAACCAAGGCTTGATCTAGTAGTTGTTACTCTCCTTAGGAAGATTTAGGTCCAAAGTTCGGTTCTCCACTCTTTTCTTGTACCTCATATGAAGAAAAAAAAATTATCATGATAAATTAACAAAAAACAAATTTCTAGAAGGAAACAACAAATATAGGAATAGGAATAGTAAAATGAGAGCTGATCTTGGTAAGCTAGAATATTAGTCTCTTTTTTTCGAGGCAAGTTGTGATCTCATCAAAGTGTGAATGCAGTAGTATGAGTATGATAATCGGAGGAGTTATCATTTCTCATGTCCAAAAATATTACATCATCTTTTAGTTTTAGGTCGGACTTAGGAAAATTAATTAGGACTTATTTCTATAAATATATTCACAAAACCATGATGGAAATAGAAGCTACAACAGCAGAAATTGTTAGTAGTAAAATGGTATAAGAAATAAGAAATTAAATTTATGTTACTAATGATACAAAGAATTGACTGAGGCATAAATATCTCGCTCTCTTTAAAATGATTCACACCTTTATAGAATTGTAGTGACCAGTGCAGCAGGAACTCAAAGCATGTCACCTTTAGGATACAACAACCTAACTGATTCTTCATTGTATGCTCTACAATTCTGCATTAACTGTAGAGTCAGAAGCTCAAAAACAAAAAACCTTTCTCTGCCCAAGAATTTTGAGAGTTTGTATGGAATATGAAAATTGCAAGCAAGATGAGTTGTGAATTGGTGTGCTCTTGTTTGATGTTTAGTTTCACTATTTATAGGTTGCAGATTTTGAAACACATTCGTAACATTTATTATGAGTTTTATGAGCACATATCCATTTAGTGTTTGAACACTATTACTGCTTGCATTGAACAGCTAAGTAATGTGTATATAAGAAATGATTTAAAGATATGAATTGTACTAGTCAACATTTGTCAAAGATACAATTAGGTAAGACTAAAACCTCCAGTTTTACATTTCAAAAGTTAAAAGAAACTGGCACCTTTACTCACCTTTACTCATCAGTTATAAATTTTAAAGTTTTCAATCAATATTAAAGATTTTCGTTAGCATCGATATTGTTCACATTGTTTTTATTATAATAATGTTTAACCTTTATTATTGAAACTGTTTATATTTTATTATTAAAATTTAAATATTACAACAATTTCCCCTTTATTTTATTTAAAATAATATTTTAAAAGTATTAAGTATGTTTTTTTTATTAACTTGGACAAAGATGAATTATTATGCATAATAAAGGTGTGCAATCGCATTGAACCTTTAACTAGTGTAGTTGCAAATCTTGTTCCTAAGCTAATATTGTGCCATGTGCACTGAACTTTGACTGTAAAAGGGAGGTAAGAGTTTGCGGTACACATATAATAATCTAGGTGTTTACGAGCTTCTTTTTAAGCCAACACACTATGGCCTTGTGCTTGATCTCGGACTTAGTGAATAATCTAGAAACTTGCTTAACCAAGCTTCATAGAAGCAGCCCCACTCTAATACTCACATAGGTAAAATCTATTAAGAGTGTTCGCTCAATTATGTAACCGAGAGGGGGGCTAAATCGATTTTTAGCTACTCTTAGGTTCGTTTTGTGGTTCTTCTAAATTCTCTAGATATATTGAAGTTTTTTAAGTTATTTAGGCTACACAAGCATAAATTCAAATTCAATACAATAATCACAATATAATTGCAAGTAAATAAAGAGAGTAGGGAAAGAGAATTATACACAAGTGATTTATAGAGGTTCGGCAACCTTGCCTACGTCCTTTACCTTGAGACGCTCTCAAGGATTTCTCCAAATCCACTAAACTTGAATTTGTGTTACACTCCCTCTTTTTACAGGCTTAAGAGTAACCTCCTTCTTTTTCTAGACTAAAGAGAAACCTCCTTTTTTTTCAAAGCTCAAGAGAAACCTATCCCCTCTTTTTTTTGGGCTCAAGGAGTAAACCTTATCTACCCAAATCTCACTTACAATAGAGCACTCAAGGGTTCACTCCCCTTTACAAATTGTGAATGTGTATGAGGATGTGTAATCAAATAAAAGCCTCTAAATAGGCAACTGATCACAAAGGTTAAGTACAAGAGAAACCTATAGAATATTTGTGCTATTCTATAAAGAAAAGATGAGTATGATAGATGATTGAAAATTCTAGCTCTTAAGATGTTGTTGAGGCTTGAAGAAGATGAAGAAAATGATGAATGAAATTTCTTAATAGTTCCTCTCTCTTGTCTTGAGCTCCCAAGCCTCTATTTATAGTCCCTTTGATGAATTCTTGAAGTTTGGAGGAGCCTAAGCTGAATTTAACCATTGTTTCTCACAAAAATTAGCCGTTGGAGTGCTTTCACATGGTAGGGGATCGATCCCTTAATAGAGGGGATCTATCCCATGTTTCATTTTCGCCTTGAGGAGCATTTTGCCACTAGGGGATCGATCCCATGCTTCATTTTAGCCTCTAGGAGCTTTCTGCCATTAGGGAATGGATCCCTCAACATAGGGGATTGATCCCTCATCCTTTTCCTGCACTTTCCTGAGTTGTTTTGGATTAGAAATGATGTAATCTTTGGTTTTAAGTCATCCAAAATCATTTTTCAACTTTATGGAAGTCTTTCTTGACTTCCTCAAATTAAAACCTAGTCCAAAAACTTATTAAGTAATTTTCTAAAAGTGTATTCTATATTTTCTTGAGAAAATTCATCATCATCATCATCATCATCAGAGCCTTTATCCCAATAGATTGGGGTAGGCTATATGAACCAATATCTAAAATCACGTTAGATCGTCCATATGTATTCTCTAACTCCATAGATTTCTATTCAAGGCCATTTTCTCATCTAATTCTAAAACTTCCATGTCTTTCCAAACTACTTCCTTCCAAGTCTTTTTCGGTCTTCCTCTAGTCTTAACCCTTCTCTCAACATCCATAGCCTCTATTCTCCTAACTGGAGCATCTACAGGTCTACGTCTTACATGTCCAAACCAACGTAAGCGATTTTCACACATTTTGTCTTCGATAGGTACCACTCCAATCATCTTACGAATATCATCATTTCTCATTCTATCCTTTCTTGTATATCCACATATCCACCGTAACATTCTCATTTCTGTTACACTCATCTTTTGTGTATGTAGCCTCTTAGTCTCCCAACATTCACTACCATATAACAATGTTGGTCTAACAACTATCCTATAAAACTTGCCTTTCAACCATGTAGGAATTCCTTTATCGCACAACACACCTGTAGCACTTCTCCACTTACTCCATCCAGCCTGGATCCTATAGGTCACATCACCATCAATCTCTCCACCCATCTGTATTATTGATCCCAAGTATCGAAAATGATCCCGCTTAGGTATCGTCACCCCATCTAACTTCACTACATCATGCTCTTCCAGTCGGTTAGAACTGAATTTACACTCCATGTATTCAGTCTTCACTCTGCTTAGTTTAAATCCTTTTGATTCCAACGTTTGTCTCCATAATTCCAACTTTGTATTGATCTCCGCTCTAGTTTCTGCACATAGGACAATATCATCTGCAAACATCATACACCAAGGCACCTTATCCTGGATGGATTTTGCCAGTTCGTCCATAACTACCGCAAACAAAGAATGGACTCAACGCTGACCCTTGGTGTAATCCCACCGTGATAGGAAACTCACTTGTTTGCCCCCCACCTGTCCTCACATGTGTCCTTGCACCTCTATACATGTCCTTAATTAGTTTAATATATTTCAAAGGAACTCTTTTCTTTATTAAGGACCACCAGAGTACCTCCCTAGGCACTTTATCATATGCTTTCTCCAAATCTATAAAGACCATATGAAGATCTTTACCCATTACTCGAAAGCGCTCCATAAGTTGTCTAAGCAAATATATTGCCTCCATAGTTGATCGACCCGTCATAAAACCAAATTGATTCTCCGATATCTCTACATTCTTTCTTAATCTCCGTTCTATCACTCTCTCCCATAGTTTCATCGTGTGACTCATCAATTTTATGCCTCAGTAGTTGGCGCAACTTTGAATATCTCCCTTGTTCTTATATAAAGGTACTAAGACACTCTTCTCCATTCCTCTGGCATTTTGTTAGTGTGCCAAATCTTATTAAATAGATTTGTCAACCACCTAACTCCTACATCTCCAAGGCATTTCTAAACTTCAATTGGGATGTCATCAAGTCCAACAACTTTTCCATTCTTCATCATCTTTAGTGCCTCTTTTACCTCTGTCTCTTGGATTCTACGCATAAAGCACCGATTTAAATCCTTAAGAGGCACCGAAATATTATCCAAAACTTTATTTTGTCCGTTATTAAATAATTTGTTAAAATAATCTCGCCACCTATCCTTAATGTCATTATCTTTAACGAGAGTTCTTTGATGTTCATCCTTAATACATTTCACGACTCCTAGGTCGCGACTCCTCCTTTCTCTTGCTCGTGCCAATCTGTATATCCTTTTCTCTCCCTCCTTTGTGTTCAACTTGTCGTAAATCTCTTTCGCAACCTTCGTCTTAGCTTCTGCCACAGCCTTCTTTGCCTCCTTTCTTGCTACCTTATATTCCGACAAACTCTCTTCTGTATTGTTCTTCTTTAAAGCCTTGTAACGCTCTCGCTTAGTCTTTATAGCATCTTTTACTACTGCAGTCCACCATGTTGCATCCTTTCCAGTTGGCACTCTTCCGTTTGATACTCCTAATGTCTCTTTGGCTACCTCCTAAATGCATTTTGCCATCTTATTCCACATTACATTTGGGTTCTCTTCTGTTGTCCAAGCCTCTTTTTGAATCCAACTATCTCTACATGTTGTATGACAATCTTCTTTTAGCTTCCACCATCGAATCCGTTCAATTCCTTTTTGTTGGTTCCTTCGATGTCGTCTATCTATCTTCATATCTAGAGCTAAGAGTCTATGTTGTGCGGTAACACTCTCACCTGGGATAACCTTACAATCCAAACATCTATGTCTATCCCTACTCCTAGTTAAAAAGAAATCTATCCGACTTGCTCTTGGTCCACTTCTAAAGGTTATAAGATGAGAATCTCTCTTCTTAAACAATGTATTTGCTAGGATTAGGTCATAAGATAAAGCAAAATTTAAGATAGCATCTCCTCCCTCGTTTCTTACACCATAACTAAAACCCCCATGTACTCTCTCAAAACCCTCTCTACTTGTACCTACATGTCCATTAATATCACCGCCAATAAAAAGGTTTTCTCCTATTGGTACTTCTTGTACTTCCTTATCTAAATTCTCTCAAAACTGTCGTTTACTAACCTCATCAAGTCCTATCTGGGGTGCATACACGCTAATGACATTCAACACCTCTTCTCCTAAAACTAGTTTAACCAAAATAATCCTATCCCCTTGTCTCTTAATCTGTACAACATCCTTATGGTACTCTTTATCTACAATGATACCTACTCCATTTCGGTCTCTATCTTTCCCTGTGTACCAAAGCTTATATTGCTAAGGTGCTATCTCTCTAGCCTTTTCCCCAACCCATTTGGTCTCTTGGAGACACAAGATGTTAACCCTCCTCCTACTCATAACCTCACAAATCTCACCTAACTGACCACTAAGCGTACCTATATTCCAAGATCCTAACCTAAGCGTACCTATATTACTTAATGAAAATATTCAAAATCATTTTATAAAGTATTAAGATCAATAAGAATAAGCACTTAAATCGTGGTCTTATTTTTGATAACTACACTTTAAAATGGTTTGAGAAGATCATATATGATAAAGCAAATTTACAATATGAATCAAACATTTAAGCTTACTTAAGATTTTGTCATTTCAAAATACATATGTCAATTTAAATAAACACACCCCACTTATAACAAGCAATTGATTTTATTAAGATTTTTAAAGAGTCAACCTTTTAACGTTATAGAATAGATACACTTACACCATAGGGATGGACAAATGAGCTTTAACACTTCTTAGTGTGTATCTTTTAACAATCTCTCTATGATTCGTTCTTCTTATTGAACCTAACTCTCAAGATCTCTGATTATTAGGTTGGGTTTCTTTATAGGAGATTCCAGATTCTTTGGGCAAAAAACCCATCCCCCTCGATGTACTCTAGATCTTTTCTCTAAGTAGAGCTTTTGTTAAAGGATCTACAAGTTTATGACTTGATTTCATGTAATTTACACTTATAATCCCATTACTCAAATAGGATCTTATTATAGCATGCTTCCTTATAATAGGTCTAGAATTTTCATTATAATAACGATTATGCACCTACCAATTGTACTGTTTTGTACATATATTATGTACAGGGGATGTAAACTAAATTAAAGTATGTTGGATGTCAAATATAGTCTATAAAATAAAAGTGGTTTGTAGATTAACTGTTATGCTTAATATTTTATATATAATATCAAAATTTTGAGGATGCACTCCTTGGTTATACTTGAAAGATAGAATCAAATGTATTTAAAGAAATTGAGATGATTAATGATCGTTATGGAACTGAACTGACATTACAAAAATGAAATGAATTAAGTAATAAGGAAACTAAAATAATGACACTATAGACAGCTCAACATATCGAATCGAAAAGAAAAAATTAGCCTTAATTTTAGCAAAACTGGGGATGTCACGCCTAGTAACTCTATTAAATCACCTGTTTACTTTCAAATCATTTATACTTGAAATCATTAAGCCTTTCAAAACCATAGGAAATCAATGTTATATACTTTTATGAAACCGACCCCAAGTAAACTCCCAATCTCGGATATAATCCTGTAATCTAAACTAAGAGTATTTAGCGTCATACAAAATTTCGGCGGTATAAAAATACTATATAAGAGAACCTCTTGCACGTGAAAAAATCAATTCAATACAGCCACAATTCAGCTGATATTCCCAATGCAATCACACTATCAAGTACGTCTTTTGGACATGTCCCTTACCACAACAACCATAATACAATGTTTAGTCTCAATAGCACCAATACTAATAGGCAAGCATATATTTGCCTATCTTTCCCTCAACCTCACTCACTTTTGAGTTGCAAAATTCAATCAAAATGCGATCAAACGTTAGTATTTCTTTTATAAAACATGTAAAACACTCTAAGATCTTTCATATTTTCTAATACAATAGCAAATCTGGCTTACTTCCTACCGGACCCTAACACTAGAACTAATGTCGAAACCCTTCTTTTTTCAAATCTGACTCCACCAACAGTCTCATTTTCATCTTATGAGATTCATAACTTCTACCATTCTTACATATTATTAGTGAAGTTAGGAAGAGTAGATGTCTTACAAGTGTTTAAATGCTACTCGTTCTGTATGTATAAAAAAGAATTGCATGGTGGGCCCCATTTGACTTTTGATGTCCCGATGGAGGTGAAACTTCATGGACTCATTATTTAAAGCCAAATATAGTGGTGGTAAGAATTTTCACCTTAAACTCATTCGTTTATGTATGTTTTGAAAAGCGTGCAAACAAATTAGAAAATAACGATTAAGTCCATAGGCTAATAGAACTTTCTGAATAACGGTCAAACCGAGTTGATTTTTGACCAACTATCAGTGATAGATAATTTTTCATGTAATAAAGTTTTAGACCATGTGGACTGATGGAATAAAGTAGGTGTAAAAGTAGAAAATTACGCGATTTAACGGTTAGGGTATTTTAGTAATTTCACCCAAATAGGCAGTCAAAACTCAATAAAAGCTCAACAAATGATTAGAGCATGTTAAATAGAGGTGTTTTATGATTGAATGAAATATCTTGAAACTTAGACTGTTTGTTTAAACTGAAGTCAAATTGTGAAGGGCAAAATTGAAAAATTTCTTAAGATAAGGGCATTTTGGTAATTTGCTCTATAAACTATCATTTTTTATGGAATTTTCCAGTGTTCTTCCTCCCATTTTCAGTAGCCACTCTTCCTATTCATCTTCCTCCATAGCCAAAGCTTATTAAGGAGAGAAAACCCTTAAAACACCACCCTAACCACCTCAAAATCGAAAATAGTCTTTACCAAACCTGTACAGAATTTAGAGTTCTACAACTGACACCAAAATCAAGTGTCAAAATGGCCAAAATCCAAGGGTAGGCACTCCCATAAGTTTCATCCAAGGTAAGAGAGAGAGAGAGGAAGAACTTGTAATTTTTCATGATTTAATGATTTTAAATTATGTGTTTAAGGTGTTTAGGCATGAATTTAAGCTTGGATTGAATCAAAACCATGAAATTCTCTCATTTAGGGTTTCGGCCATCATCATTGGTGCATGAGCATGATGTTGCTTAATGAGCATTTAATGTAGAATAATTGTAGAATAATTGTAGAACATGAATTTAAGCTTAAATTGAAGAAGTGAGTTATGTAAGAGAGCGAGTAGCATTAAGCCAAGTGAAGGGGAAGAGGAAGGAGTGCTCAATTTAATGTGTTTTGGGTTCTAAAATAATGGATAAATTAATACAAGACTGTAGGCAAAATTAAAACTAAAAACGGAGGTGTTTTGATGGTAGTTGCAGTGTTAGCATAGTAGGAAGTATACTTAAATTAAGGCTGCAATAGGCAATGTGCTAGGTCTTAATGAGTTAAACATTCTTTGTAATTGAAGTATATAGAATTGATAGCACTTGTGTGGTGAATTGTAGCTTGAAGTCCGAGGGAAAAAATGGTGCTAACACTCAACACAATGAGATTCTGACAGGTAAGGGATATATGTAAAAGAAGTAGGATTTTATGATGCATATAGAATGTTAAAAATGTTTTTATGATATTGGACTTTGTGGTTTGGTTGAGATTGGAACAATAAAATTGTGGTTTTATAAATTGTGTTTTCATGCAGGAAGGTTAGGATAAGTATAACTGTTATATTGCCGAAATTTTCTAAAATGACCTTTAGACTTCTAAAACCATTATTGGTATTATTTTGGGAATAGGAAGTGAGGTGAAAAATGAGATTTGGCTTAATAGCTTCCAAAGACCTTATTTGAATATCGATTTTGTAACTCAGTTTCTAATGAGATTTTTATAAATTTTACATATTTCTTGATACATTCATGTTTCTATATCATTGTGATACACAAATAAAATATTTTGGACAATTGATATTAAATTGAGAATATTTGGTGAATTTTTATATTTCAAGTGTAATGAATTTGTGATTTTACTGCTTTATTGATTGATCTTTGTAAACACTTTGAAATGATTTATGAATTGTTTTGAGATTATTGTCCCCATATTCATGTTTCTATATCATTGTGATACACAAATAAAATATTTTGGACAATTGATATTAAACTGAGAATATTTGGTGAATTTTTATATTGCAAGTGTAATGAATTTGTGATTTTACTGCTTTATAGATTGATCTTTGTAAACACTTTGAAATGATTTATGAACTGTTTTGAGATTATTGTCCCCATAGCTGCCTACGGGCACATGCTCCTATGAATGTATGATCGTATGACTGACTATTGATGCTGTTGGACCTTAGCCATGTCTTCAGTGCCCACAAATGTCACTTGGCTAGTGTACATTGTGGATTTATTCTGACTATGGCCATATGTCCTATCGCATGAGTCTATTGGGTGATGCCTTGTCTCTATTGTATTTTTACTAGGGTGGCAAATTCCTGGTATTCCAGGCACTCCCAAACTTTATTGACTTCTAAATTCGGATTGTTATTAAATATATTTATGATCTTTATATGAATTACTGAAATTGATTTTGATATTGTTTACGAAGTGTTTTAGAAATTGATTATTTGAATGAATTATGAACTGTATAATGGAAGCTACTTTCAGATACCTATTGAACTCTGCGATTGAATAACCTTAATGAACTCCCTATAGTTGGAATTAGATACCAGGACAAGTGAGGTGCTTTAAAGAATCCTTCTGTACTAATGCACTATAGTATCTTTTCCGAATATTGTGCCAAAGGACTTGTGATCATTGCTTTCTGTGCTAAAGTGCATGTTTTAAGATACTTGCATATAGTTATGCATAGTATCGGTTTTGTTTTATATATATATATATATATATATTTTACTGGGTATAAGCTCACCCCTCTTACTCTCATTCCAGATTATCTGCAATAGTTTTTTTGCTTCTGCTCGGGAAGACTTTCGCTTTTGGTATCCCTCAGATGGTTATCGATATCCGTTGAGGTATATAAATTTTTTTATGTATTTAGACTATTTTTGTATAGTACTATGCTATGTAGATTTCATACTTGGGATGTAAATTGAAATTAGATTAATATATGTAAATTAGAAGTTCCTACATATCTAAATATACTCATTTGTAAGTGGAAGTGAAGACACTACAGACAGCCCAAACAATCTTAAGTATATTATATGAATAAGTATTGTTACATGCATAATTTGGTGCGTGACACATTTAAACACTATCTTAGGCCTATTTTTCTAGCAATTCATGCACACTTTCCCTATGCCTTTCACTTGGACGAATGCTCTACATGGACTTACACTCACAATTTTGCAATTTTTTGAATTTTCCAAAGTGTTTCTCATGGTCTCTACATTAACATATATCAAATTTAAATCAAACTAAGCAACTTGGTATAGAAACCCTAGGTGACCGAAACCTTATGGCTATCTTAAACATGGATTTGTTTCATTTTAACACTTCTAACATGCTAAACTACCATAGAATAATAACATATGTCAAGTAGAAGCAAATTTGAAATTTCTTTTTCTTGCCTTTCCTTATGGCTAAAACTTTGGAGGCTTATTTCATCTATCAAATGGCTTCTTCTAGTCACCAAATTCAGGTATGTTATAGTGATAACCGAGGAGAACAATTTCTCTTTAGGTGACAAACTAGTTTGAGGCTTGGAAGTAGATGATTTACTAAGTTTCTCCCACTACACTTAATCTTAGTAAATGGTGTAACAATAGTGGAGATAGTCGTGTAACAGTCCAAATATACAGTAAATAACATATTTTTACACATAAATTTCGGTTGGATTGTCTGCGATGCCTTTACACTTGTACAGTAACAGTAATAAATAGTAACTCCAAAAAATTTTATAAATTTGGAATATGAAATTTAACATCATTTCCTTACAACTTACATCCCCTGTTCCTATATTACAATTTAAGTAGTATTGTACAATTCATCTGAATGTATAAAAGAAAGTACAAATACCTCCCGATCCGACACAAGTAGTCTTGGGTAACCCAGATTTCAGCTGATATCCTCTAATGTATACCCCTTTTTAATCACTTATAATATCATATGGAGTGGAAAATAAAAGGGTGAGCGAAACGTGCTCAGTAAAGGAATCATATGCAAGACTGATAAAACGAAATCTATATGCTAGAAAACATTATTTTCCTAACAGTTCACTAGGCACAGTAAACGGAAGGATACTATAGTCGGCCAGGCAATTGGATGGAGCATGAAAGGTATTTTGAAATATGATAACTCTATGAAAATAGAGTTATTTTAGTACTTTATTGATTAATAATTATTTAATTCCTCCATGTTTTATTAATTATTTCCCTAATTTTATTAAATTCCTCATATTTTGCAAAAAAATAAATTCTAGATGAATTTCAATCTTTTTGGTAGAAAATAGACTGAAAATGGGCAAGAAAGGAGACTGGACCACTACAAGACAAGGGAGCATGACTCTTCATTTTCTCTCTCATCTTTTGACATCTAGCATAACACATGTTATCATCCTACTCACTCTTAGGGAATAAGAACAAAAGACACATGCCAATACATGGAGGACACATGCCAACACATGAAGGACATATGCCCTTGCCACCTTGCATGCTTATGTGGATTAGAAAACAAAAAGGAAGGTGCTAAAAGGGATGAGATGTCCATGGCTGATGTGAGCACTTAAATGACATGGAAATATCTGTTTTGAAGAGCCAAGGACATGAAGATAAGTGCAATTAATGCCAACTCATCTAGGATAGAAAATTACCATTGTATCCCTAGGTTAAGTGACCATATAAGCAACTTTATGAGACTTAACCTAGGGGGGCTGCATAGGGTTTCTTAGATTTACTTTTCCAGCACATTTTTATGTCTTTACAAGTTTAGAACAGCCACCATTTTTATTCCTTGAAGTTCTTTACATTTTTGCAAGTTAAATACAAGTTTCCATGATGTTTTCCTTTACTCTTTACTACATTCTTGCACTCTTTACTTAGCTTTTTGTTTCTTTAAATTTTCAGCAACTTTAATAATCTTCTACTCTTTCTTTTTCTCTTATTTTGGTTCATGATCGAGCCCCATGATCATTTGGGCTTGAGAGGTTGAAAAATCAACTCCTTAGCTCTTGGAAGGGAGCTTGGTCCATAGTTTTCTTTTGCAATTTTTTATTATATATTTTTAAGCTTCTAAACGAATTTTTAGTATTTTATTTCTACTTTTTTAGGGTCTAGATTATTGGTTTAAAACAGTTTTTTAAAATATTTTAGGAAGTTGGTCTTATTTTAGGCTAGTCTAGAGTAGGTATTTTTATTTTCTGTTTTCAAACTTTAAAATGATTTTTTTATTATTTTTATTCTACTGAGTTAGGAGTCTAGTTTATTGGGTTAAAACAATTTTTAAAAATATTTTAAAACAAAAATAAAAAAATATTTAAAGTAGGCTGGTTCAGGTTAGGCGTTAGCTAGGTACCATGCATTGTTTTTGGTTTTTGCTATTTTATTAGTAGTTTCAGTTCTGTTTTACTGCATTTAGGTTGTGTTTTGAAGGTATTTTAGGTGTCTCTTAGGTCTTTTAGAATATATGTTAAGGGTATTGCATTTAGGTTTGAGTATATTAGGTGTTTGAGTAAAGTTTCAACTAGCATCTCATTTAGTTTGCATCAAATTCTACTTTGTCATTTTTGCTGCTGTTAGGCATCCTTTGTGGTATTTTGTTGGTCTGTTTTTGGCATATTTTAAGTGCATTTCCAGTAGTATAATCTCATGTTTACATCATATAAATTTTAGGAATTTTTTAGGAGTCAATTTGGATTAGTTTCCTTAGTCATTTCATGGTTTGTTCATGCATTGCATTTTGATTTCCTGATCAGTTTTGCAGTTACTGTTTTAGCATTTCATGGCTGTTTAGTGTTCAATTTAGGTGCATTTCATTAGTTTTAAAGCATGTTAGTGTTAAGTACTCATCTTATTTTTAGGAAGTATTAGGGTAATTTTAGGAAGCATTTTACATTGCATTTTCATTAATCTCCTTAGCTTATGCGTTCCTTTGGAGTTTACTGTCCAGATTTTTTTTACTTACTGTTTTGATCATTATTTAGGTCATATTTCATTAATTTTAATTCATTTTAGGTTCATATAATTAGTGGTCTAAGTGTAGGTTAAGTTAGATAATTTTTCATGAGCATTTAGTTACATTTTCAATTCAATTTTGCTTTAAATTTCAATTCGCTCCAGGTTTTATATTCACATTAATTCTATGCATTTAGGTATTGTTTTAGGTACATTTTAGGTGTCTTAGGGTAGTATTCATATAGTTCTTTGATTAGGAAAAGTCTGGTTTAATTTCAAGTTCATTTACTTAGGCATTTTCATGCATTACTTTAGGAACTTTATGCATTAATTCATTTTTCTTTCAATTGCATTAGTTTTGATTTAAATTTTTTTTACATGTTCATGCATTTTTATTTTCATTTTAGGATTTTCATGCATATTTTCATTATTTTCATTTTAGACCCTTATAGTTAGGAAATTACATTTTTACCCTTCCATTTTACTAATTTGCATTTTTGTTTCTTTTCTTTTGCAGTTATTTTATTTTTATCATTTCTACTATAAGTATTTCTTATTTGCTTTCTAATTTCAATTACTTTTATTTTATTTTATTTTAATGTTGTTATTTTCATTTATTTATTTTATTTTATTTTGCTTTGTTAGCCTTTGTAGATCACCCTCAACTAAATTCATAATTTGCTAGGATATACCATAGATAACAATATCCGGTACTTAGCTAGGCTTTGCAACACCAGTCTCTGTGTGACGATATTTTCAGACTTACCTCCGTATTACTTGAAGACCACGTGCACTTACATGTAGACTCCTTTTAGGGTTGACAAAATACATGTTTTGTCTTGGAAACCTAGAAGCGACTATAGGGAGTAACTGTTAAATTCTCGATATAAAACAGTTTAATAAAATTTTCAATTAATAATGGTAATAAAACCATTTAATCTATCACTTCAGTAAACACTTGAAACACTTACAGTAACAGTAGTAGAAACAATTCAGTAAACCGTTTGATTAACGGTAGTAACTATATAGAAACAGTTCAATAACAGTACTATGATAGTATGGAAAACAGCAGAAATAGTAGTTAACACAGTAATTACTTCAGTAAAACTGTGACTAATCGGTTCAGTAAACAATTTCACTTTAACAGTAATTAATTTGGTAACACTTTCAGTTGTAACAATTTAGTAACAGTAATAGTTTTTAGTCAACAGTAACAGTTCAGTAAACAATAGTGGTTTCAGTAAACCATGTAGGTTTTAGAGACAATAAAATGTTTATTTCAAAATATTATCAGTTTTCAGTAAAACACTTCAGTAACAGTTTGGTACAGTACTCTTGCAGTAACAATAAAACAGTTCAATATTAGTACGGTAGCAATTCAGTAAACAGTGTAAAAACAATTCAATATAGTAAGCACTTGAGTTTCACGGTACAGTAATAGTTCACTAAACGTTTCAGAAATCAGTAATAATTTCCATAAAACGTTTGTAATTCAGTAAACAGTAATAATATAGTACAATTCAGTAAATAGTAAACAGTACTTCACGTTTCAATAAAACAGTGATGATTCAGTACAGTTCAGTAAATAGTAAACAGTAAACAGAAATCCACACTTCAGTAAAACAGTTTACAGTAATTTCATAGTTCAGTAACAGTAAACAGTAGGTCTTAGTTCGGTAAAATAGTTAACAGTAAATTACAGTTCAATAATAGTAAACAATATTTCACAGTTCGGTAAAAACAGTTAACATTGATTCGCAGTTCAGTAACAGTAGGTGGAGACTAGGCATTACTTTCGCTATATCATGCTATAATCCCCGTAGGGAACAGTAACAGTAAACAATAAGATCTATGGTCATAGTCTATAGGTGTCCTCAGAGTACGCTTGCCAGGTGTCCCTAGGACTGCTGATGACTTGACCAGTTTATCAGCCACAGTAACAGTACAGTACAGTAATACACGTGAGCATGATATGAGGCCTAATAGTCTCAAAACATTTCATTTACAATGGAAAATACCTTTAAGGAATTTAAACAATTATCATTAAAATTTAATAAAATTCCAAAGGTATTTAAATTCACATTTAATAGTACAGTAAAAACAGTCAATAAACTATTCATGCTTCAATGAGAAAATTTATAAACGTTCAAATTTACTGTAAAATATTTTAAGAACGTACCGAAAATCTCACTTTAATAAAATTTAATTGCATGAATATTTAAATAATATTTTTCGGTAAAATACCAATTTATGGAAAATATTGGAAATAAATTCCAAAATACACAATCTCACTCATTTCATGCTCATAAAATATTTCATGATATTTTAGAAAATTTAGCATAACAGCTACGAATTACCTAACCTCCCTGCACTTAAACACAGTATTTATACCAGCCGTAAACCACAGATTTGCATGATTTCAAAAGCAATTCAATACCAAATAATTTCATAGAATTAAATCCATAAAAATCATGCATTCACTATATCTCTATGGCTTCCACACTCATCCCTTACTTGTTCAGTGTTAGCGACTTTCTCAATAACGTTGTGCGTAATCCACTTCTCCTGGGTTGCAAAGCATTTTACCAACAATATTAATTCATCTTCCTCTAAGTTTTGGCCAATTTTACCTTTTACTACCAATTTAGTACCTCACTATTTTTTATACTTATATTCAAACTTATCACATGACATGCAATTATTTTCTATCGATGATTTTTATAAAAATTTTGGCAGCATAATGACATAATTATCCTAACTCTCTTGCACGAAAAACACAATTTTATATTTCCAAGGCAGTTGATTTTAAACCATTATAGTATCCAATTCACAAATCATTCCAAAATCTTAATCAAATCAATCCATAAATAATTTGAGATTTATCTTTAAAACCTCAATTACATCATATCTATCATATAAATCATCCCATTACCATTCTTAATCCTTTACATCAACATCCTCACCTATTCAATTTATAAACCATAATTTTCAAACAACTTTGAAATTCAATCTTTCAATCTCAATTCTATCAAACTAACACAGTATAAATCTATAACCATTTTATATGAATTTCTTACCTAGCGTTAACACTGGTGGTTTAATTTCTTCCAAGCTCAATCAGGCTCCAATCACCCCTTGTATAAATTCTACAATCTTAAGTCCAATTTCACATTTAGAGTTTTATAAAATTATTCAACAATATAATAATGATAAAAATAAAATGACAATAATTTTCTTACCAATATTATTTTTTTCTATTTTTTTTTGGCTGAATCGGTTCAGACTCGGTTTAGAATCCTCCCTTTTTTTTCTGCTGGTTTGCCCTTTTTCTTTTCTTGGAGGCGGTGGCGCATGGAACCAGGGGTGACTGTGCAACAGCAACGACGACGGCCCTTCTTCCTTTCTTTTTCCTCTTCTGGCTGCCAGCACCCTTTGGCTCGACTGAGCCTTCCTCAATCGGATCTGCTACCGATTGGTTCGACTGGCAGTAGGTCTTTTTTCTTCGTGTTCGGTGGTCTTGCTTGCCACCAATCTTCTCCCTTCTCTCCGATCGCCCCTTTTCTCTTCTTTCTTTTTTTTTCTTTTCCTCTCTTCCCTTACTATCTGCTCAGCTTCGATCGTTTCTCCTCTCCTTCACTGCCTTCACAGTCACCGGCCCTTCCTCTCCCCTCTCGCCAGTAATGGTCCCTCTTTTGATATCTCTCTCCTCTGCCTTTTTCTTCTCTTTTCTCTCTTTTTTTATTTTTATTTTTTTTCCAAAATGGGTCTGTATATGTAGACCCCTAATAGTGCAGCAAGCTTCCACGAGAAGCTTGCTGCAATTTCTTTTTTTTTTTTTTATAAATATAAAACATAAAACATAATATATTATAAATATATTTCTATTGACAAAATATATTTACTTATATTAACACTTTTGTATGTATAATTATATTCTTGACAAATACCATAAATATACGTATATATTGCTATATATTAAAAATTTATACTTACAATATAATTATCTTATATTAAAAACATATATATATATATATGTATATAATATATATAATCCTTAAAACATATATTTATCCATTTTATTATTTATTAATCTATACACTTTACTCCAAAACACTATTTATTGCTTATATATATTTGTATATTTGTACTTATATACATATAAGTATATACATACGCATATTTTTATTTCTTTAAATTTTAAATCCCTTAATACCTAAATTAAATTCCTAATTATTAAATTTGTTATCCGTCAATTGATCAAATATCGTGATTCAGAATATTCCACTCTCATAAATAAATTTATTTATTTACTCTAACTTGTCTATTAACTTCAAGAGTTGAGTTTACAGAATCCATGATTTCCAAAAATAGAAGAATTCTCGGTTATCACATGTCGGCTAGTGAGGATGGTGATGTTAAAATATCTTATGTTTATTTATTTATTAATTTAAAATATCATTTAAGCATAATTACAAGTTTACCGTTTTAAAATTTCCTTAATTATATCTATTTCCTTAACTATTATAACATATATTTAAACTATTTGAAATAATATCAATTATTTTTATTTCCATAGATATTACATTTATATAACATGAAAAAGTCAAATGTTTGACTTTCAATGCATGATGGTCGACCAAGGGTGTGAAATTACTAAAACAGCCCTAAACGAAGGCTTTTAGGCTCGTTCATGTTGTTCTTGGCATTTTCATGTGAACCAGTCCACGGGTTCGAATAGGGTTGGACTTCTTCACATGAGGGTTTAACTATAACAGTCTATAGGTCAAAAGTTAAATCATGTTGACCAACATTTAAAAATATTTATTCAGCTATGGACACAACTGTTATTTTTGAAATTGTTTCACGTAAACTTAGGTATGCTCAAATGGATGAATTTTGAGATGCAGTTTCTTACTGTCTCTGAGTTTTGCTCCCAATAACAATAATCAGAAGTTTTGCTCCAATCCAGATTATAAAAAATCTTGTAGGGCTCGCATCGTGGTTTTCTCCGACACCTATAAAGTACAAGGTAAACTATTGTTATCATTCAAACTAATTGTTCTAACTTCAATTACAGTTTATATGGATAGAAAGGAAGTGTGAATCTCACACAATTGGTGACCACAATGAGTAGATTAGTAGCACAAGTTTTAGAAAAAGTGTCTTCCCAAATAGTGGTGAATCTAAGGGAGAATGTAAGTGTCATAATTGTGAGGAGTGGGAAAGAATCGGAGGCACTAAAGGAAGCAACTCCCTTAGCAATAACTAAAGAAACTCTATGAGAGGGAGATGTGAAAATCGAGAAGGAAACGCCTCCATCCAAGGTCAGTTCGAGCCGTATTCCTTTTAATACTAGTACTTGCCTCCTCTTTTTTCCAATAGTTTGTAAAAGCTAAGAAAGAAGAACAAGAGAAGGAAATTTTAGAGGTGTTTTGTAAGGTAGAAGTCAATATTCCTCTTCTTAACGCAATTAAGCAGGTGCCTCGCTATGCCAAGTTCTTAAAGGAACTATGCACTTCCAAAAGGAAATTAAAAGGGAACGAAAAGGTAAGTGTCATAACGTATTAAGTTTCGGGAACCTAATAACTAGACATAAAATCTACGGAGTCACCACCAACCATTCTAACTTAAGTCTGATTGGTCACCTGTTCAAACTATGGATAAGGTTTTTTTTATGTCTCAAATTTAGGGATCGGAAGTATGGTTACGTGAGGAAGGATTAGCACCATCACAACGTCCATCCTAAAATGGTACCAACTAATTTAGGTTATGTCAAATTTGCTTTAGTTGATTTTAATTTCGATGATTAAATATTGAAAAATATTTTTAAGCATCCTCTGTTAAGCTAGTGAGATACTTAAAAAATCTTCCTTACCTCAAGAGTATTCAAGTTGTACTATGCGACTTGCTTGAAGAGCCTTCGTCATTGGATTCATTTTACTATTTTATGAAATATCTTAACTTTGACTCATTCTATCTATTTCATTCTTGTTATCTTTATCATTTTTGTTATATTATTATTATTATTATTATTATTATTATTATTATTATTATTATTATTATTATTATTATTATTATTATTATTATTATTATTATTATTATTATTATTATTATTTATCATTGATTAATTCTTAATTTTATTTATTTATTTTAGAAAATGAACGTGAATTATTTTTATAAAAAATTCCTGTTATATCTTTCATTAAGCTTGCCAGATCTTGAAAGAAATTTCTTTATCTAAGGATTTCCAAAGTATTATTTAAGCATAACCTCTTTTGGAATCTTGTCGTTGGAATAATCAATACTTAATCTCAATAATTATTATTAACTATTATCATCCAATTTTATCATTTATTATTATTATTACTGATTAATTAATATTTCTTTATATTTATTATTTCATCGTTGTAACTAATTATTTTAATTTTAGTTTTATAATACGTCTTCTTTTAATTTTAAACTGAATATAAGCCCTTTGTTATCGAAAACTCTCTTTAGACCATCCATTAAGTCGATGAGGCCTTGAGATAACTTTCTAACCTAGAAATTTTCAAGAAAATTATTTAAGTGTAATTCTTTTGATATTTCATTATCAGAGTAATTCATATTCACATTCATTATTATATTAATATCTAATTCTCGTTAGTCTATCTATTTCCTTCCTTATTTTGTTACCTCATATTATTATTTTTATTATATTATTGTGAATCATTAATATCCTTTCTAATTTTATAACTAATTATTTTTATTGTTGTTTTATAGTAAACTTATTTTTAAAATGAATACAAATTACTTGTTATTGAAAAGTTTATTTAGACCCTTCATTAAGCAGGTGAGATATTGGATAGAATTTCTTCACCTAAAAATTTTCAAAAAAATTATTTAAGCATAACTCTCTTGATATTTTATCATCGGAATAATATTTTTTCTTTAAATTTTGTAAAATTGTATTTCATGTAACATTTTTATAAATTTTTTATATATTCTAAAATTTTTTACATAATTAGAAAGCGTTAGATAAACAACGAAAAATGAAGATAGCATAAAAAAATTAAATATATATTTATATAAACGAAATATGTGAACAACATAAATGTGCACAGGATGACTAAATAACATATACTAAGTGAGAAAATAAACTATAATAAAAAACGTGCACAGAATGACTAAACTATATGCATGTAAGCAAATAATAATATAATAACAATAATACCTTTTGCCTCGATCTGTTCTGTCCTTCTAATTATTTCTTTTCTTCCATGTAGCTCTTGACAAACCGAGTAACAATGGCGATGCAGGAAGCGACGAAATAGGCGATTGGGTGCAGCTTTCATTCTACGTTGCGAATGCTTATCCTTGCAGGAGCTTTTGGTTGTAGCAACTCTTGGTCACGCTCTGCCTTACTGATTGCTCTCGATTGTTGCTGCAAGGAGGAAGGGTAATGCCTAAAGCGTGCTTGGGGCGGGAACGATGCAGCGGTGAGGCTTGAAGACAGTACAACAGATAGGCGAGGATAGCAACTTGGGTGATGAGGATGACGCAGCAGCCTCTGTGAGCAAGGGAGCGGTAACGGCAAGGTGATGGCGCAGCAGAACGGGAAGCTTCGGTGGACAGCAGCTTGGTGGTGGGATT
Source organism: Heritiera littoralis (assembly GCA_031772115.1). Classification (NCBI taxonomy): domain Eukaryota; kingdom Viridiplantae; phylum Streptophyta; class Magnoliopsida; order Malvales; family Malvaceae; genus Heritiera; species Heritiera littoralis. The sequence continues at coordinate 6,456,121 of JAPDPK010000025.1, read as the reverse complement.
TCAATGCAAGGCGGTAGCAGTGAAAAGATGATGAGACGCAGGCCGGGCGCGAGAAGCAGCGTTGGTCTTGGTTCAGTGAAAAACAGAGGAGGACAGTAAGTAAGGATGATGATGCGGCAGCCAGGTGCAGAACAAGTTGATCGAAGGCTTCCAATCGCTCCGGTTTCTTTCTGTATTCCTTGTGTATCTTCCTCCTCCTTTTGGCTGTTTTCTGTCTATCTTTATTGCTTAGGAATCTCTCAATTTAGGAATGATAATTAATTGTTTGAAATTGATTCTCCTTCGAAACTTTCCAAAATGCCTCTAATTTTATTTTTTTTCTTTTGATTTACGGTTCTCATTAAACTTTGATTTATTTTGCCTAAATCTCAGGAAATTTATTGATTTCAACTTTCTGATTATTTTAGATTTTTTTCTTTTTTTTTTGGATTTTTTTATTTTTTATATTTCCATATTTTTAATTTTTTTGAATTTTAATCAAACTTAACAAGCAAATAATTAAAACAACAAAATTTGAGCTTATGGCACAATCAAAATCCAAATGATAGACCAAGGTTTAATTTTAAGTCCAAAATCAAATGACAAGTCAAGTTCAAAAATTGCAAAGAAAATTTTTCGGCTTTCATTATTAAATTATAAAACTTGCACAAAAGTCAATTAATTTTGGACTTAATGGGCCTAATAATAAATAAAGATTCGGACAAAAATGATGTCAACAGTAAGTGTGCGGTAGAATGTTTCAACAATCATTCAACGAAAAATTCCCCCTAAGTGCAAAGATCCTAGTATGTTCACTATTCCTTGTAAAATAGGTAATATTAGAATTGAAAAATCTATGATAGATTTAGGGGCGTCCATTGATGTTATGCCATTTTCTATTTAAGCTTCTTTAAATCTTCGACCCTTCAAAGAAACTAGTGTTGTTTTGCAACATGCTGATCGATCTAACTCCTATCTTGAAGTAGTGGAGGATGTTTTTGTGTAGGTTCTTGACTTGGTCTTTCCGACTGATTTTTATACTCTTGATATAGAGAATGACAATTCTCCTAATGCAACACCTATTTTGTTAAGGAAACCATTCTTGAAGACATCCAAGACAAAGATTGACGTTCACAGACAATAACTCTAACTATGGAGTTTGATAGTGAGATCATTTGGTCCAATATTTTTGAAGCTATGAAGTGTTTTCTTGAGAAGGGAATATCTAAGAAATTGAATAAAAAAATTTAGGTGTGGGATTGGTTGAGTGATGTGTAGTGGAGTTAGGCTAACGACATTAAACAAATGTGCTGCTTGGGAGGCAACCCAAGGATGGCAAGATTGTAACAAAATCAGGAGAGAATTCCTTTTCCTTGAGTGATGTGTTGTGGAGTCGTGCTAACGATGTTAAACAAATGCAGTGCTTGGGAGGTAACCCAAGGATGGTAGGATTATAACAAAATCAAGAGAAAATTGCTTTACCGTTTGTTTTATTCTTGTTCTTTTTATTTATGTTTTGTGTTTGTGTCTTTTTTTTACTCTTCTTTGCATGATAACCTTACATTGAGGACAATGTAAGAATTAAGTGGGAGAGGACAAGTAAAATTTTGTTATTGTTTTTTCTAAGGGAATGACATTAATCCTACTTGATGATTAATTCTAAACTTAACAAGGTTTTATAAAGAGAGTTGAAAGTATTTTGATTGTTATAATTGTTGAAGTGTATTCTTTCTAAAGATTTTATGCTAATTTATAATTGGATGTGATTGTTCATGTGATGTTTATCTTGTAATTTATCCATTGAAGTTAGTCTTAAGCAGGGTTTAAGTAAACGAGAAAAAAAAGAGGTTTAAAAATTATAAGTCTACTCCAATGTTTTGAATCACTTAAGTCTTCACAACTAATTAATTTTCAAGTAGCTTGAAAAACGAAAAGCACTCTAAAAAAAGTTGACTTGTTGAGTAACTGGGTCTTTTCATCACCCATGTACAGTCACGTAAAAAGGTGAGTGAGTTCTTAGGGAAGAAATTGTTATGATCTCAAAATAAAAGAAAAAGAAAAAGGAAAAAAAGAATTCTCGATTTATTCCTTTTGCTTGTAGTAATGGAGTTGGGTAATTGCAAGTAGATGTTGCTTGTTTCAATCATATTGGTTAATTTTGCATGAATTTGTTTAGAGGAATGCATGGATATGAGAATATTGTTAGAATATGATTGACTTGATTATTTGATTTTGTTGAGTTTTGAATTAAAATTCAAAGTTTGAAACAATTTCATGATATTGTTTATAAGTTAATAGTTTCTTTTATATAGTGTACCTTGCATTCTTTAAAAATTTCATGCGTAAATCTTTTGAAAACTCTCATGAGATGCAACTCGTCCACTAGGGGTGACTAGGGTTTTAAAGGTTGTTGCATACGCTAAATATAATTGTGATTCCTACAATAGTGAATTAGGATTTATGATTTAGATAGGTAATTAGTTTAGTTTTGCTCGAGGATTAGTGAAAACTAAGTGTGGAGGAATTTGATAAGAACTAAGAATGTGTTATCTTTATATTTTATAACTATTCTTTTATGTATAGTTTCTGCCTAAATGAACTTACTAAGATTTATTTTATGTTTTAGATAGCAAAATTGAGATATTGGAGTAATTTGAGCTAAAATGGTAGTTTTGAGTTTTTCTGACCATTGAAAGGTAATATGATAATTCCACATCTTTAGAGTTGCTAGATGAGAAAGAAGTCTTCATGGGAGTTAAAGAGGATGTCTTGAGCTTTCCTAAATGTATTTGATCACATAAATCCAAGTTAGTTTGGTTGGTCAAAGCTTCCTTCAAATTTAACATAAAAATCCGGAATACTAATCCTAGTAGATTTCGGATTACTAGATTAGTATTTAAAGACCACTAGTGTAGATAAGTTTAAAGAGGACTTTTAGTGGTAATAAAATAATAAGTGGAGAGTTCAAATAGAAGAAAGATTACTAAAGATAAGAGTTTGAATGGAATACTTAAAGATAAAGACAAGGATAAGATAAAGGAGAAATTGCATCAAAGAAGGAATCCTACTTGAAGATAGACTTTGATACTTACAAAGAGAGTTTTATTTGAAGTATATCTCTTGTAATTCTTGGCTTATAAATAGACTCATTTGGGGCTGGAACAAAGATATAACACATTCTTCTTCATTTTTTTTATATGTTATATTCTGATTCTTTTTTAAAGCATGTGTTTCTAGTTCTTTTATTTTCGTTTAAAAGGAATTTGAAACCTTTGAATGATCATTTTGAGATTTATTTGAGCTTAATATTATTTTAATTTTATATCTTGAGTATATGAAACTCTTTTGTGAGTTTAACATGATTGTATTGTTTAATTGATAGGATGCATACTATATAATTAAGCTTTATAATCTAAAGCTAGTTTAGAACTTAAGTTTGTAATTGCTTAATGTTTCTAACAATCAGTAGTAAATATGAATTAATGATTATGGTTAAGTTTTCGTTCAATTTCTAGGAAAATCTAGGATTAAGTTAAATGAACTTAGCTTATGAGTTTGTTATTTAGTGTGAGAACTCAAATTTTATACAAATAAAGTGAATACGTGACCTATCGAACCCTATTTTGGTTGCCGAATCGAAAATTTTTTGTTTCGGGGTATTATAAGCCAAGCTTTCATATGGGTAGGTCTGTGGGCCCCATGGAAGTGTGCACCCACTTGGATACGTCTGACTCATCATATATTAATGATATTTAGTCTCAAATAAGCCAATTTTAGTCATTTGAAATTATTTGAATTCAATTACGAATTATTTTGAAATATGTGAAACAAATGTGAAAAGGACGGTTTTGTTCATAGTTTACTGAATCAAGTTGTCATGTCCCGATTTCTTAAAATTAGGACTAACTTTTCTTTTCCATTCATTTGGTTATGCTATGCTTAGTGTCATCAATTCAATATTACGCTAAAACTTACTTAGCTAAGTCAATATCTCATATTTATTCAGACTGGTCCCAGTACAATCATTTACAATACATATTTACTTTTCTTTACGTTCTTATTTCATTTAAATTAAGTCGAGTAAGATTACTTCATAACTATACTGAAATAAACAACCTCAAACTGTATAAATATCCAGTGTCAACTGTTAACCTCAGTATACATTCATTTCTATATCAAATGACTATCATTGATATTCAAACTCCTTTAGTTTGCATCCCTTTACACATGAAAGTATTGTACAGTAAAGTCTGAACACATAACATAACTGTGTAAATATATCTCCAAAGTACAATGCAAAAGCCTTAAAGGAATTCGGTTAGAATCCTCTCTTAACAAGGCAGCTACTACTTCAGATTATCTGTGAAGTGGAAGAGGGAAGTGAGCTTATGCCTAATAAGAAATATATGTAAAAGAGCAGATACCATGCTAACTAAATGCAAGTATCTTACACATGTTTCTACGATGATAGTTTACCATCAATAACATTAGACTTGAACTCGGAAAGAATAGATACTATGCAACTAACATGCATGTATCTTAACTATATTTCTACATTTGCATTTACTGTCGATAACCATAACATATAACTCAGAAAGAAGGATTGCTATAACTGGTTAGGGATACCAGGTTGAGTAAAGAAGGATGCTTTAAAGCACCTCACTTCTCCAGGTCTCTAGGTTTGACTTTAAATATCTTAAGTAAACTTACAGAAATTGAATTTATGTATTTTCAAAACAATGGAATTTCAATATAATACTTTCAAAAATCATGACAATGCAAATGATAAACACTTCATTTCGAATCCATAATTCAAACTTTTAAATCAGTAGTTGTCAAAATGATAAAATCCGATAAACAATTTCAATTCCAATTGATAAGAATCATGGCGATATCATTCATTAGACAATATACATTCAAATCGATAATCATATCATATAAAACCATTCATTAGAGACAGTCATTAAATTATTATGCAGTAATAAATGATAAAGTTATATTAGTAACAGCTCAAAAAACCCTTTTTTTCAAAAGATAAAACCATACCATTGGTATATTCATTTGTTCTAAATCATTGGAGACAGTCATTAAATCATTATGCAATAATAAATGATAAAGTTATATCAGTGAAAACTCAAAAAACCCTTTCTTTCAAAAGATAAAACCATACAGTTAGTATATTCATTTGCTTTAAAACATTTTATTTCGATAACTGAGATTCAATACGATGAAATTTAAAGCAATCATTCATTAAAATATTATATAATAATAAATAATAAAATCATAGCATTTACAGTTCAATAAACCATTTCTTTTAACGATAAAATCATTCCATCAAAACATTTATTTTCATTTTTAAACATTTCACTTTGATATATGATTCGATAAACTCATTCAACAAAATCATTCAATACAATAACTCGATAAAATCATTCCTTAAAATCATTCGATGGAAACAGTCAACATCCTAATAGAATCATGCAACATTAGGTTCCCGAATGGGAAATAACATAAAGAAAAATGGCCATAGTCATAGTGGTGTCTATCTAGTGTCAAAGAGCTAGTGACATCCTGTGGATTGTTGAAGACTTGCTCAAGGTCAACAAAAAACATTACATTACATTACATTAGCATGAGTACCCGAAGGCAATTATGGGACCTAACAATCTCAAACCTTTACTTGATTCTCATGGAAATAATAAAACAATACTTCATACTTTTAAACATTATACAATACACAGTCGAAATATAAACTTTTTAGGAACCAAGTTTCATCTTACATTGCCATGGATTCTAACGGTGAGGTATACTGTATAACACTTAGCTCCCTTGGGATCCTAGAGGTGATTTTCCCAGTCTCAAAGGAACTTGTGTAGCACATAGGTCCTTTGGGACTTTAGAGATAACCCCCACAATATAACTCCCAAACTATAACATACCATGTTATAACATTTATAATAACCCAACTTTCATTAGACATTTCATTCGGTATAAAACAAATATTATTTTTAGAATATTTTAGTTCCAACATATGGGTCATCGTTTCAAACATTTCATTACTATAAAGGCAAAACATTTCATTCCATTCAAACTTCAAGACATTCAAAACTATTTATTCTTTCAAAACCATTAAAAATTAACAATGCATTTTAGAATCATCATCCACAACGATTAAAAAACATCGAAACAATGATTATGCATGTGAATAATGCAATTATGCATGACTAATCGCATGCTTATGCAATACTCTTTTATTTTCAATTCTATGCCATTCTTATAGTTTCAAACCAAATACTTTCGATACAATTCATAACATCCAATCATTAACCCTTTATAATCATTAACTAATTCTAAAACGTTTACTTTCGTTCAATAACATTTGTTTTCAGTCCGTTAAACTCCAAAAATCTATTCTATCATTTCGATAAACTCCATTTACAAATGTTATACTTTAAAATCTTTCAGTAAGTTTCATAATTTTTCAACCATGAAACACAATTCAACACATTCAAAATGTATAACTTTAAATCAATACCAACCATTTCAATCCAAAGTTTTATTCTAAAATCATAATTCCTTATCAAAATCCAACGATTCTTAAATGATCAATAGACATTAGAACCTTTTAAAATACGTTAACTCATTTAAATCATTGTTTTACCTAACACTTTCTCAAACCAAAACAATTCTGACTTAGGGCAGTTGACTGCTCTTTTGGGGCAGTTGGCTGCCATACATTTGTTTAATTTTTCAAATTAAAATTACACAATATTTAAAGCTGACTATACAATGAGAGGTTGACTGGTTATTTTGGACAATCGACTAGTTTTCAAATGGAAAGCTTTTTGGTAAAAAGCAGTCTATTGGTCTTTAAGGCAGTCAGCTGGTCTCGGTCGATTTTAGTTAAGGGTAGTTGATTGGTCTAATTTGGTTACTACGAAAACACCCAAATCTTGTGTTTAGGCAGTCAACTACTCGCTTGGCCAGTTGGCTGCTTTAGACAGAATACTACATAGGAGTTAAAACCCATTTTCAAAACCTCATGTACAATTAAACGCAGTTCAATATATCACAATTCAGTCATAACTCAATTCAAATACGATATCCTAACGTTCCTTTATACACATTCGTTACCAAACAATTGCGATTATGCGACAACAGTCTTTTTAACACCAATCTTCAATGAGCAAGCCTAGATGCCTAATTTGTTTCAGAGTTGTAGAGATCATTTCAAACATGGTTTTTTTAGATCAGACTTCATATTCATGCTTTACACTCTCAAAACTATTTATAGTCTCAAAACTATCACATGTATCTGATTGAACAAGAACTGAATTTTCTCTCTCTTACCTCCTCTTGGTTGAAACTTTGAGCTTGCTTTTCACCCTCCAAAGGGTCACTCCAACACACCATATCACTGTTGTAGAGCTCGTCAAGTTGAAGAACTTTGCTTTAGGGTTTTTTTTATTGGTTTGGGGCTTGTAGGTAAGTGTTTTCTTCACTTTCTTTCTCTAAAATCATGAGAAAGCTTAAATTTTCTCTCTCCTCCTAGCCATGGTTGGTACACACATATGGAGAAGATGAGATTTTCACTTTTAAAATATCTCTTTTTTATATATAAAAATATCTCATGGGCAAATTACCATTTTGCACTCACACAATTTCATTAATTCCCTTTATGTCTCAACTATTTTAATATTCATTTAAATATTTAATTTAATCTCTAAAATAGTTTATTTCCATGCCAATCATGTTTATTTAACATAATTTAGTCAAAACTTTGACTTTTATTAAGGTTTAACCAGTCAAAATGGAGAAATGATCAAAATAACCCTAACTGTTCATTCGTGTAGTTTTTGGCCTTTTCGTGTGATTTAGTCTACAGGTTGGAACTGGATTAGACTTGCTCACACGAAGGTTCATCTATGACAATTTATGTGTCAAAAGTCAAACTACGTTGACCGTTATTCACAAATGTTTTTTTGGTCTATGCCTTTATGGATACAACCGTCATTTTTGAATTTGTTGCACAATTCCCAAATCATGTACAAACGGAGGAATTTTGAGATGAAAATTCTTACCATCTCATTATTTCGCTCCAAATATCATTACTTTAGAGTTTCACCCCAATCCAACTTGTAGACATCCAGTAGGGCCTCCATTGCGGTTTTCCCCAATCCTTACAAAGCATAACATTTACTATAGCTCTCTTCGATACTAGATGAGTGTCGTCAGTCACCAAAAATAAAATTTCCTAACTCTACTATGTAGATAGCGGAGCAAGGGTCGAACCCACAGAGACTGAATTATTTAAATTAATTATTAAATTAAAAATCTAATTTTAGGATTTGGGGAAAGAAGAAGAAAATCTGGGGGGTTTTGTAAGCTATGTCTAAAATAAAGAAAACAAAAATTATTAAATATAACAAATAGCAAAAAGCTTCAGTTACGAGGCAATCAATCATTCTTGGATTTTGATGTTGATCATTGATTATTTAAGATCATTGTCAATTAAGTAGTCAACCGTAGTGTAATTCCCCAGCGTCCAATTACACCTATCTTTCCTTACTGTGTTGTTAATTAAAGGCTCAGCGTCTTAATTAATCTCTAACTATCAAAATTTACCTATGCTCAGCGCTATAGATTAAGTTTTAATAGCAGCATTAATATCTAGAAAGATTTGAGTCAACATTAAGTAACAAACTCACTCAGCGCGGTTTATTTAACTTAAACCTTGATTCTCCTATATCCCTAGTGATTAACTCCACAAGCAATTACGGACTTATGTTTTTAATCCGGCGGTAGATTATTTAATTTAACTAAATAGTGTGCACCCTATCTAATTAAACAAACAATCATTATAATGTGCTCAGAGAATCTTGGATACTTAATCAACAATTATATAATAGGTTCAAGAATCTCACAACATGCTTTTCCGAAGAATAATCAATTTACCTCATAACTGAATAAGAAAACTACTCACTAGTCATATTCAAGATCATAAAATTCAAGTTTAATATTATAAAGATTACAAATATCATGCAAGAAACAATCAAAGAAGCAATCTTTAATAATATCAAATCAGAATTAATAATCAAGATTATAAACTAACAAGTAAGAACACACAAACAATATTAATTTAAATAAAGAAAACAAAATCAGAATTAAAAATAATAAAGAAATCAGCAACTAATTAAAAATAAATAAAATTTTTATTAAAAACCCTAAAGAAAATCCTACAAGACTAAAAGAGAAGAGGGAGGAGAGGGATTTGAGGGATTTTGTTTATGAGAGCCTTGTACTCTTTATATAGGCCTAAGGAAGAGTTTAAAAGACTTTCCTAAGCAATGTGAGATTCAGATAAGAGTTTACTTGGGAAACAAGTAATTTGACTAGTCAAACTCTTATCTTTATCTCATCATCTTTTACAATTATTTTCTAAGTAAAATTCCTAAGGCCTATTTTTATTAATTAATTACAGATCTAAGACAAAATAAAATTAAGAAATTATCTTCCCTCAACAAAATCTGGTCTTGAACTTGCTTTGTTGGAATTTTTTTCTCAATCTCGTTTTTCTGCCCAGAATTTCGTACTGACTTTGTCCAGACGTTTGACCTACCAAATGAACTCCGATTTTTGCGATCTTGGACATTCTGGAAACCTTGAGAAGTCCTCTACAACTTCCATGAAGGCCACTTCTTGAGATCAGGTCGTTAAATTGGTCAAAAACGTCAATCTTTCAAGCTGGACAGAAAATACTGCACTTTGCTCTTTTTAACTTCTTTTTATTCCAACTTTGATATTTAATACCTAAAACATAAAATAAACATTAGTAAGCTCTTTTAGGCATAAAACATCAATAAAGAAAATATATTAGCACATATAAAATTCACAAAATATCATCCTATCAATACTTCAAATTAAACTCCAATCTAGATGAGATTCATACCATGAGTAAATCAATCCCCAAGTATCAATAACCTACTCTTTCGGGGGTCATTCTAGGTCTTAGTAACTCCTATGGGCCTCGCATTCAATTTTCTCTAGCATAACCACTATATAAAAATTTTAGCGATTAACTTTTGCTTTTCGATTTGCGAAATGAATAACTTATATTGGTTATTGGGAAAATGGGGTTCTAACACACGTGGTCAGACCAAACACTTTGAGCTTGTTAATGGGGTCTAATTGAGCGATGTCAAAGCCTTAATTGGTCATATTAGAACTTGAATCAAAATATTTTACGATAAGACTGAAAAAGATCGAAAACAATAAAACTAAGTGCAAACCCTAGTACTATTGTACATGGCCATCCAAGCATGGAAAGTCAACAATATTACATGTGACATGTTTGGAATTTACATGAATCTCACCTACCAACATGCATGAGCCAATAGGAATGAAGAAAAATGTAAATTTATATGATTAAGTTAAAATTTTATGGAACTATCTTTTGAAAGCTTGTGAGATAAGCTTAATTTCACCTTATCATGCACCATTTAATGAACCATATACCCCATAGCAGCCATTAATTCCCTTGCTAACTCAAAAGCTAAGTCAGAAATAGAGAAAATGGAAAGAAAACGTGAAGAAGAAAGAAAATTGTGAGCTTCTCTAAGCTACCTCCATGCAATTTCTTCCTATCTTCGTTTCTAAAGTGATTTCCTAAGCCTTGTTCACCTTCTCATCTCAAATCTTGCCTTAGTTTTCAAAAGAAATCAAAGAACTACAAGAAATCCATGAGAGAGAGAGTAGGTTCGGTTATGAGGTAGATTTACTAGGAAAGGTTAGTTGTTTGCTTCCAAATTTATATATGTTGTTTAAGGGACTATATTTGTGTAGACTGTAAAACTCTGTACCTAAATTGTAAACAAATAAATTAATTAAGTAAGGTTAGCATGGAATTACAACAAAAAATTTTGTATTAACTTGAGTACTGAATCCAAAAGTTTGAGTTTAGTGTGTTTAACAGTTAATGAACGTCTGTCTATATATTTGATTTACATACATATGTATATCCGATAAACAAAGTAAATTCATACTTTTATAATTTTACACGATGAGAATATAAGTTAATAGATATATATATTACCATTGCTTAAATTATACACATTAGACATGATATATATAAATAACATGTATATGTATGTAAATGTTTAAGATAAAAATATATATATGTTAAATATATATATATACACACATATATATATATATAGATAAATAATAATGAACAACTAAATAAGTAAATAAGTAAAAAAAAAATAAAATAAAATAAAAATAATGAAATAATATATATATATAAAATAACATAATAAAGAATCTATTTTTATAAAAATAATAATATTAATATAAAAAGATTGACTTCCTTAGACAAAATCATTACCTGCTCCCACGTCCGGAAATAATAAAAGAGGCAGAAAAAGCCTCGGTTAAAATCAGAAGAAAAATTTATCACTCACTCACCTTTATCTCTCGGCTCACACTATCCCATCACATTTACAAACAACTCAAAACACTCTTTCTCTCTCCCACTCATCATCATTTCAGTCTCACCTCTCTCACACCGTCGCTCACCTCAGCTCAGCCGTCTGATCTTTCACCCGGAACAGAGAAGGAAATTAAGAAAAGAATGAAGAGTGAAGCAAAGAAGAAAGGAAGGGTCGAGAGAGAGAGAGAGCTGAAGGAAAAAGGAAACTGCTGCTAGGGAATTTGGCTGAAAGTAAGCTGTGAAATGAAGCTGACCTAGGAGTCAGTTTAGGGGCTTTTGAATGCTGCTTGGGGCAAGGGTTTTAGGCTGTGATGAAGGTTGGTTGGGACTGGAAATGGTATTGGTTTGGCTACTAAAATGAGGCAGATCGAAAGAGGATTTGAAGACTTTGACAGTGGCGTTGGAAGCTTAGAGCAGTGGTACGTAAGGGGCCAAAGTGATGCGCGAAGCTGAGTCGAGCAGCAGGGGCCTTGTGTGGTGATGGTTCAGGCTTGAATAGGAGGCCTCGTTCATAGCATTTGCTGCTGTTGGAATGGGTTGAAGTGTGGCTGGTTCACCAGTTAAAGGAGGCTGAAATCGGTGACTTCTTGGTGGCTTGTGGTGTTTGTTTCAAAGTCTAGATAGCAGCTGATCAAAAAAAAAATATAATAGCTACTATTAAGGAGGCATTAAGGAGTATTTTGAAAAAAAAAGCAATAAAGTACTGATTTTAGGGTTTAGAATAAGGCATATGCGTGAGAGTTTGGTTGAGTTTTTTTTTTGCACTCGGTTTTGGGTGTTGAAACGGCCTAGAGCAGGGACTGATCAAGGCAGTTTCTAGGGGCTGTTTAGAAACTGTGTTTAAAGGGATTTAAGGCTGGAAACTGAAGGTTGAATGGTGCTACTTTAATTTTTGGTTTAGGTAGTTTTAAAGCTTGATCTTCTAGTGAATTAAAAAGGGCTGGAAACGAGAGAAAGGGGAGAACAGAGCAGTTTTGACGGCTGAAAGGTAAGAAATTTCAAGGCTGTTACGAGGAGATTCCCAAGGGCTGGATCGGTGGGGTTTAGGATAGGATTTTTGGTTTGTTTTTAAAAGCTGTGCAGTGGCTGAGTAATGCGAAGTTGTGGCCACTTGTGGTGGTGATACAGGGCTGCTATTGAGGCGTGGAACAAGACTCATTTGGACTGGAAATCGATACAAACTGAGAAAGAGCATTGTAAGGACTGATCTCAAAGCCAAATTTAAAGGGTTTTTAACCAAGGTAAATGTTGTCTTTGAGCTGATTTTTAAGCTGACTTTGAGAGTTATAATGTGCATGAAAATAGATCATGAAAGGAATACTAGGAATGCTCTCTTGCTTAAAAGTTTTAGATGAATATAAATATAGTTATAAGGAGGAGAATGGTGATAGATATTGATATATATATATATATATATATATATATATATAAATATATTCTTGCTCTATATTGATATGAATTATGCATATGTACATTTGTATATTTATATATATATATATATATATATATATATATATATATCATGGTAAATCGATATAATGATATGCCATTAAAAATAAAGTGTATATATATATATAAATATACAAATGTACATATGCATAATTCATATCAATATAGAGCAAGAATATATATATATATGTATGGAAATTGAGAAGGAATAAATATATATGTCTACAAAATATATTGGGATATACACATAGATATAAACATATATATGTTTAAGCGCGCGCGCGCGCGCGCACACACACACACATATATATATATAGAGGTGCTTAAGGACAAATACCTATAAGTATATCGCAACTGACGATAAGGAGGTAGCCGCGGATTAGTAGTAGAGTGAATTTAATAGGTTTTAAATTAAATAATTGCACTTTGATGCAATATGAGTAGATTAGGTATTTATTAATATCCAAATACTATTAAATAAGAAATTGAGGAATGGAACTTTGGTATAGGAATTGAATTGGAAACATTAAGGTGAATGTTTGGTACTAAATCAACTAAGGGAAATTTTAAGGTAAGGATTAAATCCTGGTTTAAAGATTTATATGTATAAGGATGAATATATATAAATATATACATACTCTTCAGAGTAATAATGAGATCTTAATTATAGGCATAATACTAGCCTGAATGGATGTGTGTAGTTTTAAATTATGCGCTTTAAGTTCAGTATTTAGCATGATATGAGTAGATGATTGAGACAGTATTAGAATGATTGTAGTGACTTTGACTGGAGCGGAGGAGTGAATTTTCAATTCGGAGGATCGAGGAAGATACTCGCTAAGGGTATAAGGTAAGTGGGTTAAATAAACCTTACTAGTATCATCTCGTAAGAGATGAATGAATTCTTATTAAATACTTATCTAAATTCACATCAAGTTTGGTGGAATATTACGGGTAAGGCTATAAGAGTATGGTAAGATCCAAGTTGGGTTTGATGTGTCATGAATAGTTTTCGAATTAATTGTGATTTATGCGTGGTGTGTTATAACTTGTTATGCTCAATGAGGATATAAATTGATATAAAATGTAGGTGCCTGTATCATGTGAAATGCATGTGATTTAATTAAGTTGTACCTAGTGAGTATGCCAATACGTTGTTATACTTTAAAAATGTATATACGAACTAGTGTAAAATATGTATATAGCCTACGATGTGTAACTCATGGACCTCGAATAGCATCTAGTTGCATTTATCAAAAACTAGGATAATGGAATCGTATGATAATTGAAGTACTTATGTGACTCGAGGAATTGAACTATTTTAGAGCTTTATCTCTAGAAATCATGTGCCATAAAGGCCAATCCAAGTAAAACTCACTCCTTTGTACCGTGTGAGCCACCTCTAGAGAACTCAAAGGAACTACGTGCTATGCAACTTTCTTCGTGGACTGCGGGAGCCACCTCTAGAGTCCTTTGAGAGCTAAGTGCTACACGTGTACTGATGAAACATCAGAAAGCATGCGCCATAAAGGCCAATCCGAGTAAAACTCACTCCTTTGTACCTTGTGAGCCACCTTTAGAGAACTCAAAAGAACTACATGCTACGCAGCTTTCTTCGTGAACTACGGGAGCCACCTCTAGAGTCCTTTGAGAGCTAAGTGCTGCACGTGTACTGATGAAACATCAGAAAGCATGCATCGTAAAGGCCAATCCGAGTAAAACTCTCTCCTTTGTACCGTGTGAGCCACCTCTAGAGAACTCAAAGGAACTACGTGCTACGCAGCTTTCTTCGTGAACTGTGGGAGCCACCTCTAGAGTCTTTTGAGAGCTAAGTGCTACACGTGTACTGATGAATTATGGGAAATCATATGCCATTGAGACAATGAATAAATGATTGTGATTTGTGAATGTGATGACTATCATTAGATAAAATTGATCTTATGCATAAGACAGAGAACGAGAATAATTGTTGAACTATACTTATATTATGCTATAGAATCATGTATTATCTGTAATGGTTGTTTCTTTCACGCTTAACCATATCGATAAAAAGAGACAGAGTGATATTGTGTGATTTAAAGAAATGAAGAAAAGCATAAATGAGCTTATGAAATCTGTTGTACATACAAGTTAGTAGCTAATCTTGATATAAGGCATACATGCTATTTTATGGAGTACATGCATGTATGATCATATTTTACGACATGAGCCTTGTCTGTATTTATTTAAGCAACTTATTGAGCCGTGGATTTGCTCACCCCCTTAAATTTAACATCTACAGATCATACGGGTTGATATCCAGCTCAAGCTTCATATAGGCTCTCTCGAGAACTATACCTAGCTGTGGTACTCGTCTACATTCTCCGAGCTATGCTTTTGTGTTTTTGAGGTATACAAATGGTATATCATTTTGATAATTATGCAAACTTTATTTTCATAGTACTAGGAAGAAATATGGGATGTAACTTTGGATCGCATTAGATTATTATGTAGGTCTATGTGATTATCGAGTGCGATACGGGATTAGATATATATTTTAAAATACGTATAAACTGCAAAATATGGAATTATTACTGGTTTAGATCCTTGAGAAACATGTGAGGTATGATGATGTGAGTTCTGGGATTTAAAGTTGGCTGTGTTATGAAAGATTGAAATGTATTTTAATGCAGGTGATTTTACTGGGGAAAGTGATAAAATACAAGAGAGAGGTTTGCGATCCGTTTCTTTTGGATAAATGAAAATAAGGCTAAAATGATTAAAATCACTTTGAGAAGTATGACATAGCTAGAGATATAATATTATTAAGGCAAGATTTGATTTAGTTACTACACTAACACTGAATACAAACCATAAATAGAAAAGAAAAATTTGGTTCGTGATTTTCCAAAAGCACTAAGGTATATGTTAAGTGGACGTCATTGGCCTTCGGGTTGTGACAATATTGACATGTTTTATGGTTTTGATTTGAAGCAAAAAGCTACCTATGTTGAGGTACATGTTTTAGCCAACATGAAGGGGTAAGCTTGCTTTCAAGCTTCTAGAACAATATATGTTGATGTTATAGGAAGTTAGAATTGAACAAATGTACGTGTAACATGGTGCTTAGGGTTCGACCATCGAGTGTTTACTAGGTGAACATGCTTATTTTAGGATGAAAATGTGATATGTGGTGTGATTCATCTAACTAAGTATGATTATGATGCTAAATTTTATTGAATTTAAGTGAAAAGTACATTGGTATATTCAGCCACTTAGGGTTTATAATGTGATCCTTGCTTAGTTCGATGTAAGGTGGACATATTTTATGTTAATCATCTAGCTAAGCATGAGTATGAAGTTAATTGAGAATTAAAACAAGTGTAAGACATGCCTGTAGATTTGGCCAAGGTGAAGGACATAGTGAAATCAATGTGATTAAGCCTTGGTTATCACAATTTGTTAGTGTACAAGTGATGAGTAATTGACAGTGTAATAGGTTTGAAAAGAAACCGAAGAATTGAGACACTATGTCAGTTGCTTTTATAAAAACCCTAATGGTATCCTAAGCGAAGGTGATGTGTAAAGATGTGTATAGTGAAGCTTAATGTGATTGTGGTGTGTAACTGTGAGTGTATGTGTGTTTATAGTGATTGGAAGTTAATCTGGAGGTGTGAGACCAAAGCAACTAATTTTGAAAATGAGTGCTCAACACCGAGCTTTTGTTAAGTTAGCTTTGCAAGATGCATGTTAGCATTATACAGTGTAAGTATGAATAACGAGGTATTGATTTAAATGTAATTGAATCATATATATATATATATATATATATATATATATATATGAATTACGTGCCAAAACTACCTTGTTGGGCATAGTAGCTCAATTGTGCTACATGTGATCTATATATAAATATAAATAAAATATATATATAATTAATATGTGAAGTATTGTGGGTATGAACATGGATATATAATAGCCTTGCCCGTCTCTCCAGGTCGTTGGCGAGGATCCCCTAGGCGTCCCATACGCCCCAGGTTTACTCTTACAACGTCAAGGCCTTGCTCGTTCCAGTAGGCCGTTGGCGAGCATCCCCTAGACGGCCTACTGGAACGAGCGAGGCCTTGACGTTGTAAGGGTAAACCTGGGGCGTGTGGGACGCTTAGGGGATGCTTGCTGATGGCCTGGTGAGAGGGGCGAGGCTCTTACAATAAAAACGCGTTGCTCTTAATATATGCTTTGAATTTGCAGGCTGGGTAGTAAGATATAGTATGTCGTACCCCGAAACACAAGACATTTTCAATAATGAAGAAGCGAAAGTAAGGATTTTGGGGCTAACTTTTTCCTTTTACTTTAATTACGGTTTGTGTAGCGAGTAGTCTTACTCTTTCAATTTTGGGTTACTATTCACTGATCTCGGTTTAAGGTTGATTTCCTTAAGCCATAGTTCATTTCATAACTTAAAATCACTTAAGATTAAATTTCGGCAGTATTTTCGTTTAACTACGAAAAACCTCCTGCAAAACAATCCAAACAGCAGGGTAATTCACTATTCATTACCTAACATTTCTGGTCCGAAAAGACATATCGCACTCTTATATAGTCCAATGGAATATTTGCCAAAGTTTCATAATTTTTGGATAACTTGAAGGCTATTAAAAAAATTCCCAACCAAATATGATCATATCCTTGATACTATTCACATTAAAACTTGACAAACACTTGTTTACATCCCAATTTAACTCTGTTTTTAAAAGTAATCACATATTAATACTTATCACATCTCATACTAAAATACTGTACAAAATCATCCAATTCCAAGTGTAAATGAATAGTAACTTCATATATCGAGTTATGAATTGAAGTCTGACATCTAGTTTGGAACGTCAAAATGAGATACTACTCTTGTCAAGCATTGCTATCTCAGCTTAACTTGTGGAGGAAAATGGAGGGGTGAGCTTTAGGGAAAGCTCAGTAAGCCACTACACAAGTGCAGAGATAGTAACAAATGGGATACAGTACACATGTTTTGTATAAAATCATATATCAATAACTCGTTCAAACTTCGTATCACATGTAACTCAATATCACAATATCGTGTTTCTAGTCTAGGACTTCGATGATGCTGTCAGGGGCTTTCGAGGCATTGAATGGGAGGGTACTTTAAAGTATCTTATTTACCTAGGCACCTGACATCACAACTATAGTCCTGCCTCCAATCACATACATATATGCAATGTCTCATCACCGTGTATTTATGGTAAAATCGATGTCGTGAATCGATGTCAGGCACGTAAAACAATGCAAAGTGATTTTGTCAAACCATGTAGTTCTCGTAAAACAATGCTCGTATAGCTCAATCACATGTCATATAACTTCATATAAAATGTTCATAAAACATTTCTTATTAGGCAAACCTAGAAATTCGACTAATAAAGTCTTAGCCCACTGTAACTATCAGTAAGCAGTCCTCGTTACCCTAGAACTAAGGTGTTGCCTATGGTCATAAATCCTCATCATCTCCAATCCTAGTGATCAGCTAGAATCGAAACCTGTCAATGACAATGTCGGACAAGCCTCGTATTGCCCATTTAAGAGTACCTTTACTCGGGCATGTTCCATAGTGCTCTATTAGTCTCATAGTATTATGGGATGCCATATAAAATGTTCATAGAACATCTCCCGTTAGGCAAACCTAGAAATTGGACTCATAAAGTCTTAGCCTATTGTAGCTATCAGCAAGCAATCCTTGTTACCTCGAACTAGGGTGTTACCTATGGCCATAGATCCTCTTCATTTCCAATCCTAGTGATTAGCTAGAATCGAAACCTGTAATGTCAATGTCGAACAAGCCTTGTATTGCCCATATAAGAGTACCTCTTCTTGGACATGTTTCATAGTGCTCTATTAGTCTCATAGTATCATAGGCAGCCACAAAAATCTATAAATCAGAAATCATCTCATGTTTTGAAGTCTCGTATAAGTAGAATGTACAATCAATACATGCTCAATTCAGAAAACTCCATGAATATGCCATAAGGTTATATCATTCACATACTTCAAAAGATGATGCACATGAGATGTAAAAGCTTTTATATGTTTTGTATAAATCTCGTGTAAGCTTAAATCTCCTGAAAACAGAGTATGCATAAAGATGCAATAGGATATCTCATGTTTTGAAGTCTTGTATTAGTAAGATGTATAAGCAATACATGCTCAATCTAGAAAACTCCATGAATATGCCATAAGGTCAATACATGTTTTGAAGTCTCGTATAAGTAGAATGTACAAGCAATACATGCTCAATCCAAAAAACTCCATGAATATGCCATAAGGTGATATCATTCACATACTTCAAAAGATGATGCGCATAAGATGTAAAAGCTTAAATCTCATGAAAACATCGTTTTGTGTAAACATCGTGTAAGCTTAAATCTCATGAACACAGAGTATGCATAAAGATGCAATACCATATCTCATGTATTGAAGTCTCGTATCAGTAGGATGTATAAGCAATACATGCTTAATCCAAAAAACTCATATGAATATGCCATAAGGTCATATCATGTATATACTGCAAAACATAATGTAAATGAGATGTAAAAGCTATTATACGTTGTCATAGCGTATTAAGTTTCGGAAAACCTAATAGCTAGACACTAAAATTACGGGAGTCACCACCAACCATTCTACCTAGGTGTGATTGGTCACCTATTCAAACTAAGGATAAAGCTTGGTCTATGTTCAAAGACACTAGGGTTTGGGAGTACGATTACGTGTAGGGAAGGATTAACATCCCACAATGCCCATTCTAAAATGGTACCAACTAGTTTTAGGTTATCTTTACAATTTGCCTTGTATTTATATTAATTTCGATATGCTTATATATTGGGAATATTTCTAAGAGTTTTCCATCAATTTGGCTTAAATCTTAAAATCTCTCTCACCTCAAGATTTTCAAGGAGTCTCAATTGACTTTCTTGAATTCCATCGTCGGATCAATGAAATATGTTATGAAACTTTTATTATATATTTTAAATTTGGCTCTAATATTGACTCCATATTAATTCCTATATTTTCTAAGTCTTATTTTACATTATTCTTATCTATATGTTTTATTTATTTAGAGAATAAATATGAATCATCATTTATTGAAGATTTTCTTAAAAGCATCCCATCAATTTGGCTCGGCTTAAAAGAAATCTTTCCACCTAGAAAATTTCAAGGAATTCCAATTGACTTTCTCAAAATTTCATCATTGGCATAATCTGCATTTACTCCTTTATCTAACTAATTTTATTTCTTATAATTTTTATTCTAAGCTATTTAGTTCATTTATTTGTTTACTTATCTAATTTTATTTAAATTTCTTTAATTTTAATCTTGATCTAATTTATTTTTATTTTATTTATTTATATTTATTTAATAAACATGAATTATATTTTATCGAAAACTCTTTCAAAAGTATTCCATCAATTTGGCTCAACTTAAGAAAACTTTTCTCACCTAGAAATTTTCAAGGAGTCTCTATTGACTTTCTTGGAACTTCATCCTTGGTATAACTCATATTTATTTCTTTATTATCTAATCGTATTAATTACTAATTATTTTCAATCTAAACTATTTCATTCTATTTATTTAATTTTTCATATAATTTATGTTCTCGTATTTATATTTATTTATCTATATTCATTTGTATTTTATTCATATTTAATTTACTAAGAACAAACATGGATTATAATTTATTGATAATTTTTTCAAAAGTATTTTATCAATTTGGCTCAACTTAAGAAAGATTTTCTTACCTAGACATTTCTAAGATGTCCCCATTGACTTTTTCAAAATGTCATCATCGGTCTAATTTACATTTATCTTTGATAATTAATTAATATTTTTATTAATATATTATTGTTTTATCCTAACTTTTTTACTTTTAATTTTTTTATCATTTATAATTAAAAAAAAACTTAAAGAAGTCCTAATTTTATATTCATATTTAATCCTAATTCCAAAATAAACAAACAAATAAATAATACATTCACAAATATATAGAATCTCAACATACCAAATCAAATTATTTCTTTAACATTAACTATCTAAGTTAATTATCCAAGTCAGTTTCTCAAATTAATTATCCTAACGTCATATTCTAACTTCGATTAAAATTTTACACAAATTTCTAGTTAAATGGATTATATAAATTAAACCCAACTAGGGAGATACTTGAACATATTAAATTATAATTAAAAATAGGCATTAAACCTACTAAAATAATAAAAGGAATCTTAATCTAATCCCATGTATATAGATGCCATTTAATGGTCAAGAATTTCTTACCTTCTTTAGCTGCCAAGAGGACTGCTAAGAGCAGTCTCTCTAACAGTCACCCTTGAACACTCGACCGTTTGTAAGGCCACGTTGCCTCATGTTTGAGATTCAATACCGGCTACTGCTAAAACAGGTCACTTGACTTCTTAAGTTTCTTTAAATTTTTGTCATTTTTATCAATATAAAAATACAAAATAGAAAAATAATAACAAACAAATATCTCAAAATCATACGCAGTATCTTTGAATCTTGTCTGAAACCAGAACTTCTTAAAAAAATATTTGTTCATTGAAAACGAGACTACCCATGGATCAACTAAAGAAGCTTGAAGAAAATAAATATTGAAGCTTGAAGAATCTCCCGATCTTACAAAGGCTTTTTTTCTCTTCATTTGCAATACTTGTGTAAATAATTTTTTTGATACAATGGCTTGACTTTTATTATAATTTGTATTTTTTTTTTCATATTTAACCAATTCTTTTTAAAAAAGAAAGTTGTTTTGCTAAAAAAAAACCTTATATTTGCACTAATTTAGACTTTTTAAATAATGAAGATTTAAAAATTAAAAAAAAATTGATCATAAAGTTTTACTATGGAATTTCCATGGGATGAGTGAAAGAACTCTTCTATTAGAAGTTGTGGTGTTTGTAGTGGCATGATACTTTTCTTCCATGAATGCCTGTTGTTGTGTATTTGGGTTATCTACACCCTTTATCGTCTAAGTTGTGTTTGTGAAAATACCGATTAGAAGCTTTTTCTTATACTCTTTTCAAAACTATACTGAGTTATTGGTGTTTTTGTACTCTTTTCAAAACTCTGGAGTTATTGGTGTTTTCAGTCTACTTTGTAGGATTTGAATCAATGATAACAAGCTCATAAGAACTGTGTTCATGATATTATTTATTGACTTAAAAGTATCTTGAAGGTATGAATTATTTTAGCCTTAGTTTTGTTAGTTCTGTAGTCGATTTTTTTTTTCATTATTAAAAACTTTGTATTCTTAAAACTCTATAGAAATTTTTTCTAAAAAAATTATCAATTAATTCTATCATACATTTTTAAAAAGATCAATAGTGATTCTATACCAAAAAAAAAATATAGCATGATACGTATTATGGTTTTAATTTCTACGGACAACTTTTGTTTTTTAGAAGTTATTGGCTATGGTTTTTGAAAAAAAAAACTGAAAAAAATCCGGTTACTTGTTATTAGCTGTAGCTGGTATGAAATTTTAAAAGATGAAGCAACGTGGCTTTACAAACGCTCGACTGCTCAAAGGCGTCTGTCGGAACGATTGCTCCTAGCAGTCCTTTAGCCGCCAATATTTCCTTTCTCTTCTACGTAGAACACCACAGCCACTTTCTTTCTTTATTTTTATTCTAAAGCCGAGTTTTAGAGCAGCAATTAGGCAGGACCAAGACAACTTTCAGGCAACGGCTTGGCACAGGATTTAAAGATGATGCACAAAGGCAGCAGGTTGGTGACGATTCAATGGTGCAAGAAGAGCAGCTATGGTAGCAAAGCAGCTTGACAATAACTGGAACAAGGCAGTGTGGTGAAGATGATGGAGATGCGGTCTTAAAGCTATGAAGATGATGAGGACAGCAATGGCGGTGAGAAGACGAGGAGAATCGAGGAAACAGTGGGACTTTAGGGAGTAGTGATGAAGCGGCAGGTGCTGTAGGCAGAGGAAGGTTGGTCTAGTGAATGGTGTAGGGCTATGTAGATGGTGAATCAATAGAAGACTGAAGCAATGGTGTTCCAATCAGTGCAAGGTTGAGGATGATGACTCAGGGAAGCAGGTTGTGTTTCGGACAGTGGTGGAGGCGCACTAGGAAGGCAACGCTGGTAGGCAGGGAAGTAGGACAGTAGCTTTTCTTTTTTTTTTTTCTGCCTCCCCCTTTTGGTATTCAAGCCCTTCTTTTATAGACCTAGGATATTTTTATTTTTGGTAATAATTGGAGATCATGAATCCATCTTTTTAGGAAATTTTATATTTCAAGAATTGAATATTAAATCCGACATCAATTCTGATTGTTCTTTCCACCAAATTCAAATTAATTTTCAATCTTTTAATAGTCCCATTTAATTCCATTTTCCTATCAAAATTAATTCTGATTTCCTTTCCTTTTTTTATTATTTTATCCAAAATAAAAATAAAATAAAAAATCAAAATCAACATCCAAAATTCATTTCTAAATCTAAATTTAAAAATCAAAAATAAAAATATATAAAAACTAATTAATTAAAAATGTTTCAAAAAGACCCGGACAAAAATGTGTCTACATACGTTTTGTATAAACCTCGTGTAACCTTAATTCTCATAAAACCTATTATGCATAAAGATGCAATAACATGATGCAGATATAGATACCTATATTTGACTTTTCACAAATTTTCAAAATTTTTGAAATAAGATGGGGTTAGGATATATCATTATCTAGCTTGGAAGGAGAAATAATTTATATCCCTAATAGCAGTACATCTCAATATTCACATCAAAATCAATTCATTTGCTTCATAAACCTTTCATTTATTCTATATATCACTACGTGTAGCTTATATAGGACACTTACCCTATAAGCTACTACTCGTAGCTTGTATAGTAAACTTACCAAAAGCAAAGATTAAGCTCGCTTGTTCAAGCTTGGCAATTCGCATTCTGTACACACCAAATTGTGTCGTTTCCATTACAAACACATATAGACCATGTCATTTACCAAGTTACACTTACACATAGTCATTTAACACTACTACTCGTTACACTTTCTTAGCTGCACTTTAGCTATAATGTGACAAAAGTCACTATTCGATCTTTTCGATTGTTCCAACTGCACCATTCATATTAGTACACATCTACTTCTCATTTACCAGTGTTATTTCACTTTAAAGGTGAAATTACTACATTACTCTTCTTTTCGCTGAAAGCCTATCTTTCTATATACAAGTCCATTTTGCTTTAAAGCTTCCATTACATTTAACTCATGTTCATTTACATGAATTACGCCATCAATAACAAAATCACCTATGTGTTTATACACTTTCACTGTGGAAACCTATTTGGCAAAGGTCGAAACACTACTTTAGGATCAATTTCACACCATTTTAACACTAGAATTAGGCCTAGAAAAATCAGAAATGCAACATATATCCATTTTAGAAAGAACAGAAAATTCCAGCCTAACTTACCTTGTATAACAAAAATTTTCAGAACAGATTTCCCCTACCAAAAGTGGTCTGTTCGGGCTAATTTTTGGATGTGGTAGAGAAAAGGTAGGGCTTCAATCGATTTTCTTGGA
The DNA here is from genome assembly GCA_031772115.1 of Heritiera littoralis. Taxonomy (NCBI): domain Eukaryota; kingdom Viridiplantae; phylum Streptophyta; class Magnoliopsida; order Malvales; family Malvaceae; genus Heritiera; species Heritiera littoralis. The sequence continues at coordinate 6,431,599 of JAPDPK010000025.1, read as the reverse complement.
CATTTTGAAAAGAGGTCATTTTCCTAGCGGTTTCACCTCACAATGTGATTCTCTCAATCTCACCTAAAACAGGGTAGCTTGATAGACAGAGCTTCCAGCAAACCTTTCATCAGCCAAATGAACTCCGTTTAAGATGAAATTTGGATGTGTTATAGAGAACAGAATTCGAAACAACTTCCATGAAGGAGGAAAAACTAAAAATGGCTTGAAGTAGGATGAAAAATGGCAGTAAAATCAGCTTGCATAGGAAGCTTACGGTTTTCTTCCCACTTTCCTTGCTTTCTCGATTTTCTTTTATTTTTTTGTTAAATTTGCTTCCAATTTTGAGTTGCCGTTTAGCTAATGAAGGAAGGGAAATAAAAAAAAATTTAATAATGTTTGAAGGTTATTTCATAAGCTTTTGGAATAAAATATCAAAGTTTATTCATTTTTCCTCACTTTTCGTTGGTTTTCTTTCTTTTCTTTATTTTATTTTGACTTTACTTGATTTCTAAAGTGGTTGGCTGGCCACTACATGTAAAATATCAACCTTAAACATTAATTTAATAGTGACAAAGCTTGTCACTTAATTTTTTCCTTTAAAATATCTTTACTTCTTCCAAAATTTCTTTATTTCCTAATTCCTCATTAGTGGCTTTTGGCTTGGTAGGTGAGATCTAATATAATTCCATCCATATCCTATCTATATAGGACAAATTAAATATTTATAAAATTGCGATTCTTACATTACTCCCCACCTTAAGGAATTTGGTTATCTGAATTTGACTTGGTCTGATCGAATAGCTGAAGGTATTTATCTAGGATTGGCTCTTTAGCTCGCAAGAAGCCTCTTTTGAAGTATGATGCAGCTAGAGAACCTTAACCAAAGGAATAGACTTGGATCTAAGAGTCTTTTTCTTACGATCCAATATTTGGATTGGTTTCTCAATATAACTCATATCCTCTCGTAACTCAAGTGGTCCGTATTGTATGATACGGGAGGGATCCAGTTGATATTTCCTTAGCATCGATACTTGGAAGATGTTGTGCACACTTGCCAACTCTGGTGGTAAGGCGAAACGATATGCTATGTCACCTACTCTTTATAGAATCTCAAATACACCGATGAATTGAGGACTCAGTTTCCCTTTCTGTCCGAATCTTATGATACCTTTGGATGGAGAGACTTTCAAAAATACCTTGTCCCCAACCTGGAACTCTAGTTGACGTCTCCAGATGTCACCATAGCTCTTCTGACAGTTTTGTGTAGTCCTTAATCTATCACATATGACTCTAACCATCTCAGAAACTTTCTCTACTAGTTTAGGAGCAAAAATCTTTCCTTGTAAAGTGAACAAAATCAAGAGGAAAGGCATTTACCATTTTCAGCCAAGGTAAGGTTTCATTATGCTTTCATATTCTTTAAATTCTAATGTTAGAAAATGATATATTTAAGTGTCCTAAGCATGAATTTAACCTTAGTTTGAATCAAATCCCTTTAAATTAGCACACTAGGGTTTCGGCCATTGATGGAACTTTATGGTTTCATGTTGTTGGATGCATGAAAATGGTACCAAAGTGATGAAGAAACATAATTAAGTATGAATTAATTGTTAAATTGTTGAAAATCCATGAATAATCACCATGTTGATTTCGGCCATGGCAAGGGGAAGGGGCTATTGTGTTCAATTTGATGAATTTAGGGTGCCATAAGACTATAAAAATTAAGAGGAGACTATTGGTGAAGTCAGAATTTAAATCGGAGTTGATTTAAGCAAAGTATGTGTTAGCACTGGTGTAAATTATACTGGGTTCAATGAACACCATGGACAATGTAGTAGAATTTAATGAAGAAAAATTTATTAGAATTGAATTATGGTGAATAATGGTGGTTGGCTTTGCAACCTGGGAGCGAAGAATTGTCTAGTGGTGGTATCAGCAAGTCAGTAGAAAAACATCAGGTAAGGGATGAGTGTGAAAGCTGTAAGGATACTGTGAATGCATGTTTTGACTTAAAATAATTTTATGAAATGGTTTGGAAATCAATTGCTTTAGGATTGGTGAAATTGTGGACACTGACTGGTTTATATATTGTGTTTTCAATGCAGGAGGACTAAGTTAGAAATAGCCGTTATTCTACTAAAAAATTATAAAAATTCTAAGAAAGTATCTCTAATATTCTTAAATGATAGAAATAGATAGATTTCCAAGTGATTTTCATGTGCTTTATTAAAATTGCATGATTTTTTATTTACAAAAAAACAATACTTAAATATTCATGTTAATGAATTTTAATTACGTGAAGGTACCAGCATATGCTTATTAGTGTTCTACAGATAAATAGAACATTTTCAAAAGAGAATACTGAAATGTGAATATTTTGTAAATTTTTATTTCTGAGCTGAGATATTTACCATATATTTATTTATGGACTGATTGAAGATATTATTATTGAAATTGATTTCGTAAATGGTGTTTCTACTGGGTATAAACTATTTTGAGAATGTTAGGCTCCGTATCATGCTCACGTGTCACGTGTTATTATTACTGTTGCTGATAGACCCGTCAAGTCTTCAGCCTCCACAGATGTCACTTGGCAAGTGTACATTGTGGACCACTATGACTATGGCCATATGTCGTACTACTACTGTTTCTCCTTTCTAAGGATATTGTTATAGCATGATATTCATTAGGTGTTGTCTGTCTCCATTGTACTGTATTGTTTATAGAACTGAGAATGCTACTGGTACAGAAGTGACTGTTTTAAATGTTGACTGTATTGTGAAATTTTAAAGTATTATTGTACTGTTTACTGGATTTCTATACTGAACTGTTTTACTGAAGTGTTTTAATTAAAGTGTTTATATATATTGTTATATATATATATTGAATAATACCATGAATTGTTTCAAGTGATTAACATGTTTATCCATATCAATTTCAATTGCTTACTCCCTATAGTCACTACTAGGAATTGGGACACGACAGGTATTCTAAAATACCTCTCACACTCCATTCAGTTTTCTAGTGGACTATAGTATCCTTCCTGATTTATATCGTAGTGCACTGTTAGGAATTAAACGTTTTAAGCATATAGATTTCATAGTATCAGTCTTGCATACGATTCTCTTATTAAGCACTTTAGCTCATCCCTTATTTTTCCACTCCACAGATTATCTGTAGTGACGAATTGATATACTGTTCCACGGATTTGGTTGTGCTTTAATACTCTGAGGTAGTAGTGAGTGGATCTTGGAGGTATATTTTTTTTTTTTATATGTTCAGACTTATTATGTACAGTACTACGATTATATAATTCATGAACAGAGGAGGTAAAACATGTGAAAGATACTGTAAAATAATATTTTATTGTTTATATTTATATCAGTTATAAATATAATTTTCATTTAAAAAGTGGATTACTCTTAGCGTGAGTGTGATAAAGGCATCACAAACAGCCCAACCATCGTACTGTGCATGTGAAAATGGATAAGTACTGTGTATTACAGATCATGACAGTCGTTGATCAATTTCAGTCTTTACTTGATTAGTAAGGACAAGAGTGACGAGGATCTATGGGCATAGGTAACACCTTGGTTCCAGGGTATGATGTTAGCTCACAGAATAGCTCACTGAATAGCTACAGTGAGATAGAGATATATGGATCTATGGCCATAGGTAACACTCTAGTTTTTGGGGTATGATGTTGGCTCGCTGAATAGATACAGTGAGATAAGTCTTTATCGATTACTTGCAGGGGAGTTTCCAAATTGATTTGACAGGTACAGATTTATATGAACTTATGAGTACATTATATGATTTTTTTTGTTCATAGGGAGGTACAAGGGGGAATGAAGGAATCGAACCTTGAACCTAATTCCTCCTAAGGAGGGGTAACAATCGCTACAAGTATTTATTTGAACTACATGTATTTGATAAGACTTATGAGTACATGATATGATTTTATGAGTAATTGATTTAAACTACGTGTATTTGATAAAGCTTATGAGTAGTGATATGGTTTTTATGAGTATTTGATTTGAACTACATTTATATGATAAGATTCACGAGTATTTGAAATGAATTTACGAGTATATGATTTTTAATTTCGAGTATTTGACATGAATTACAAGTATTTGACTTATAAGACTATGAGTATAAGATATGATTATGAGCATTTGATTTGGTTATGAGTACTTGAAATGATTTACGAGCATTGAATACTATTTACGAAAATTGATTTTGATTTGACTGAAAAGTATATTGTTCTATTGAAAATTGTAATTGCATTGATTTATTGAATACTGCATTGTTTTGTCATTAAATCATCGTACCATTATATTGACAAGACTGTGTAGTGGTGATGTCAGGTTAAAGGGATAATGAGGTATTTTAAAATATCTTTTCATGTCCTACCTTGAAAAAATGTTGATAGTGTCATTGAGTTATAATGTTGAAATAAATAGAAAAAATGATTGAATATCGAGAAATAAGATTTTATAAGATATTGCATACTGACATGAATATGGAAAGTTTATTGAGTCATTGCTTGCATGTGTTTGGAATAGCATATAGTATGTTACTATCCTTTGCACTTATATGGTTAACTTACTGGTCTTTTGGCTCACTCTCTGATGAGTCTCTAAAATGTACAATTTTTAGAGTAATTTATTACACAAATTTTGATTAAATTTTGAAATTTTAATATAATTTCTTCCCAATTTAATTAAATTATCTTCATGTGTAAAAAATTCAAGAATAATGAGAAAATTGAGAAAATGACAAGGAAATTAAAGAAAATGATCAGATTTAGCGTTTAAACCCCGAACCCTAACCTTAACCTTAAAACCCTAAACTCATCTATTTTCCAAACCTTAAACTTATTCTTACCACCCTACCTTAAATTTACCTCTAAATCCCAAAATATCAAAATCCTAAAGCTTTTTAGCCTAATTGCCTTACCTAACCCTAGCCTTGCTTAACCTATGAAAAACCCATGCATCAAGCAATGTGAAACTTTTAACCCTTAAAACCCAAAACACTAAAACCATCTAAACTAACCAAGTCATGCCCTGTACAAAAGCCTAACCAGCCACTCTTTTCTTGAACCATCGTGAAGGCCACTCAACAAAGAAAAGTAAAAGAAGCTGCCAAGCTAAGGAAAGCCCAACTTGAAGACATTTGTTGTAAGAGAAGCCTTAGGTTATAAAAGAGATCCTGAAACCAAGAAAAGAGGTGTGGAAGGGGTGGCTTGTAAGACCCGATTCTACATTACTGTAGACCATAATTTCATAAAATTTGATAGTGGAAATTAAACAAATAATGAATATGGATTTCCACCCTGGTGAAAAGTTCCTTAATTAAGGATGAGAACGGAGCCATTGTTGTGAAACACTCAATAGGCGAGTGATAATCTAAACTGCTCGCCTATTACAAGTAAGAAACTCGTCCAAAAGAAAAATATGAGAGTTTTGATGATTGCACGAATGGGGCGAGGGCTTATAATCGCCCATATGGATTGAGTAAATTATATGATTGCTAAATAGGCGAGTAATGTGATAAAAGGTGATCGCCAAGGAAAGGAAATCAGATCGTAATTGCCAAATCTTAAGATGGCATCAAGACAATGTGGCGATGCCCAGGTGCAAGCAGAGGCGAGCTTGAAAATTCGCATAGGTGAGCCTAAGAATATTGGCGAGATGAAAAGTTGGCAAATTGAAATAGAGTCGACGAGCTGAGGCCTCAAGTTGAGTAGGCGAACTGGAATCAGCACGTGTGGACAAAATGGAAATAAAAGCTGGCGATCTGGGGAAATAAATTCAAACCATTGCAGCAAAAATTGACTTTGTACGCCACACGGCTGAAGAAAATTAAGAGAGGATACTAAAGTCTAACACATGATAAATCTTATTGGCTACTATGTGTGGGAATTGCGGCTGTGTTGGACAGTAAGAATAGAGAAAGGTTAAAGTCAATAAAGGATTTATCCTTATTGGTTGAGGAATAAAAAAAAAAGGCAAATAAGTCAAGAATGGTACAGAAAAGATTGGCACGCTGTTTCTTTGGCCATAGGTTTCTTCATTCGTTAATGAGGGTTGAAAATTAACCCTAGCTATCTCTTTCATCTAATTAATGCATGTTAAGACGTTAAATGATGAAAGAAGCAGAATAAGGGACAGGTGGTAGATTTTGATTGGATAGCATGGCTATATAAGAAGGTTGAATGGAAAACCGACTTGACTCAACCTTCATCCTCATTGCTGTTATTCTACTGCTTCTAGCCGATTCTATGTTGCTGCAAGTTTATGTTCTGTTCATTCCATTTCTACCATGCTTGATTTACTAAACTTCATCCTTAAGTTGGCTAAACACATAAACCTGCTTGCAAAACTTTTCCTTCATCGTTTGAAAAGCTAAAGGAATAAGCAAAGTGAAGCCAACGTGAGACAGAAAGTGTTATGTTCTGGAAGTGCAGTTGGTTAAGGTGAGCTTCCATATTTCTATGGTTATCTTGGTATTTGATGATATAGTTCGATGTTTTACAACGTAATAAACATAGATGCAGCCTTGTTTTTAGTTAAATCCTTAGAGAGTATGAAAAAAACTAGAAGCAAGATGTGGTCTTAGAAATAGACAAGAATAAACAAGGAAAATACTGGAAAAGTGACGAGAAATAGGCGAGCTCAGCAATAGGCGAGCTTCGCTATTATGGGTGAACAAAATTATACTGAGTGTGGTATAGTGGGCGAGGTTGCCAAGTGTTAGTTCAATTCAAGGCGAGCCCACCTCTAAGTAAAAGGCCGTATAAGGGGAGCTCTCATGCATATGCATGGCGAGCTGATTTGTGGGCGAGCTCCCACGTGCAAGCCAATTGATGAATGGCGAGTTCTGCTGGGCAAGCTAGTAGATTAGTCTCAAGTCTCGCCAAAGTGCTGGAAATATTCGAAAAGAAAATATTAATAGTATTAATAAATTATTTTGCAGCCGGGAATTAAGGACTCGGTAAAAGCGATCGGGAAGCAAGGCTTCGTAAGATTAGGTAAGGGAGTAGTATGTGAAGTAAAACGCATGTCCCGTGGAGTAAAATATTATAAAAATATTGAGAAAATGTTTTGGTTTGAGACATGTATTAGTTTGATAAACTGTTTTCACAGACCATGATTTGGGAGAGCTATAAAGCCGACCCTTATGTTGTTTTCTGGGCAAGCCAAAGAAAAGTGACCCCTGTTTTAATAAAATTCGGGCGAGCCAAAGATAGGCGACCCCTTTGATATAATTCTGGGTGAGCCAACAATGGGTGATCCCTTGTTTTTTTAAAAGAGAAAAATTTTTGGGTGACCCCCAATGCAGCTTAGTGTGAGAGCCACAGCGGGCGATGTTAGTTCGCCACATGGGCGAATGAAAACATGTGAGCTCAATCCATTGTGATGGGCGAGCTGTAATGGGCAAACTGGTATGGGGCGAGCCAGTTTAACTGTATTTTTCTCACATGAAAAATGGTGAGATTGCTGACTGGTTTACTGTGTTTTGTAAACAGAAAATATAATTCCTTTTTGGAAAACGATCATTTTAAAGAAATGATGAAATGTGTGAAATATTCCTTAAAGGTTCATGAGATATAAATTGATTTTTGAGACTTTAGGCCCCGAGTTTCATGCATTACTATTCACGTGGTTGATTAGTGCCATAGAGCTAGCTGTGTCCGGTGGGGATATGAATTGGAGTTTTGGCCTAAGGGCATTCTCCGAGAAAGCCGTGAGGGGCGATGGCCTACGGGTGCACCCCAAAGCGGACGATGCGAATTGGAGTTTTGGCCTAAGGGCACTCTCCGAGAAAGTCGTGAGGGCGATGGCTTACGGGTGCACCCCAAAGCGGACGATGCGAATTGGAGTTTTGGCCTAAGGGCACTCTCCGAGGAAGCCATGAGGGGTGATGGCCTATGGGTGCACCCCAAAAGCGGACGACTTGTGTTCCTGGGGGAATGATGATAACATGATTGATTTGTAGGGTGATGCCTAGTCTCAACTTACTGATTTCTGTTTACTGAAAGGATTTACTGAATCCTGTTTACTGTTTACTACATTATATTGTAAACTGTTTAGCCAGTGATTTGAATGGTGTATTGAGAGAACTGTTTGCTATATCCACTATTTTCCTACTTGGTATGATTTTAGGAAAAATAAATACTTTGTGGTATATAGTTTTGCTTTACTTAAAGTAGCATACGTCTCCTTTACTGAGCGTGTGGTTCGCTCACCCATTTGTTTTAACTCCACGGATAGAAAGACACGGAGTTAGAGAATTATCTCCTAGATGGATATAGCTACATATAAAGCGCTAGGGCAAATTATGTTAAATATGACAGGTACAATCACTTCTTTTTTACATTTCAGACATATGTATACAGTACTACTTTATTGAAACAAGGACAATAGGGGATGTCAAATATAAGGAATAGTGAAAAAATTTCATATTCCATATTTGTTAAATGAATGTTTATCATTTATTATTGTCACTGTTGAATGTTAATGGCATCACAGACAGCCCAACCATGGATTATATGTAAAAATACGTGATTTACAGTATGTGTGGACTGTTATAGTAGAAAGGTATGTGAAGTTCCAGTGAGCGAGTACATGTGATAGGGATCCCTGATTTGCCACATGCTTTGAGAGAATAGCAATAGGCTTTGGGATTTCAAATTTACTGTTAGCACCGCCTCTGATTGATATAGATATCCGAGCGCATTGTGTAGACGCTCCGGGATATATTGAGAGCGAGTGCATCACATAAAAAAAGGCTACTGGGACAATTACATACGATTGATTAAAAGTATTTAAATATTAGTCACCAAACTACTATCGACTTAGCACCGAATGAGATGATAAGTGATAAACAGTATGAATTAATTACTATGTAAAAAGAAGTGAAAATTGCTAACTCCTAAGGATGATAAAAGATTTCAGGGAGTATAAATTGATTTTGAGAGAAGGAGCTCGAGTTCTTCAGGACCCTTGGAACAAAATCCGAGATGGGCGACCCACGAGCTAGGTGATCGCCCAATAGCAGATAATATGTTGTGAGGTACGGGCGAACTATGTGGTCGCCGACTCACTTGAAAGAGTAAACCTGGGGTGCGGGAGAGCGCCAAGGAAAGGATCACCAATGACCTGAAGAGACGGGTGAGGCTCTGAAAGAAAATTCAGAGTATAAAAAGATACTAGCAGTCTCATCTTAGAGAGGAGAGTAACTGAAAGTTAGAAAATTGATAAGGAATAAAAATACTTGTATTGATGGTACTTCCTAAAGTAAGTGTAAAATTGAATTACCCACAAAAGGGTATAGTGCTATCTGGATAATTATGGATAAATTGACTGAGTTTGCTTATCCCTTGATTATGGAATTTATTGATCTAATTAGTGCATTGGCCCAGTTATGTGTCAGGGAAATGATGAGGTTATACGGTGTTCTAGGGAGCATCACATCTGATAGGGAGGCCTGTCTCACATCTCATTTGAGAGAGATTTTAGGAGGCCATGGGATCCCGATTGAGTTTTTGCATCGCAGTTCATCCGCAGACTGATGGACAGTCCGAGCGTATGATATGGACGCTCGAGGATATGGTGTGAGCGTGTGCAGTTGATTTTATAGGCTCCTGGGATAATCCTCTACCCTGGCAGAGTTTGCTTATGATAATGGCCAAAGGAGAGTATTGGCATAGCACCTTAAAGGGTTTATTTAGCATACGATATAATCCACGACAGCATGAGAAGATAGGAGACCGAAAATTATTTTCGACTTGGTTAAAAAGACTTCTTGAGATATACAAGAGATTATGTATATTAAGATCTCACCATTTAGAGGCATAATGAGAGGGAAATTGAGTCCCGACGCATTGGATTGTTGAAGATCTTAGATCGTGTGGGAGATGTGCACTTCCTTCAAAGTTGTCAAGAGTGCATAATGTAATTCCTGTCTCGATACTGAGAAAATGTCATCCAGATCCATCTCATGTAAATTGACGTGGGTCAATGAAAATTAGAGAGAATATAAATTACGTTGAGAGGTCAATACGAATCTTGGATAGAAGGGATAAAGTGTTGTGATCTAAGATTAATCCTTTGATTGGATGCTCTGGCAGTAGGAGGCTACTTGAGAGTTAGATAGCCCTATACGTGATAAGCATCTAGAGCACTTTCAGTGATAGGTCCATATAAAATTTGGAGGACCAAATTTCTTAAGGTGGGGAGAAAATGTAAGACCCGATTCTACATTACTATAGACCATAATTTCATAAAATTTGATAGTGGAAATTAAACAAATAATGAATATGGATTTCCACCCTGGTGAAAAGTTCCTTAATTAAGGATGAGAACAGAGCCATTGTTGTGAAACACTCAATAGGCGAGTGATAATCTAAACTGCTTGCCTATTACAAGAAAGAAACTAGTCCAAAAGAAAAATATGAGAGTTTTGATGATTGCCCGAATGGGGCGAGGGCTTGTAATCGCCCATATGGATTGAGTAAATTATATGATTTCTAATGTGATAAAAGGTGATCGCCAAGGAAAGGAAATCAGATCGTAATTGCCAAATCTTAAGATGGCATCAAGACAATGTGGCGATGCCTAGGTGCAAGCAGAGGCGAGCTTGAAAATTCGCATAGGTGAGCCTAAGAATATTGGCGAGATGAAAAGTTGGCAAATTGAAATAGAGTCGACGAGCTGAGGCCTCAAGTTGAGTAGGCGAATTGGAATCAGCACATGTGGACAAAATGGAAATAAAAGCTGGCGATCTGGGGAAATAAATTCAAACCATTGCAGTAAAAATTGACTTTGTACGCCACACGGCTGAAGAAAATTAAGAGAGGATACTAAAGTCTAACACATGATAAATCTTATTGGCTGCTGTGTGTGGGAATTGCGGCTGTGTTGGACGGTAAGAATAGAGAAAGGTTAAAGTCAATAAAGGATTTATCCTTATTGGTTGAGGAATAAAACAAAGAAGGCAAATAAGTCAAGAACGGTGCAGAAAAGATTGGCACGCTGTTTCTTTGGCCATAGGTTTCTTCATCCGTTAATGAGGGTTGAAAATTAACCCTAGCTGTCTCTTTCATCTAATTAATGCATGTTAAGACGTGAAATGATGAAAGAAACGGAATAAGGGATAGGTGGTAAATTTTGATTGGATAGCATGGCTATATAAGAAGGTTGAATAGAAAACCGACTTAACCTTTATCCTCATTGTTGTTATTCTACTACTTCTAGCCGATTCTATGTTGCTGCAAGTTTACGTTCTGTTCCTTCCATTTCTGCCATGCTTGATTTACTAAACTTCATCCTTAAGTTGGCTAAACATATAAACCTGCTTGCAAAACCTTTCCTCCATCGTTTGAAGAGCTAAAGGAATAAGCAAAGTGAGGCCAACGTGAGACAGAAAGTGTTCTGTTCTGGAAGTGCAGTTGGTTAAGGTGAGCTTCCATATTTCTATGGTTATCTTGGTATTTGATGATATAGTTCGATGTTTTACAACGTAATAAACATAGATGCAGCCTTGTTTTTAGTTAAATCCTTAGAGAATATGAAAAAAACTAGAAGCAAGATGTAGTCTTGGAAATAGACGAGAATAAACAAGGGAAATACTGGAAAAGTGACGAGAAATAGGCGAGCTCAGCAATAGGCGTGCTTCGCGATTATGGGTGAACAAAATTATACTGAGTGTGGTATAGTGGGCGAGGTCGCCAAGTGTTAGTTTAATTCAAGGTGAGCCTACCTCTAAGTAAAAGGCCGTATAAGGGGAGCTCTTATGCATATCCATGGTGAGCTGATTTGTGGGCGAGCTCCCACGTGTAAGCCAATTAATGAATGGTGAGCTCTGTTGGGCGAGCTAGTAGATTAGTCTCAAGTCTCGCCAAAGTGCTGGAAAAATTCGAAAAGAAAATATTAATAGTATTAATAAATTATTTTGCAGCCGGGAATTAAGGACTCGGTAAAAGCGATCGAGAAGCAAGGCTTCGTAAGATTAGGTAAGGGAGTAGTATGTGAAGTAAAATGCATGTCCTGTGGAAATATTATAAAAATATTGAGAAAATGTTTTGGTTTGAGACATGCATTGGTTTGATAAACTGTTTTCACAGACCATGATTTGGGCGAGCTATAAAGCCGACCCCTATGTTGTCTTCTGGGCAAGCCAAAGAAAGGTGACCCCTTTTTTAATAAAATCCGGGAGAGCCAAAGATAGGTGACCCTTTTGATATAATTCTGGGCGAGCCAACAATGGGCGATCCCTTGTTTTTTTAAAAGAGAAATATTTTGTGGGCGACCCCCAGTGCAGCTCAGTGTGAGAGCCACAGTGGGTGATGTTAGTTCGCCACATGGGCGAATGAAAATATGCAAGCACAATCACTGCGATGGGCGAACTGTAATGGCGAACTGGTAAGGGGCGAGCCAGTTTAACTGTATTTTTCTCACACAAAAAATGATGAGATTGCTGACTGTTTTACTGTGTTTTGTAAACAGAAAATATAATACCTTTTTGGAAAACGATCATTTTAAAGAAATGATGAAATGTGTGAAATATTCCTTCAAGGTTCTTTATGAGATATAAATTGATTTTTGAGACTTTAGGCCCCGAGTTTCATGCATTACTATTCACGTGGCTGATTAGTGCCATAGAGCTAGTTGTGTACCAGTGGGGATACGAATTGGAGTTTTTGCCTAAGGGCATACTCTGAGAAAGCCGTGAGGGGCGATGGCCTACGGGTGCACCCCAAAGCGGACGATGCGAATTGGAGTTTTGGCCTAAGGGCACTCTCTGAGAAAGCCGTGAGGGGAGATGGCCTACGGGTGCACCCCAAAGCGGATGATGCGAATTGGAGTTTTGGCCTAAGGGCACTCTCCGAGGAAGCCGTGAGGGGTGATGGCCTACGGGTGCACCCCAAAGCGGACTACTTGTGTTCTTGGGGGAACGATGATAGCATGATTAATTTGTAGGGTGATGCCTAGTCTCAACTTATTGATTTCTGTTTGCTGAAAGGATTTACTGAATCCTGTTTACTATTTACTACATTATATTGTAAACTGTTTAGCCAGTGATTTGAATGGTGTATTGAGAGAACTGTTTACTATATCTACTGTTTTCCTACTTGGTATGATTTTAGGAAAAATAAATACTTTGTGGTATATAGTTTTGATTTATTTAAAGTAGCATACGTCTCCTTTACTGAGCACATGGTTCGCTCACCCCTTTGTTTTAACTCCACAGATAAAAAGACACGGAGTTAGAGAATTATCTCCCAGATGGATATAGCTACATATAAAGTGCTAGGGCAAATTATGTTAAATATGACAAGTATAATCACTTCTCTTTTACAATTCAAACATATGTATACAGTACTACTTTATTGAAACAAGGACAATAGGGGATGTCAGATGTAAGGAATAATGAAAAAATTTTATATTCCGTATTTGTTAAATAAATGTTTATCATTTATTACTGTCACTGTTGAATGTTAATGGCATTACAGACAGCCCAACCGTGGATTATGTGTAAAAATACGTGATTTACAGTATGTGTGGACTGTTACATGGCTCGTGACAGGAGACCATCTTCTTCAACCTTTATCGCCAATTTCTTTACTGCTTTCTCTAGTTAGGATTAGTCATTTTATGCTTTTAATTTTCAGTCATAGAAGAGACTTAAAGAAGAGGTGGAGGGGAGCTTGTTGACAGCAACTCATTCTTCACCATTTTTCAAGCTTTTCTTTACTGTTGCTTTTTTTAGTTTAGGAATTAATCTAAGCTTGTATTCCCCTTCTTAAAGTAGATTTCAAACGGTGGAAGAAATGGCTGGTGACAGCAACTGAGAGTTTTCCCTGTTTTGTTACTGCAACATTTTAATCTTTAGCTCTGTCTTTGAAAAGTTTATTAGATTTTCAGTAGTTGTAGACAATATATTCATATTATATTAAACCTTTGGTTTTTCATGCACTTTAATTTACTAATATCACATTTTTGCTTTTGTTTCTTTCCCATGCTCTGTTTTTGTTTTGAAATTCTATTCACTGCTTTATGCTTTATTTTCTTTTTATTTCTATAATAATTCCCTTTTTATGGTTTAAAAGCTTTGCACCTCATTTTTTTTGCCTTCACATTTTTAATTTTCTGAAATTAAATTTTGAGTTTTGTTTCTCTACTGGAAGTTTGCTGCATTTCTTCTGGAGATGGGTTGAAGCATGAGGAGCAGCTTGAATAGCGAGGCTCGAGGTGTCACAGCTTGCTGGGCAGAGTGGACTGGTGTAGGGTGTTAGAAAAATAACAGAATATATAGCTTTGAGGCGTGTAGAGTTACACTATCTTGAGTGTAATATTGCTTCATACAAAAACAAGTTACCCCAAGATACAACAAAGCCTCTCAGAAATTGTGAAAAGTCAGAATGCAAAAATAAATATTTTCTGGAAATCATAACTCTTATATCAAATATGAAGAGACATAAATGAATGGTTGTGATTCTCTGTTAAATAACAACCATTCATTTTCAAACATAACTGTTCCAGACATATAACCGAAAATATGTCTGTTGGAACAGTTAAAACAATTTTAAATTCAATTTTGAATTTAAAATATTTCTGTCAAAAAATAACTGATTTAAGTCAAAGAGCCAAGAGCCCAAGTGCCCATCTTTGACTTTTTAAAATAGCCCAAGCTCAAGCCCAAGCCAAGCTCCATAGTTAAAGCCCATTTCCTCTTTGACTCCAAATTACTCTCAAGAGTTGATTTCCCTTTATAAATATATCACTTTACACTTTTACAAGCAATGTGGGAACTTGTTCCCTTGTATTTATTACAAGCTATCCAACATAGGGAACGTGTGCTGCTTAGGAAACTGCTACGTCTTGGCTTTACAGTGGCGTGTTGCTGATTGAAGTTCGATGCATGCTGAAGCAGTTGTGTGGGAAGGGCTGGTGTTGTTTTCTGCTTTGGCTTGGCATGTGTGGAATGGCTTTCAGGTTTAAAGTTTGTTTTGTTAATTTTATTGTTAGTAGTATATTAAATCTGTTTATTAATTTAGTTTATTATTTAGTTAATTAGTTTATTACCTTAAAATGGCTTTAGTTTAATTAGAGCATTTTTTTATTTCTTTAGTTATAGTAATATTTAATTAATTAGGTACTCAATTTTCATGCATTTTAAATATCTTTTTGTTTATCTTTTTAAATTTCAAGTTCTTGAAAATTAGTTGCATTTTAATTTTGCTTTGCTTTAATTTAGTTTGCATTTTTATTTTTATTTTTAGTTGAATTTTTTTATTGCTTTTAACTTGCAATTTAGTTTTTCTGTTCTTTAATTTAATTTCTAATATTAGTTTATGTTTTATTTTAATGCTTTTAGTAGTTAATTGACTTCCAGAAAATGTTCATTTGCTTGAATAAATTTAGGATGACCAATTTTAGTATTTAGCTATAACAATTCTAACTAATCCTCGGGAGAACGATACTTTATTTATCACTTTATTACTTATTGCGACTCGTGCACTTGTGGTATAGGTTTTATACGCAACACTCTCCCACGTTTGCCATCACAGGTTAAGCCGAGTAAGTGCAGTTATCACTCACGGTATCTGACTTCATAACCGACTACGGAGCACTTGCAATAAATGTTTGGTAAAGATTGTAGTGTTTAAATGATGTTATTTTTGGACAGTTTTCTACGGTACTATAGGTTGAGATGTGTATAAGCTATTAATATGTTTACGTCACTAAAATTGTCATTATTGGAATGTAAATGAATTTTTATTAGGAAACATGTTAAACCCATAAAAATATTGTATTATTTTGTTAGGAATTTTTTAAGGGGCAAACAACCTTATTTTTTAGTGAAATTTGAATATGTTATAGATTGGAGTTTATGAGTCGATAGGGGATTGAGATCAGAAATAGACTATGTTTGACTATTAAAGTAGTCTACTGTCTGAAATGTATTAACTCGTGAATTTACCGCTATTACGCGAGAATTGTTTTATGGTATTTTTAAGTGTTAAATAATAAAATATTGAATTGGGACCTTAGGCAGGTTATCTTAAACTGTGTTCGTAAAGAGTAACCTGATAACATAATATAAAACTGCTCACATGACAAATTGATGTAGAGAAAATTTTGAAGAAGTTAGCCCTAAATTTCAGATTTTCGTATAAATTATTGTAAGTTAACTTGCCTATCGCGTCCTTTGGGTCGTGACATTTAGCTTCAACCTATCTTTCTAATTCTTAAGGCTTCTATAAATTGTATCTAGAGAGCTTGTTCTAGGTAGTTAAGTAGTTAAAGATTAATTGAAGAGCTTGTTTCAATTAATGATTAAGTAAGGAAAGATTAGCATAACAGAGCTTGTTGTTATGCAAGGATTGAATATTCAAATATAAAATTGATAAATTAAAATCAATGATCAATGTTTAATTTTAAGGGTGGAAAACATCTTAATAACCAAAAGCGTCTTTAATTAATATTTGTGATTTTATTTTATTCTTGTTTTTTTTAGATTTATAGAAAATATTTAAAAACCCCTTTTTAGTTTGTTTCACAAGTACTTAAATTTAGAAACAAATTAATTTTTATCAATCTCTGAGGGATCAACCTCTACTTTTCTATATACAAAATAGCTAATTAGAGTAATTTATTTTGGTACATTCGGCATGCATCATAAGACCACTTATTTTGTTATTTAGTAGTGTGTGGCCCGCCATGACATGTATAGAGAGGGTTTGCTATATTTTGGTCAAATTAAGGATTGACCAGTCAATTAGGGTTTGATTTAGTCAACTTTACTTTAAGGTTTGACCTTATATTTCTAAGGTTTGACTATTCTAATTTGGAATTCCAAGAGTCAAACTTTATTGCATTGATCCGTCACTCTATGGACTTTAATGGTCATTATTCAATTTGTTTGCACTAATTTCCATGTAGACCGAAACTTTAACTACTTGAGCTAGAATGCCATACCCAATGTTAATCGTGTTCAGAATAGAGAGATTCCATGATTCTAGTATGAATGTGACCTGTTGGGAAACTCATGTACTTGTGCGTCTGCGTACTTACGTCCTTACATAAAGATTCAAAATGTTATTATACATATCAAGCATCAAGTAGCTTACATAACACTTATGGAAAAAGGCGGTCATCATACATTGTACTTCATGGATGAGTTGAAGCTATAGGCGCAGGCTGAGTTGCAGTGTCGAGGCTTGTAAGAATTGAGTCGAGCCATTATGATAGTTAAATCACTGATAGCATTTAAAAGCATTGAGTCTTCTGAGAGCAGCAACATGTGTAATAGTGGAGAAGACCAATACAACATCTCCTCATCAAAGAAAGAGGCATATGAGTAGACCGTGCATCGCAAGATCAAGATAAGGAGAGCACACATGACAAAGTAAAGGAAAGAAAGCTCTTGAGTTATTATTTTTATGATGGTCCGTATTAGGTTAGGGATTGCCATTTGTGTAAAAAGGTCTCATCCATAGTCAAGGTATACATAGAGTGAGATTGGGACCAATAGTGACGAGTAGCCCAATGAGCAACCGCAGAGGGTTATGAGGTTGGGAGCCATTTAGTATTACTATCAAGTAAAGACTCTTCAATCAATGGTAGGAAAGAGCTTTAATAAAGTGACAACAAAGTTCCATAACAACATATGAGCGATAGGAGAGAACCGTAACAAAGTGCAAGGTAAAAGAATGCCACAAATTGGGTCGATAGCCAGACCTCTCCAAGGTAAGTGTGCAAAGCGTAACTTAGAAAAAGCAAAAGATGCTTGGTGACGTGGAAGAAGACATACAAGATAGTGTGATACAAATATAGTTGAGACTTTGTCTAACAATAAGGTTTGTTTGAATGAGTGAGGAAGGGTAAAAGTCACGGTTTGCATACCGATTGCGAACCGGGGCACATAACTGAGACCCAGGTCAACAGGTATGGGGCAAAAGATAGGTCTGAGCCTCAGGGTGTACACTCAACTAGATAGAGTGCGAGCCATGTACTAGAAGGTTTTGGAACCTAAGAACACCAGGGTGCTTGTCTAGCATCCTCTTAGCAAAACTTGGTAACTGTTGTAGTAGAGTTTGCTGTAGTAGAGTTTGGATCAAGTCAAAACTCCTTAGCAACCAATTCTTTAGAGTCATTAGGATTTAAGAGTGCTTAGAGATTTAAACTCTTGCAGATAGAGTTTTTGTGTATCTTAAATTTTTGTAAATAGGTTTGGAATAGTCTAACCATATTAGGAGACTCTATTATAAATAGGATACCTCTCCACATCATTGTAACACAAAATTTACTTCAATCAATGAGAATTACAGTCAATTCTCCTATCTTCTTTGCTATTTTGTTTTTCTGTATTGCTCTAATATCTTGAGTGTTTGAGTGTTTTTGATGCTTCCAAACACATGAGCGATATTTTAAGGTGATAAAATGCTAACTTAGACATACTAGGATGGAAGTTCAAGCCTAAAGTTGCAAGGTTGCTTAACTCTAGCTCGCAACCCATGACACTGTTCATGAGCATGGACAATGAATTTCACAAGCCAAAAGCTTCATTCAAGGTGGTTGAGTAAAGCAGAGGGCAAGGGTAGCCTAACTTGAATTATCATCATTAAATTAAATAACATATTTGTATTTAAATTTAACAAGATAAAATATATTTCATCATTTTATATTAAAATTTTGAATATATGATACCTTTTAGGTAATTTCATTTAACCTCAAACCTCCACATGCATGGAATTGGATTTTTAAGAAACACATCAAATCTAACCTTTGTAGTGGACTTAAAATTGGGTACAACTTGGATAATTTAGCAAATTAAAAAAATTTCCCTAAATTTTTAACCTATGAATATCTTTAATGTCGCAACTGTTAATTTTAAGGGGTTATGTTGAATTTTGTTACTATATTATGAATTTTATGATTTATATTAAATCATTGTTAATATATTTTAGTTTTATTGAATTTTGTCACTAAATTTTTATTTTTTATTTTTGAATAAAATATAATAAAATCAAAATATTTCTTAAAATTGACAAAATTTTCTATTATGTTAATAAAATGGTATGTCTATTAAAATTATCATTTCGTACTAAAAATTAACAAATCAAAATGATAATGACAAAATTTAATGAATTAATTTATAGTGACAAAATATAATATACCCCTTAATGCAATAACAAATTTGATCCTAATCCCTAAACTTAATATTTTAATATCATAATTTGAAGATAAAAATGTTATTGGTATTAGAGCTTATTAACTTCAATAAATTTTAACAATCTATTAACCTAAATTGAATGCCCAAGCAACCCATATTATAATTACAAAACAAATTCATCTATCAAACCCAAACTCGTACAAAATGCAACTTAATTTTCCCCTAACACAATTCAAGACTCACCAATTTCATCTACAATAGTTGGCTGTAAATTGTCAATAAATTAAAGCTTAATTGAAGTGAACAAGTGTTTAACAATTAGAGGCATTGTAGGAGACTAATTATAATTTCAAATTAAAACCCATACATAACACAAACGAAGTTTTGGTGATTATATTATAAGGAAAGTTCAGGTAGTGGTGGGTCTATGGTTGTGTTTGGGTGATTTTAATGATATTGCAAACAACTAGGAGAAAGAAGGGGAGAACTAAGAAGAAAACAATAACGGAATGTTTTTAGTACAAGGTTTCGTCTTATGCTTATATAAACACAGTGCGATTATGTTAAAACTACAAATTTTGTACCATGTTAGTGAATAAATAAGAGACACATACAAGCTTGGTACCATGATGCACCTTGTAGTTAGTAATATCTCAAGTAATGAAAATGAAATTGACAAGTTGGTCAATCTAACAACAAAAGATCCTTGAGATAAAATTAGAAATCTTATAAGAGTTCAAAAAAAAATTATATGAGAACAAATAAGTGCTTGTAACCCATAATATAGAAGTATAATTATTTTAAAGGAAATAAGGACACAAGTATACTAAAAGAAATGTAGTATACTTGAATATTAAAATAGTTAGAATAAAATGAACAAGGGAATAAATATATGTATATATATGTATGGATATATATATATATATATATATATATATATATATGATATAAAAGAATGTCACTATATAATAAAAAAATAAAATAAAGTAGATGAAACAAAATATGTTATACACATATATAAGATGTTAAAAAAAAATAAATAAAGAAAACACATGAATAAATAAATAAACCATAAAATGATATTAACAATAAAAAAGGGAATAAATAATATTATATTTTGGAGTTGATAGAAATTGTCCATCAAACCTCCAATCCCGTCAGACAACTCCCACTCCCTCACTGTTACTGCAGTGAAAAAAAAAAAGAAAACCAATTCTTATTTTGCTCTTTCTCATCTTCCAGCCGGTCCCCACTTCAATTTTTTCTCTTTCTTTCGGTCAAAGAGGGGTTGGTCACTGTTACTCCATCTTTCTCAGCTCATCCCTTTCAGATCGTTCCTGTTTGTTTCCTCCCCCGCCATTCGACCATCATGCCATTGAAGGAGGATTGAAGATCAAAACTGCATCAAGCAACAGGAACTGACGCACCAGATGAAAAAAAAAATACTGCAACAACAAGGTGAACACCAAAAGAATTTTAGGAATGTCGTGAGGGTGCATTTGCAGACTTCAGAACAAGAGCCAAAAGGAGGCTGTGCATGGCATTTACGGGTCAAGTGAAGGCAGTAGCAAGGGCTGTACTGGTGGTGTTCTGAACTGAAAATGGAAAAGAAATGGGCTGCGAATTTTATGAGTTAAGTTAGGGTTGAAGAAGACTAGACAGGGGAGGCCTTGTTGGCTGGAATTGTAGTTGAAAAAGAACGCCAAAAGGAGGGTTTTATAGTGGCAGAACGTGGACAGCTTAGTGGAGCAGTGTGTGGACTGGAAAAAACTTAGGTTTTTGAGGAAATGTGCAGCCTCCGCCCTTTACCTTCGTAAGCAACCAGGTGGAGAACCGAAGGGGAAGACCTTCGGCTGGAAATGGTGGCTGAGCAAGGCGTGAGGGTTGCCACTCGTGAGGGGTCTTCCAAGAGCTGTCCAAAGCTGCCATAGGAGGGTGTTCTACCTCAAGTCACCGGAAATACAAGGTAACCAATATAGCAGAAAAATAAAGGAAGAAGAATAAAAGAAAAGGAATAAAGAAAAAGGAAAAAGAATATAAAATATATGTGGTACATATATATATATATATATATATATAGATGAAAATACATATATAGATATGTGTGTGTGTGTGTGTCTATATATATATATATATATATATATATATATATATATATATAAAGATGTAGGAAAGTAAGGAAATTGAAATTTGAAATTGGAAATTTATACCATGTAAATGCTATGTATTTAAATGTATATATATATGTATTTGTATATTTAAAAATGAAAGAATAAAATCTAAGAATTTAGATTACACTAGTATCAATACCCATATATATATGTACACATATATCACTTGTATATACGTATGTATACTACTTGCTTAAAAAAAAAACGAAGAAATAAATAAATATATGTATGTATGTATGTATAGTGCTTATATAAAGACATATAGTAAATCCTTGGAAAATTTCCTATGCTAATGCTAAATACATACATACATACATATATATATATATATATATATGTATATGCTACTCACTTGAAAACTAAACAAGAGACAAAGAAAAGAAATGCAAAGAAAGGAAAAAGAGGTTTGTTGAGATATCAGTACAAGCATAATTGTATAAGTGTTTAAGATATAGTTATAATTATATAACTATTCGATTATATATATAAATATATATCTAATGAAAGGAAATAGCATATACAAATTAATAAACCTCTTATTATCTTATAAAGAATATAAGTAAAGAGTTATTAAATCGAATAAGTAATGTTTGGCGAGACACATAAAGAATTTAGTCCCTCGCCAAAGAAATGAGTTAGAATAGTTTAGATTCTAAGATATATAATTGATATGTGATCAAAACGTAATTAAGACATGTTATTGAAACATCACTTGATTTAATTGTAGTGAATTTGGAGCGGGGTAGGAGTTTAGCTTGAATTGAGGATCGAGGAAAGGTAACCTACTAAACATCGAGGTAAGTGGGTTAAATAAATCTTACTAGTATCATCTCGTAAGAGATGAAAGAACCCTCATTAAATAATTAATTAAATTTATATAGGATATTGGTTGGACATTACGGGTAAGACAAATAGAATAAGTATGGTAGGATTTTTAAATCGGACATAATATGCCTGTGAAATATGCTTATTTGAAAGGTGATTTTGCTGTGAATTGTGTAATGTGTTATGTGTGATGGCTCTCTTATGATTACTGAACATGTTAACATATTGTTATGCTTTGAGTATGGACATGTGATTTGAGTACTAAATATAAATATCGCTCCCGATGTTGAGTCAATGGACCCTAATCAGGACCTAGTTATATTTGTCGAAAGCTAGGAAAACTAAAGGCCCAACCGAGCAAAGACTCGAATTCCGAACCGTGGGAGCCACCTCTAGAGTCCTTCGGGAACTAAGTGCTACACGAGTTTAGATGTACTAAAGGCCCAACCGAGCAAAGACTCGAATTCCGAACTGTGGGAGCCACCTCTAGAGTCCTTCGGGAACTAAGTGCTACACGAGTTTCGATGTACTAAAGGCCCAACCGAGCAAAGACTCGAATTCCGAACCGTGGGAGCCACCTCTAGAGTCCTTCGAGAACTAAGTGCTACACGAGTTTCGATGTACCAAAGGCCCAACCGAGCAAAGACTCGAATTCCGAACCGTGGGAGCCACCTCTAGAGTCCTTCGGGAACTAACTGCTACACGAGTTTCGATGTACTAAAGGCCCAACTGAGCAAAGACTCGAATTCCGAACCATGGGAGCCACCTCTAGAGTCCTTCGGGAACTAAGTGCTACACGAGTTCCAACGAAATATAAAAGTCATAGGATATTGTGATGATAAGTAAGTGATTGTGATTCGTGAATGTGACGAATGTCGAAGGATGAAACAGATCTGAGGCATATGACATACAACGTGTGTGATTATTGGATTATGTTTGTACATGTCATTTGAATATATGCTACTTGAATGTTTGTTTCTTTCGATTATTGGATTATGTTATATATGCCATTTGAACATGTACGATTTGAACGTTCGTTTCTTTCGATTATTGGATTATGTTATATATGCCATTTGAACATGTACGATTTGAACGTTCGTTTTTTCGATTATTGGATTATGTTATATATGCCATTTGAACATGTGCGACTTGAACGTTCGTTTCTTTCGATTATTGGAATTATGTTATATATGCCATTTGAATATGTACTACTTGAATGTTCGCTCTTCCACACTTAATTATATTGATAAAGAGAATGATATCTTGTGAAATCAAGGATGAAATGTAAGCATGAACAAGTTTATTACATTTGTGCACTTACGGAATGATAATAAACCTTAGTATAATCCATACATGCTAATTTACAATAACTCAAGCATGTATGATCGTGTTTTACGATATGAGCCTAGTATGTTTTATTTAAACTACTTACTGAGCCGTAGATTGCTCACCCCTTAATTTAACAACTGCAGATCATACGAGTTGATAGCCGGCTCAGGCTTCGTGTAGGCTCTCAGGAAACCGTACCTAGTAGTGGTACTCAATTGCGTTCTCCGGAGCTAGCATTTTGTATTTTGAGGTATACTGCTAGTATGTCATTTTGATAATCATGTGTACGTTAAATTTCACAGTACTAGGAAAGTATATGGATGTAACTTTGGATCGCACTAGATGACTATGTGAGTCTAGGTGGTTATCAAGTCCGATCCGGGTCCTAATGTATGTTTTGAATTATATATAATGGGGTAGATACGAACTCAGTAATGGTTAAACTCTCGAGATCTTTGAAAACACATGATTGCATGAAACTGTGGAGAAACACCAGCTGCTGTGTTATGTGATTTAAAAATGTGTTTTAGTGCAGGAAATTATACCTGGGGAAATTGATAAAATACAAAGGGGAGGTTTTCGACCTATTTCTTTTGGGAATAGTAAAATAAGACGAAAATCATAAGAAAAACCTCTTTGAGAAATGTGTCATCGGTCGAGAAATAATATGAGTAAGATAGGATCAGAATTTAGATACTACACTAACACCGAATACAAACCGTAAGTAGAAAAAGAAAAATTTGTATCAAAATTTTCATAAGCAAATCAAGTAAGTGTTAAGTGGACGTCATTGACCTTCGGGTCGTGATAGATTTAATGGTATCAGAGCTTGGTTTGTCTAGTACGTGTTAGTGTAGTTTAGACCGTCTGTAGTGTTACATCCCATGTACTGTGAAATTTATGTGAAAGTTTCCAAATTTGACTTATACTGAGATTGATCTGCTCTTGGTATAGGCACTTGAAATTTGAGTAGAATGAGGAGAACGAGACGTAGAGGTGGACTCGGGGGTCAGCAATACCACCCTTGACTCCTTCACCTTCTGCACCTCCATCACCTCCACATCTGACTCCTCCACCTCCGGATAGCATAGAGGCGAGGATGGCTAGAATGGAACAAAATTATGAGGTTATGACAGCCTTGCTACAACAACTTGTGGCAAACCAAACTAGTGTACCTCAGGCTCAGCCACCTCCACATGCATCTTCAGCACCTTCAGTGCCTCCATCTGCACCTGTAGTGCCTCCACCTGCACAACCACCACAGGTGCCACCTCCACCGATTCCCGTAGAGCCACAGATTGCTCCTCCTCCGATTACACCTCAAGTAGCCGCACCTCAGCCAGCTACTATTCAGGTTGGGAGTTCAGTAGATCGGAATATGTCTCTCTTGAAGCAATTTCAAAAGATGAATCCTCCACAGTTCAAGGGGGAAAAAGATCCCACTAAGGCGGAAGAGTGGATAGAGGAGATGGAGTTCCTCTTAAAATACATGGGCTGCAATTCCATCGAGAAGGTATCCTTAGCCATGTATATGATGAGAGGTGAGGCTCAGAAGTGGTGGAAGACTAATGAGCCCTTGATGTTGGCCAAAAATCCCATTATTACATGGGAGAAGTTTGTTGAGACCTTTATGGGTTATTATGTGTCGGCGGTGGCAAGGCGAAAGAAGAAGACAGAGTTTCTTGAACTGAAGCAAGGGTCTATGAAAGTAGATGAGTATGAGACCCGATTCACTGCCTTAGTCAAATATGATGCGGATTATGCCAATAGTGATGAGAAGAAGGTAGAGAAATTCACTTCGGGTTTGAGGTCCAATATTAGGGGTAGAGTTAGCCCCTTTGAGCTTACGGAGTATGCAGCTGTTGTAAGGAAGGCATTGACAGTTGAACAAGAAATTGAGGCTTCACAGGCCAAATATGATGCTAGGAGACAGCCCAAACCGAAACAGTCCACTAATAAAAGATTTGATAGAAGGAGGCCCGAGCAGAGAAGATATCAGGGCCCTAGTAAGAGGCAGAAGTTTGTTGCGCCTCGACCACAGGCTATTAGGCCTATTGCTACAGCTACGCCCACTACTCGAGCCATAACTGCAGCACCCATTGATGCTCCTCAGTTGTGTACTGTTTGCGGCAAATTTCATAGGAATCGAACTTGTTATAGAGCTTCAGGAGCTTGCTTTAATGTGGTGAGAGAGGCCACGTGATGAAAGATTGCCCCCAGCCTAAGGCCACAGAAAAGCGAGATGATAGACCACCAATAGCGCAACAGAAGAAAGTTCAAGATAAGGCCAAGAAACCCATGGAGCATGGAAGGGTGTTCGCTCTCGACCAAGAAATGGCCGACGCTTCTGGTTCGGTCATTAAGGGTGAGCTTACTATTTGTGATTTAGAAGCATTTGTACTTGTTGATCCAGGCTCAACACACTCCTTTATTTCACCTATGTTTGCTAATAAATTGCATATAGAGTGTGAGCCCTTAGGACATCTATTACATGTGATTACTCCTCTTAAAGAATTTCAAATGACCGAACATGTGTATCGTAAGTGTAAAGTAAAGGTAAGAGATAAGTACCTAGTGGTAGATTTGGTGTTATTAGACATGTATGACTTCGATGTAATACTAGGCATGGATTGGCTAACCAACCACCATGCTAGTGTAGACTGCTATAGCAAAGTTACTTTCTCCTTACCTGAAAAGCTTGTATTACGTCTTGGAGATAATGAATAGAATATTTATGATTTTATTGGTATCTCACTAATATGAGATTGATTTGTTTACGAAGGCTATCTCGCGTTTGTCGAGGATGCCGAAAAGAGCCAATCGGAACTGTCTGACATCCCAGTTGTCAAGTACTTCTCCGATGTATTTCCGGATGAGCTACCAGGGCTACCTCCGGAAAGAGAGATGGAGTTTGCCATAGAGCTGCTCCCAGGCACTCAACCTATATCCAAGCCCCCATATCGAATGGCCTTAGTTGAGTTAGAGGAGTTGAAAAAGCAATTACAAGAGTTGTTAGACAAGGGGTTCATAAGGCCAAGTGTGTCACCGTGGGGAGCTCCGGTGTTGTTTGTGAAGAAGAAGGATGGCAGTTTGAGGCTATGTATCGATTATAGGCAGTTAAATCAAGCAACGGTGAAAAATAAGTATCCACTGCCTAGGATTGATGTTCTGTTGGATCAATTGAAGGGTGCCCAAATATTTTCGAAGATTGATTTGAGGTCGGGGTACCACCAATTGAGGATTAGAGGAGAAGATGTGCCAAAGACAGCCTTCAGGACTCGATATGGCCACTACGAGTTCCTGGTCATGCCATTCGGCCTAACGAATGCCCCTGCAGCATTTATGGCATTGATGAATGAAGTAGTCAAGCCTCATTTGGATAAGTTCGTCATCGTGTTCATAGATGACATATTGGTATATTCCCAATCCCGGGAAGAACACGAGCACCACCTCCATATAGTACTCCAGACCCTTCGAAAGGAAGAGCTATACGCAAAGTTAAGCAAGTGTGAGTTTTGGTTGGAACAAATCAGTTTTTGGGGCATGTGGTATCAAAGGATGGTGTAGCAGTTGATCCAGTTAAGATAGAGGCCGTGATGAATTGGGAGAGGCCTAAAACAGTGACCGAGATTCGCAGCTTTTTAGGGCTTGCAGGTTACTATAGGAGATTTGTAGAGGGGTTTTCCAAGCTTGCTGCTCCACTAACCCGACTCACACGCAAGGATGTCAAGTTTGGATGGAATGATGCGTGTGAGCGTAGCTTTCTAGAACTTAAGCAAAGGTTGACTACGGCTCCTGTGTTGACGGTTCCAAGTGGATCCGGAGGATTTGTAGTGTATAGTGATGCTTTTCTACAGGGTCTAGGGTGTGTGTTGATGCAGAATGGTAGAGTAGTGGCATATGGTTCGAGACAGTTGAAAGACCACGAGAGGAACTACCCTACTCATGATTTGGAGTTGGCAGCGGTAGTGTTTGTGCTAAAGATATGGCGCCATTATTTGTATGGTGAACGGTTCCAGATTTACACAGACCACAAGAGTTTAAAGTACTTATTCTCGCAGAAAGAGCTGAATATAAGACAGAGAAGATGGATGGAGCTGTTGAAGGACTATGACTGCGAGATTCTCTACCATCCGGGTAAAGCAAACCGGGTAGCGGATGCATTAAGTAGGAAGAGTGTGGGTTTTGTTAGTTACATGATGGTCCGAGAATGGGATTTGATGGAGAAATTTTCAGAGTTGAATATCAACCTAGAGCCCGATGGTGAGTGTTTGATGGCTAGCTTGAGGATAGAGCCTAGTATTATGGATCAAATTAGACAAGCCCAGAAAGAGGATCCTAGACTTGTGGAGATCATTGGTGGAATACAACCGGGACAAGACTCAGAGTTTGGGATTTCAGATGATGGGTTGTTGAGATATAGGGGCAGAATTTGTGTCTCGAATGATGAGATGTTGAAGAGGTAAATTTTAGAAGAGGCACACAGCTCCAAATACACTATGCATCCAGGTAATACGAAGATGTATCAGAATTTACGCAAAGTGTTTTGGTGGGTTGGTATGAAGAAAGATATAGCGACCTTTGTGTCCAAGTGCCTAGTGTGCCAAAAAGTTAAGATTGAACACCAACGGCCAGCAGGCTTACTAAAGCCTTTGCCCATACCTACATGGAAGTGGGAGCATGTGACTATGGACTTTGTTATGGGGCTTCCGAGGACTCGTAGGAATCATGATGCAATCTGGGTGATAGTTGACAGATTGACAATGTCCGCTCATTTCCTAGCTATGAAGGCTACCGATTCGCTTAGTGCCTTAGCAAATATGTATGTTAAGGAGATTGTGAGGTTACATGGAGTCCCAGTGAGCATAGTTTCAGACAGGGATTCTCGGTTTACTTCCCATTTCTGGGAACACTTCCAAGATGCTTTGGGAACTAAACTAAGCTTTAGCACAGCCTTCCATCCTCAAACCGATGGGCAATCAGAGAGGACTATTCAGACACTTGAGGACATGTTGAGGGCATGTGTTATGGATTTTCGAGGCTCATGGGATGATCACCTGGCACTAACAGAGTTTGCATATAACAACAGCTTTCACTCTAGTATTGGGATGGCACCTTACGAGGCATTGTATGGGCGTAGGTGTAGGTCTCCCATTGGCTGGGAAGAGGTAGGTGAAAGAAAGTTATTTACTCCGGAGATTGTAGAGAAAGCTTCCAAAGATGTGAGATTGATATGTGATAGACTGAGGACAGCCCAAAGTAGACAGAAAAGTTATGCCGACTATCGAAGGAGGCCTTTAGAGTTCCAAGTGGGTGATAAAGTGTTCTTGAAAATCTCTCCGTCTAAAGGCATAATGAGATTTGGCAAGAAAGGGAAGTTGAGTCCTCGATACATTGGTCCGTTTGAGATATTGGAGAGAGTGGGTGACGTAGCATATCGACTAGCATTACTCCCGGAGCTATCAGGTGTGCATAACGTCTTTCATGTGTCGATGCTACGGAAATATCATCCGGACCCATCTCATGTGATCGAGTATGAGCCACTGGAGATTAGAGAGGACTTAAGCTATGTCGAGAGACCTATTCGGATCTTAGACAGGAAAG